>OZ010575.1:85974360-86121860 GCA_963932145.1 Acanthosepion lycidas
ATCACAACTTCAGAAAGGAAACGACTCTCATTTTCCAAATCTCCAAAATCATAAGAGAGATATAGTATCAAACATCTATGTGAACTCTATTCAGGATTTGAGAAGCGAATTTTCCTCTTGTTTCACTGATTTCTGGCAATATGTAAATTTGGTAACATGTGGAGCAAATGGCAGAAAAAAAAAATTAGTTGGAGATAATCAAATTACAATGTGACAAATTTTTTTAAACAAAATTTAATTTTGAATCCACTGCTAACTTCTACAAGAAATATATAAAATATAATATATAAAAGCCTATTGAATAATATGAAAATGATAGTATCATTATTTGGTAGTACATTTGCTTGTGTACAACTTTTTGCAAAAATGAAATATACTGAAAGTCATTTAAAAACAAGGTTGAGTGATGAGCACCTGGATAAAGTTTTGTTTCTGTCAACAACAAATATTTCACCTGATGTGGAGAAGTTATCAAACAATCAGCAGAAACATGTCTTATTGGTTTACCATTTCCAACAGTATTTCATATCTAGTAATGAATTTGCATTTTTTGTTGTTGGTTAGGTTTTATGGCATATCAACCACTGTAGGTCATTTAATGCCAAATTAACTTATATATATATATATATATATATATATATATATTAAATATACAGTACAATTAAACGTATAAGTGGCAACATTATTTTTTTCCAAAAACGTATAGCTGGCAACATTATTGTTTCAAAAACGCATACCTGGCAACATTATTGTTTCCAAAAAACGTATAGCTGGCAACATTATTGTTTCCAAAAAACGTATAGCTGGCAACATTATTGTTTCCAAAAAACGTATAGCTGGCAACATTATTTTTCCAAAAACATTATCTGAAGCCTTGTTGTTGGACGTAGTTTATCATCATACCCAGGACCTGGATGTAGTTTATCGTCATACCCAGGGCGCCATTTTTTGTTGTGTTAGTTGTTATCTTGTTCATCCTGCAGTAAAATAAGGAACCTTGTTTAAATAATATAACATTAACTTCATGGATTTTTTTCTTTAAACCTCCAGATCAAGACAGCCTTCTGGACAGGGCGATCTGAGGTTGATGCAATTTATTATTGTACATTTGATATCATGGCACTGCTCTTAGACACTGCATTGCTGTCTGACCGACTCCCTCCAAAATGTTGCAAACCCCTGCATTACAGATTTAACAAGAATATTTTCTGTCCATTCTGAAAGAAGAATCTCTTTTTTTAATCCATTATATCAGTTAACACCGTCCAACAAATTTCACAAGAACATGACTTCTGCAGACTATGTTTGTACATTGGTGGGTGCTTGCAGATAGCCTAACAAATTTGACTTGTTTCAAAATGCAGATGTATGGACATCACAATAATAAGGTTTCTATCCATTGTGTGCTTGCATATGACGCTCCAAATGTAACTTTCGTGAAAATGTAGATGCACAAACTTTGCAAGAGTAGTTCTTGCTAGTGTGTGTTTTCATATGGTATACCCAGCCTGACTTCATTGAAAATGCAGATCCACAAACTTCACAAGAATATGGTTTTTCTCCAGTGTGGGTCCGCATATGGAACAATAAATATGATTCCTGCATGAATGCAGTTCCACAAACTTCACAAGAATATGGTTTTTCTCCAGTGTGAATTCGTATATGTCTCTCCAAATGTGACTTCCGGGAAAATGCAGATGTACAAACGTCACAAGAATATGGCTTCTCGCCACTGTGCGTTCGCATATGGCGCACCAAATGTGAATTCTGTGAAAATGCATATCCACAAACTTCACAAGAATATGGTTTCTCTCCAGTGTGTGTCCGCATATGGTCTGCCAAATTTGACTTGCGTAAAAATGTAATTTCACAAAATTCACAAGAATATGGTTTCTCACCTGTGTGTATTTGCATATGATGCTTCAAACTTGACTTATGTGAAAATGAAGATCCACAAATTTCACAAGGATATGGTTTCTTTCCACTGTGTGCTTGTATATGATCCAACAAAATAGACCTCCTTGAAAATGCATGTCCACAAATTTTGCAAGAATATGGTTTCTCTCCAGTGTGTGTTCTCATATGGAACACCAAATGTGACTTCTGTGAAAATGCAGAACCACAGACTTCACAAGAATATGGCTTTTCTCCAGTGTGTGTTCGCATATGCTGCTCCAAATTTGACTTCATAGAAAATGCAGAGCCACAAATTTCACAAGTATGTGGTTTCTCTCCAGTGTGTGTTCGCACATGCTTTACTAAACATGATTTGCTGGTAAATACAGATGTACAGAATTCACAAGAAAACTGTTTCTCTCCAATACATCTTTCCATATTTGCAAAATTCAGAAGAATATGGCTTATTTCTAATGTTTACTCAAATGTTAAAACTTTGCCTTTGTAGAAAAGCCAGACAACATCTTTCAAAGTACATCTGCTTTTTGGCTGTTAATGTTCAATGTGATGCTTTTGTTACATGAAGATTACAGTATATGTTTCTCTGTACTTGGTAGAAAGTCAAGTCTTTTTTTCTTTCATTCATATTCCCAACAATAACATTTTTGATCATGATTTTCTGTTCAATCAAAACATCTGTGAAGAAAAAATAATAAAAGGTATATTAACCGAGACAGTGAGTAATACATGAAATCTGTTTATTTTGTAATAGCTGTTGTTACATCTAGTTTAGATGAGCACAGGCACAAAGCAATCAGAGAAAATCAAATACACTGCTGTAGGTGACTTAAAGATGGTTGTTTAAACATCAAACTTTGTCCAATGTATGAAAAAGAAATGTAATAATTCTCATATCTACAATCTTTGTTTATTGCTTTAGATGTCAATAAATTTGAAGATGTTTTTTTTTAATTTCTTTACAAACTTTTCTATCTTGAAAAATGGATAGTTACTGAGAATTAATGAATTTTTGGTAGCAGGAAGTGAAAAGTTCCACACATTTAGAAAATGGGTAAAAAAAATGAATAGCAATTATGACAGACAGAAAAGGAAGCAAACCTTTCTTCTGAAAGTCTGCTTTAACTGGATGACCTTCATGAATGGAATAAAAACAATATTCCTTCATTTTTCATCAAATGCAACATGATTCAACAAATAGAATTTAGGATTGCAACATGGATGCAAAGGAAGGAAACCAAAAAGATGGTTCTTCAGAAAGTCTCCTTTAACTGGATGACCTTTATGAATGGAATAAAAATATTCCTTCATTTTTCATCAGAAGCAATGTGATTAAAAGAAGAGAATTTAACATTGCAACATGGATTCAAAGGAAGCAAACCAAAACGACGGTTCTTCTGAGAGTCTAATTTAACTGGATGACCTTCATGAATGGAAAAAGATAATATTCCTTCATTTTTCATCAAATGCAATGCGATTCAAAGATAATTTAACATGACAACTTAGTAAAATCAAATAGCATAATTTATAAGTTATAAAAGATAACATCTTGTTTTCTTTTTATACAGGTTGATAAATTTGCAATCAGAAGTCGATGGATGTGTAATTGCTTCTTGTTTCACACTAACACTCAAATGAGATAAATATAAAGTGAAAATAAAAGTAATAAATAAAGTATAGAAGTAACATACTGCTTCTGTAGAATAGGCTTCTATTTGACAAAAATTTTGTTAAATATTTTAATAGCAAAAGATAGAAAAATAAACGAGTTAATCTTGAATAATGTCCTTTTGAGTTATGCAAGAATTACATACAATATGAAATGTTAATGACATCTTTCTCAAAACTGTTCAAATGTCTAAAATATTCTTTTACATATTATTCTTTCCACTTATAAAGAAACTCTGTTTTGATAGAATACATACATACATTACAGCAGTTAAGATATAATTAAGGCTATAAAACTATGAAAAAAATTTTCATTTAGTTATTGAACTGATGGATAATGTACAGCATACATTACTTAACATGAAAATGCTATTTCCTCATTATTTTAAACAGTTGAAGTACATTAGCCAACAGACATAATTCAGAATTCTATTTTTGATTTTTGATCTTCCATAGAATAAACAGTTGTAAAATGATAATGATAAACACAATTCTTTTGATGAATATTCAAACTCAAAAATAGCATTAAAATTTGCACTATATGATTTTTCAAACACATATTTATTTTACATCAAGCTTTTCAGTAACAACCAAGGTTTGAAAAAGTTTTAAAATCATAGTGCAAAAAGATCTCTAACAACCTGAGAACCCTAGGAAAAAAAAAAAAAAAAAAAAAAAAAAACATTTAAAATTTTTCATGCCTGGAAAAACCAAACTGCACCTAGATAAAAAAAATTATATTCACTTTATTCCTTGAGAATCTAGGGATTAGTGATAATGGACATCCTTCTTGTAGGCAAGATAACTTCATCACTGTAACAATACTTCTCTATGCTTAGTACTCACTACCATGGTGAATGATTTTTCATATTGCCTGTTTAAAACCGCCATAGTGCTTTTTGAACAAGCAGTAATCATTTTTACAAATAAGGTTGCATTTAGCGGGGTAGAGAAGAATAAACAAAAGTTCAATATCTTTGGATGACAATATTTTAACAAACAAAATATGCATGGCTGCCTGGTGTTATAGCTTAAGATTTGGAATAACATACTTTATTACCTGCATAGTATCTATAAGCACTTTTTGTGCATTCAAATTTGTGTAGAAGGTACTCATCCAGGACCCTGATAGCATCTTTCCTATGATTCGAAGCACTTGTAATTTCACAATAAGCTGCTTCTTTCTCAATGAGTCTTTTCAACCTTGTAATACTTTCATTTATTCCTTGAGAGCTTTCATTTGTTTCTGAGAACCCTAGGACAAACTTTTTAAATTTTTCATGCCTGGAAAAAATAAACTGCACCTAGGTGGAGAATTATATACCATTGATTCCCTTGGGATCTAGGGATAATTGACAACCTTCTTTTTTTAAAATAAAAAAAAAGACTTCATTGTGTTGACATGCCCTAACTTGTCACTCTATCAGAGGGAATTCATGGCCACAATAATTCTCAACGCCAGACACTCACTAGCATGTATAATGTCTTTAATATTATAGCTCAGTCTATTTGCACCTTCCTTATTCTAGCTGAAACTACTTCCAAAGGATGTAGGTTATAATTCAGTTCAATAATGTCCATCTGCTGCTCTTTTACCAGCAAAATGACTATCAAATTGTTGATGGCCTGCTCTGTCAAGCAGCATTTTACTTTTGAGAGTATTTGTTAAACTGTCAGCAAAAATTAGGCCAGTAGACACTGAGCATATTTTAGCTAAGTTGCTAATGCAGTCACAAATCTGCTGATTATAGAATTGTGCAGTTCCTCCAGCAAGACATTCAAGTGACACAAGATGAGAGCATGATGGTGTTGTTAACATGAATACAATTTTGTGTCATTGCATCAAATACTTACATGGAGTTTTTCTGCATTTAGAACTGCATTAAGTGTTTTTATATCCGACAAAAAAAAAAACAAGTGTCTCACCCACCATTCTACAGATTATTGTTGCAGAATTTTTTTTACCTACAGAACTTTGATATAAATTTAAAGTTTTTTTTTTTAAGATAGATCCCCAAAATTCACTAGCATGTGATGCAACAACTGCATTCAGAAGACAGTGGTAGTAGGTGTAATGGGTATGATATCAGTTTTAACCTCTATCTTCAGATTTAGTTTGTATCCCATTTCTTTTTGAAAATTTCTATAATACTAAGAAAATCTGAAGAAAAATATGATTTGGGGCATTTTTCATGAATTGCTGCCCTTTAAACTGAACATGCTTATTTTGGACCATTAATTCTGCTGAAAATCTGAATATTTGATAGAGACATCTCGTGTGTCAGGCAACAAGAATTATGTTTCTCTGTGGTGCAATATAATTATGATGAATAGCACAACTGTAAAAGACTAAAGATTGATGTTTTTCATCACTTTAGTCCTGAAAAACAGTCAAAAAAAGGGTCCGAAATGAGCATTTCAAGGGTCAAAATACCCAAATTATAGGAACTTGATAACCATTTGGGGAAAATACTGGCCTAAAATAGAGAGATCCCCAGAATTTTGTTAACATTGTCAGACTACTGAACTATGATATTATGCTCAAGAATTTGGGGTAAGATCCCATTTCAGTCCAATATACAATCAAAAATAACACAGAATGAGTACTGAAAACTCACAGACCATGAAAATCTCTGACCAGTTTCATTTGTGCATGACGTATATTGTCCCATCAAAATACTGAAGATTCAAATACTACATGAAGGAGTAACATAGGGTCCTTATGGACTTACTGGTAATAAGAATATAACTGAAGGCTGGTAAGCAAGGCTAAATCTGAAATAAGAAGGGAAACATAATTTATGAATATGATAAAATTGAAAATTCAAGTGTAAGGAAACTTGGTCATAACATCACAAAGCTGAATTCCTGTTTTAAGAAGCCCTCTCCCAGTTTGCTTATGTATAAATGATTTATTAATGTGTATATCATGTTCCATTCCTTGGAGACATCCCACTTACCATAAATATCCCATACAACAATGGATTCAGATTTCAAGATGTCTCTGTCTGGTTTTGCAGGGTGTTTCCATTTCAAATGAGATGATTTCTGAAGTCTATAAAGGGATTCCACTGTTTATATGCCATCAGAATGTTTCTCAATGCAAACTGCTAAGTACCATGTGTCTGCATCACCTTCAGTAACCAAGGGGACATAATTCATCCCAACCACAATATCATTCCCATCATCCTCAGTGGAAAAAATTGTTCTGCATCCTTGTCAGCTGACAATGTAACATATTCAGAGATGAGATTATTGCCTGAAAGAAGTGCACAAAAATTCAGCAACTGTTCATCATGACAAATATTGCCGATCCTAAACAAATCTGGGTGTTGAAGAATATCTGATTTGTGAGTATTGCGGTCATATGACAAGTCGATACGAACAATCTTTTCAACATTAACACGATTTACCTTCAGAATAAAATGAAGCTCTTCAAACACTAGTTGCTGGCTCATTCCAACTTTTGCAAAGTTGAAGACATTTTTGGGTGTACCTTGATTGTTTCTTTCCTTTCTCAGTTTCCCCAAGATTTTCAATTTGTAGAGTTCTTTCTGGTCAGCCACCCACTCATTTTCCATGTTATTCAAAAGATCAACAATTAGCTTTTGGTCAGAGTGTTGTGGAATTCTGTGATTGGTACAGAATTACATCATTTCTGGATTCCTTTTGCTGTGAATTTCTTGTTATGAAACTTGACCTTTGGTGCTCTTTTCCCAAAAACAGAGAGTTGATGTTCTTAATCAAGGTTACTTGTTGGTAAACAAGCTTGCTCCTATTTTGTCAGATGTAATTGAGTTGCACAAGCAAGTTTATCTGTGTGGTCATCAAAGCCATATTCCCTTCCTTCTTGTCTTCCCAGCACTTCAGCAACATCAATATACATCATTTTTAAAATCTGAAGCACTATTTCTGTGGTTGGTTCATGAACCTTGACATGAGGGTAATTAACCTTTATCATACTGCAGACAAGAATTGTCACCATAGAATTCTCTCCTTCAGCAGCTCCAGGCACATTCTGTTACTTTGAGATGGTTGCTATAAATAAACACTTGTCAACTGCTATTTCAGGTATTTTAAGCTGGAAATCACCTACTACTGCTTTGGAACAAGGTTAAACTTTTGTTTTCCAATACCATTTTGAATTCTTCTAGGTGTAACACAGACTAAACCCACGTTAATTTTTTCACAATTGTTTGTAAATGGAAATGGCTACATCAATATTCCAACAAAGCCTTTATTCAGGAGTTTTTCTTTGATTAGAATTCTAAGACTTTACTCAAGTGGATATTGACAGTCAAGTGGTCAAAGATGATAACCATGCTACTGATGTGGAGGAAAGTGATGATGACCACTAGCATCTACAACAATCATCCATGCCTGACTAATTTTATGGAAGCTACTGGTGACCATCGATATCGCTGATGGCCTTTCTGAAGGTGGATGATTTTGTCTATTTATAAATGACAAAATAATAACTTTATTCATCAACAAAACAAATCAATATAAATAATAAGACCAAACAAATTATGGTGTCTTCTTGTATCTAAACATAAGGAAACATGTCATTTTTTTTTTTTTAACGAAATAAAAGCCATCTTGGTGATTTTGCTTCTTATTGCACTCCAGAATTTCACAAGGAGTAAAAAAGTTAAGGTTTGTTGTATTATTTATGTATTTTTTTTTAATATATTTGCTTTTTATTTCACATTTCAATTTTTTGTTTTCAACGTCAAAACTTGCATGCAAAACATGATGCATTACATCAAAATATTACCCATTCATTCTTTTATTAGTGTACAAAAATTAAAATCTATATGCAGAATACAAAGAAAGTTATAACAATATTAAAACAGTAGGTGTTTATTTTTTTGCACACTCAAAAAAAAAAAAAATTAAAAAATAAATGTAGTGGCAGGGAGAACAATTCTAGAAAGAAATTAGTGTGGCAAACGTTAATAATGTAAGAAAATGTAATGTTAAATTCAATCCAGTTAATTTCAACTGCAAATCTGACAGACATTGACATCTAAAAATTCATCCAAGTGGCCCTGGAAAGGTTGAAATATGTCATCTAGGTTCTGAGTATTGAAAATTTGAGCATGGAACTAAATCAACTTTGGCAATTTCAACCTTAGAAAAATTAACACTTTTAGTCACTTAAACGTGTTAAAGTTTCAAGAGTGCAATTGGAAAAATTGTTCGTATATTCAAGCAAACTGGGTCGGTGGCAGATGCAAAAACTCCATTGCGTGCTCGCTTACGCCGTTCAGCTGAAAACATTGCTGCAGTGCACAAGAATCTGATTGAAAATCCAGACACCTATATTCGTCATTGCTCGCAGGAATTGAAACTCTCCACAACAACGAATTTTGACAAAAGATTTGTCTCTACACGCTTACAAAATTCAATTGACACAAGGACTGAAACCTGCTGACCATTTGGAGCGCCGTATATTCGTCAAATGGGTGCACGTCGCACGATGAAGATTTTTCGCAAAAAAAAAAAAAAAAAAAAAAAAAAATAATAATCCTCTTTGAGTCTTTTAATGAAGTCCATTTTCATCTTGGTGGATTCGTTAATAAGCAGAATTGATGCATTTGGGTTGATAAAAATAAATCCAAGGAAGATTGTTGAAAACTAAAAGCAACTGCATCCACAAAAGTTGTTCACTGTTTGGTGTGCATTTTTTTTTTTTTTTTTTTGCTAGTGGAATCATTGGACCGTATATTTATAAATTTGAACGTCCATTTTTGTAATAGGCTTCGATAATTTTTAACACGTTATTTGATCGTTAATATTTCCATGGTTGAAAAAGAAAAAAAATCATGAGACGCTTTTCTAAAATTAATTCACATTTAAAACCGCTCGAAGTTACTGGAATACCGAATTTTGAAAAAAAAAAAAAAAATTCAAGAAAAAATGTATTTTGAAAATTTAAACACAATAAATAAATCGCCATGCGAATTATGGCCCCGATAGTAGACATATAATTTTTTTTTTTTTTTACACATAATGAAATTTATTTTCAGTTTTTTTATGATGCTAAATAAATAGCAACATAACATCATTTTTAAAATCTAAAGAAATATAATGAAGAAACAAGTCGGTAAAAACGTTCTTTCACTTACCTTTTAAGGTCAGAAAATTGTATTGTACAACGAGAGTAATAAAAAAAAATTATCGTTCACTTTCATTCATTGAGTTGAGATTTCACTGTCAACCGACCCAATGTTTGTTCAGCTCAAATAATAATAACGTCAAAGCTGAAACGAATAACACAAAGAGAGAATTAAGAAAGAGAGAGAAAAAAAAAAAAAGGAGACAAAGGGGAAATTACTTTTTAGAAAATATGTTGTTTCCGGGTGACATAAAACCGAAAGAAAAACAGGCGGTGTTAGACAAGATTTGGTTCCTTGTGTTTAAAATCTGTGGCGAAGTGCCAGGGGTTCTCCGCATTATTTTTCGGGAACTTTGGAAATAAGCGAACAGAATGAAAGATAAAAACAAATTTATATATTTGACTTTTGACTTGGACTAGAGCTAGTCCTTTGTAATTTTGGGAAGTGAAAGTTCGTTTGGCTGGGTTTACTTTTTTGGTAGTAGTAATCATCTTTTTGGTCGATGTCAGGGATGTGATAACTTTGGAAATTAGGTTCGGCGTCAATCTACGGCATGTTCTCTGCCCTCGAAAGGACGGAAACATCTTAGCAGATGACTGCTTTAGTTTCTTCACGCGGACCGCGCTTAGTTGGTTGGTTTCTCTGGCGGTCTTTCTTTTAGATCAACATTATTTCTACTAAGACTTGCACCACTGTGTTAAATTCCTGTGGGAATTTTTGTTCTTACTTTTCTCGGCTCCTGCAAATGGCTTTTTTTAATTTTCATTCCAAGCACGGCAGTAAAACCCTGTGTTAAATTTAACACAGGGTTTTACTGCGTGTGGAAGAAAATTAAAAAAAAGCCATTGAGGAGCGAGAACAGTACAAGAACAAAAATTAAGACAATTAACAATTGGCATTGCATTTAAATTTTTGAAGGTCAATGTTGATTGGGATACAAGAAGCCGGAAGAATGTTCAACAAGCGAGAAGTGCGGGAAAAGAAACTGTTAGCATAACACTTACGGTTACAATCAAGCCATTTTCATTGTACAGTGTAACCCGGATATAAGAGACCCGGATATAAGAGATTATATCTGGTCCCAAATTAGAGCCATACTTACCTAAGCAAAATAGACCAAACCCAGATATAAGAGACTTCCTCTCCAGTCCCGACAACTCTCTTATATCCGGGTTACACTGTAAAATGATGATATATTGCCGCTCATCAAGAAATATGCTTAAATTCATAGACTTTAGAGGAAAGTTCAGAGAATTACAATGAAAGTGTTTATAGAAAAGGCACAGGGAAACTACATTACGGCGGTGGGAAAGTGGCTGAAATCGAGATGCCAGGTTAGGACCAATAACATTACAGATTGTTCTTTGTTTTTTTATCAAGAATCTCAAAATATAAAGCAGATGCATCAGCCATGTGTCAGAGCAATATTCAACATATGGACGAATGGTAGACTTATAAATATGTAAAATAGATTCTGGTAAGAAAATTGTCTTGCACGCCACAATGAACAAACTTTCCTAACAGCAGACCTAGCAGTTGATTCAAAATAATCTTTCCACTTCAACAGAAAATGTTAACCCGAGAAAGCGCAATGACTCACTCTTTTGGGGGTTAGCATCAGCCATACTAATGGAAGAAAGAAAGGAATCCCTCTGTCGATTAATAAAGAACAGTTTTTTTCGTTTTTTTTTTAATTATTTTTGAGGCTTTAAAACTAACAAGCCATTCCTTGCTCCAGTTAACAACAGACTGTAGGTCATTATTTAGATCAGCTGTCAATTTGACCTAATTGAATCTATCAGACTTACTATTAAGACAGAAGTAAATAGTTGTCCTCAGCATAGATGCCAATTTGAGAACTGATGTCATCAGAAGGTTATTGATGAAAATTAGGAACTAGTCCAATGAGGAGACATCTGCATTAATGCAAAAAGATCGAGAAGAACGATCATTTAAGACAATTTTCATTTCGCGATTTGATAAAAAAGACTAAGTTCAAAAATTTGTCCACAAATATCATAACCTTTCAACTTATGAAGAGTTGAAACCGTGTCATATGAATTCGAGATGTCCAAAGCAACAACCAGATGTTCACTATTTTTATCTAAAGCTTGGTAGACTCTTCCAGTAATAACCTTTGATACACCAGCATTTGATCTAAAGAAGCGAAATACATATTGCCTATCTGAAAGATGACCCTACGATGTGAGATATTTAAGCAGTTGGTTAGAACCTCTACCACTTTGTCAAAACAGGGTAGAAGGCTAACTACAGAAGAGGCTTTCCAACAAGCAGGAAAGCAAGAAGCATAGTGGTGTGGGGCTTAGGAATTAAAATGAACATTTGATTTATCCACGCCAAGAAGAGTAATGACGAGGAAAACTCACGGGTATTTTTTTGACAAAACAAGATAAGGAATTTATTTACGAATGTACACGCTGGAAGTTGTGTCAGTCGCGCGTTTCAGGTAATATTAGCGAATTGTCAAAAAGAGTAAATATTGTCGGAGTTAGCCCCTCCTCAGTTCCTTAATCCTTCACCAGGGGTCTCTCTCCTCTGGCTATAAATACTGGGTGACCCTTTGCCTCGATCTCTTTTTTTCCTCGGGCCTTGGGCCTTATACCACCTCGCAGATGTGAGCTCTCACAGATACAGCGTTTCCCAAATTCTGGGAACACGCTAAGAACAATACACACACGTACGAACACTCACCACAAGACACACACATAATATTCACCACACGCACTCAATGTAACTGTTGGAGTTAACTCCTCCTTTAGTTCTTTAACCCTTTCACTAGGGGTCGCTCTTCACGGCTATAAATAGTCGCTGACCCTTCGCCTCTTTCTCTTTCTCCCTCAGGCTTTTGAGCCGACACCTGGAGGTAAATCTCTCTTTTTCCTCAGGCTTTCAGCTTACAACCTCGATAATGTAAGTGCTCACAGGGATAGCGTTTCCCGAATTTGCTGGGAACACGCTAAGCACAATACACACACACGCACTTACAGAATATTCACACACACACACTTTGTCCGTTGTAACTGTTTCCATGTATTGGAACGTGTTATTAATATATATTTGTATACATGTATTATCGGTCTTGTATTTGTTTTTCTTTGCCTTCTTCTTTGGACTTAATTAAAGTCCAACTTTCTCGTGTAGTTGGGCCGGCTGGCAGGAAAAATCTGAACACGCACATGTTTCTTCTACGTCAATTCAACAACATTACAGCCACGGTCCACTACATAACTGTCCAATGTGCTTGTAACTTGTACTTGTTAATTTCATATATTTGTTTGTATATATTTAATTTATCGGTCTTGTTTGTTTTCTTTGTCTTCTTAATTAAAGTCCAACATTCTCATGTAGCTGGATCGGCTAGCAGGAAATTTTAACCCACGTGTGTTCTTCACATCCTCTTCACCGCAACAAACACCGCTTGGCAAACAGATTATTGTCTTCGTGGTTCTCAAATTAAATTCCAATAAGGCACAGAGAAACTAAATTTACGGCGGTGGGGAAGTGGCTGAAATCGAGATACCAGGTCAGGACACAAAATAATATTCAAAACAAAGGTAAGCGAGTTGCTCACAGAAGGGATATACAGTTGCATATGCTCAAAAGTAGACGAAGAGAGATCATTTAAAAATTTATCTTTCTTAGATTGTTAAAGGAAAATTCTTTGAAGTGTCACTTGCTTGATTAAAAGGTGATGATAATTGGCAAGTAATTTCAAAACCTCAACGCTGGACGCGGTGACAGAAACGAAACCTTTCACGTGACTTCGGACAATCTTATTAATTTAATTTTTCTCCTCATTTTATATCAAAAGGAATGTTTTGGCATGCTTGTGATGTTGTCTTCTATTGGGTAGAAAATAAAGTTTGGGTGTGTTTTGATGTGTTGCGGGATGATTAGATTGCTTAAATATCAGAGGGTATTATTTTGCAGCGTGAATAAAACATCACAAACATTTAAATTTGCTTTCATGGTACAAAGGCTAAAGCTGTCAAACCCCACAATAATAGACAAAAATATTTTCAATAATATAAAGCATTTATATGCACATATATACAATTTGAATGGTGAAATTACTCCAGGAAATTATACTGAGTTTGAAATGTTTAACATTGATGTTTCACAAACCAAATAATGTTTTTAATGGCAAATACAGTGTCTTTGCTTGGTATGCTAAAGGTGTATATGCCAATAAAATATGATTCGTAATGGATAAATGATCAGTTTGGAATCAAACAAACTGTTTTTAAACAAATCTATTTTTACTTAAGAATTTTTATATTCAGAATACGTTAGGAGTTGTCTAATTTGTATGTTAGTTTGAATTGCTTAAGGCTTAAAAGGTAAAAAAATATATTACTTGGCCAAAGAAAAAACTGTTGTTTTTCCACGAAAAAATTCGTCGTAATTAAATCTTGAATGTTTGTTGAGTGAGAGAATGCTTGAAAGTAAGGTAAACATCAAAAGTTGATTATTCGTGTTTAAAAGAAATTTTCTAAACGTACACTTCTGAGTTGATTTTTGTAAACTAACGAGAATTCCTTGCCGATCAAGCTATTGAATAAAAATGTGCTGAGAGTGACATTTAAGGTCTGTGAACTCTCAAGCTTAAAATGGCAGGATAAGTTATTATCGACGAAAAGTTCCACGTCTAGAAATAAATATTAAACTGTGAAAAAATGCATTCGGCAGCAGCGTATGTGTTAATTTAAAATCCTCGTTGTCTCACACTAAATGAGATCCGCTCGCGTTTTAGGTCACGTGACTGGCTCCAAAGCTGTCCGAAAGATCTTGGCGGCAAACGAGATTACGTTGGCGTTTGTACACATTTTTACATTTATCAGCAATCAAACTTAGATATGATGTCTGTGATCCACTTTTTGCACAAATATTTTCTGTCGAAAGGAACTACTACACTGAAAATGTAATGAAATCTTTTTTGACCAATCAAATAGAAGCAAAATGTTATGTAAGTGGGTATGTAATTATGTAGTTTTTTTTTCTATAGTTTCAGTGAGTTAAAATCGCCAGTTTTTATAGCCATTTTTGGAAATCCCAAAAACTTGATTCATTTTTTTCTTACTTCAACTGCTTTTTTTTTTGCTTTTTTTCTTTTTAACTACATTAGTTTTCTCTGTACTCATTAATAATGATTATTGTGCGTAATTACTCTTCAATCAAATTTCAATTGTATGAAGAAATTAGTTACCCCCACTGATTCGCTAAAAAAATTAGTATACGTGATGAAAAATGATCAAAGGATTTTCTTTTATTAAATTATATCTTTTGATTCTTTTTAGAACGTTCAAAATTTAGTTTAGAAGTCTTGTAATTTTTTTTTTTTTACATAAGCGGATGTAGTGGGGAAAACAAAGATTAGTATATTAAATTTTAACGTCTTTTTAGCGGTGAAAAACATTATTTTGGAAATTCTTGCAAAAATCAAATAATTATCGTATTTTAATAAAACCTTTTAGGATTTATTCACAAATGAATAAAAAAAATTTTAGAAATGTTTCTCTTTATTTTATAATTTCGGTAAAACTTTTCTTTTTCTTTTTTTACATCTGTTTACAACCCACACACCACCATACGCAGACACTTATTTAATTTTACGAAATTTCGAGAAATTAAATTTTGTCCCGCTAAATGTTTATATCAAGTCATGTGCAGAACTCCTTCGAGAATTTAAATCATCATTTTTTTTTCTTTTTTAAAACAAGACTCACAGTTACCGAAAATCTGCTCTAAATCATAAAATAAGAATTCAATAAAACTAAGATATTTTTAATTTAAAATTTTTTAAATTGTTTTATGAATAACATATGGATACTATTGTTTATAGAAAATTTTTTCGATGAATAATGAATTTTTACAAGAATTATTTTCATTTTCCTTAAATGTTAATTAGAATAAGTTATAAAACTTTAAATTTTATAAAGCTTTATTTTTTTTAATTTCTGTATTACCTTGTATGTGTTATTGTTATTAAGCAAAAAAATATATTTACTAATCATAAATGGAAAATCTTATTACACTTCATCGAACACCAAAATTTTAAAAAGAATTTATACGACATTATCAAAAAATAAGCTCGATAACTATAGTAAATTTAAATCCGAAATATCTAAAATTCAATAAAATATTAATTACAGAGAATATTTTCCTGAATTTTTAAGATGACTGAGTACTTAAAAATTATATAAAAAAGGCGCTTGCGTTATATTCCTCAATTATTTTTACAGATATATACACCGTAGAAAAACATTAAACTTCCGTCTGCAATAAAAAAAAAATGGATTTCTCCTATATTTTAAACTTTAAGTAATATCTCTTTCAAATCAGAATTATTTAAATTTAGATCAGATAAAAATATTCCTCAAATAAAGTTTAAGAAAAGATTATTTTATTTTTGGAAGATTCTTTATAAAGAGAATTTTACATTGTGATGAAAGAAGGAGCTCTAAAATCTTCGATTATAGCAATTTAAAAATTTGATAACACCTTCCAGAAGAATAGTAAAGTATTGGAAATATTAAAATTTAAAAATCTATTAGCTTGAGATCGAAACTATAATAAAAGCTTCAGGAAATTTTTTTCATTTTTTTAAAATTCATTTAAACTTTTAGACCTTAGGTATCGCGTTTCTGTGGTGGTACCTGTACGAATTTTACTTCCCGAAAATTAGCATGTGTAAGAGTGAGTACTCCCATATCACTGACTCGGCAGTGTCACTGAAGTGATGTCACGTATATTCGGAATAATTTTACGTTTTAAAAATCTAAATGATAACAAATCTGTGGATTTTAAACAAAAGAAAACAGATCTTGTATAACACCGCATATTTTTCATTCGGCTTACGTCATCCAGTGACGACATATTTTCTTAAAAAAAAAAAAAAACTGTTAAAAAAACAATTCAATATTTGTCTCATTTTTTTTCCCCATCTCTTAATTGTTTCTTTGTGTCATTTCGTTTTAGCTTCAACATTATTATGTGAACCTAAGAAACACTGGGTGGGTTGACAGAAATTTCAATGATAATCATAAAAACACAAAGAAATGATATTTTCTTCTATCGTTGACGTTACATTTTCTAACCTTAAAAAGGTAAGTGGAGCAACGTTTTAAAAAAAAATTTTCGACTTGTTTCGATATTTTATATTTTTGCTGTTAAAAAATGGAAATAAATTGAGGTAATATATTTAAACTGCACTAAAAGAAATTAAAAAAACAAAAAATGTGTGATTTAGAGTGAGTTTGGAAACTTTGGAGTACGTGTCGAAAAAATACAAAAATATTCCATTTCGTATTATTAATTAAATTTAAATTGAACTTTAAAAAAAAACAAAAAAAACTTCAATGTTTCTCTTTTGAATCTATATTAAAGTGCAAAACTTGCGGAATAAAAATCAGATTGATGATGTTTTGTTTTTTTTATACGACCATTTTTTTCTGAAATATCTCAGCTTCAAAAAATTATTAAATGTGAAATTAAAAACAAAAATATTTTTCTTTTAAAAAAAATTCATTTCAAACATTAAGTATCGCTTTTCCTTGGTAGTACCTACTCCATGCTATTACGATCTTTCCTACAAAACCAGCATATACGCCAAAGAAGACTTTTTTTTTTTTTTAAAGTATGCGTTTTTGCTGATTTTCTTTAAGTTCGCCATATTGAATTTCATCACTTCCTCCACATAACTGTCTGTCCACGTGGTTATAAGCTAACGTCAATATGAATCTTGTTATTATAAAATATTATTATAAAGCTATTTATAGCGAGCTAAAAACAAAAACTCTTTCCAATCAATTTATATTTGTTTTGAAATACATCAAGGTATTTTGCATACTGGAAATATTAAATTTTATTTAAGCTTAAAATTAAAACTAAAAAAAGCTAAATGTCAATAATCCGGTATAAATTTTCGATACCTAAGGTTTTTAAAATGAATTTTTTAAAATGAAAAAGCATTCTTGAAGATTTCGTTTTAGCTTTGAGAGCTAGAAATCATTACACTTAGTATTTCAAGTAAGTAAAATATTCTGGTGTATTTCAAATAGAAATTATATTGATTTAGAATCTCAACATTTTGCTTGCTTTCAGAAATCGTTTAAATTCGGCTGTTTTTTTTAGCAGATTTGTAAACATTTAATTTTAATTTCATTCTCGGTTTTGAAAATCTTCCAAAATTAAAATATATTTTTCTGAAACTTTATTTGAGAAATTAGATGATTTAAAGTTTAATTAATCTGAGTGGAAAAAATATTATTTACTTTAAGTTTAAAATAACAGAGAAATGGATTTTTATAACAAACAGTAGCATGATTAAGGGCTCGTCAACACTTCGTAAATCACTTGATGAGGTACTGACACTTTTATTATTATCCTTAGGAGACCTTATCTGTTAGAATATATTTTAAGAAAATACTGGTGAACGCTTTCCTATATAATTTTTAAGTACTCCGTAATCATAAAAATGTTTGAAAATGTTCTAATCTAATTTTAAAAGCTTTTCTAATAGTTTTTTTTTTTTTTTTTTTTTTGCATTTTATTTTTTTTACAATTCAGAGCAGATTTTCTGTGAATGGGTTGACTGTTATAAAAAAGACATTGATGATTTACATTCTCCAAGGCATCCTGCTTTTAAGTAATAAAAAAAAATCCTTGCCCTAAAAATTGAATTTCTCAAAATTACATGAAATTCAGTAAGTGGGTAGTAACATAAGTTAAAAAAAAAAAAAAAAAAAAAAAACATTTTGCCAAGTTTTTCTAAAAAATAATTTCAAAAATAATTTCATTCATTTTTTAATATGTCCCGAAAGTTTCATTAAAATCCAACAATTATTTGGCTTTTGTAAGATTTTCCAAATCATTGTGTTTTTCACTGGGGGGAAAAAAAATGTAAAAAATAAGCTTAATCATAATTATGTCAACCACTGACGTAAACAAAACAAGACTTTGTAGCCAAAATTTCAAATGTGCTATAAAGGATTAAAAAATTTCAAATGTGCTATAAATGATTAAAAAATTTCAAAAGCTAGTTAAAATATACTTTGGTCTTTCCTCAATAATAAATAACATATTTTGATGATAAATCTTTGTTTTTATTGAGTTTGGAGGCCTTTTGTCATTTAGACTATGCTGTTTTTCCACAAAAAGTGGAGATATCTATGAAAAAGGCTCCAAATTTGATAAAAACAAACTTTTATCATCAAAATGTTCATATTATTATTAAGAGGAAAAACCCAAGTATTTTTTGATTATCTTAAATTTCTTAATCCTTTCAAGCATGTCCGAAATTTTGGTTAAAAAAAAAAAAATTAAAGTTTTTCTTGCATTAGCAGGTGGGCTAAAGATTAGTATTGAAAATATAGCATCTTTTTTGCTGTAAAATTACATTGTTTTAAAAATTCTTGCAAAAATCAAATAATTGTTGGATTTTAATTACATTTTTAGGACTTGTTCACAAAGGAATGAAATTATTTATAATATATATATATTTTTTTTTTTTTTTTTTTTTTTTTTAGAAAATCTTGGTAAAAATATATTTAATATTTTTTTGTTTTTTTAACATCTGTTACCCCACTTAATTTTATGAAATTTCAATAAATTAAAATTCCAGGGTCCTTGTATTTATATTAGTTAAAAACAGGACTCCTTGGAGAATTTAAATTGTCAGTTTGTTTTCATCAAGCATCAAACAGAAACACTATAACACTATTTACAGAAAATCTGCTCTGAATTGCAAAATATCAACAAAAAAAATTATTTTCTGACATATTTCAAACTAAAATTATTATTTGTCTAATTCAAATTAATTAAACTTTAAATCAGTTTATCGTCTTCAAATAAAATTTAAGAAAAGTATATTTTTAAGATTTTTTTAAAATTTAATCTATTAGCTTCAGGTTTTTTTAAAAAAAAAAAAAAAAACGTTTAAAAATTATTTCAGTCTTTTGTGAATAAGTTCTTCAAGTGTCAATGAAATCCAACAATTATCCTATATTTGCAACTGTTTCTGAATGAGTGTTTTTCATCACAAAAAGATGCTCAAATTTCCCATATAAATTCATGGTCCTGCATTGATGCTAGAAAAACATTATTTCATCTTAATAATAACATACACTTTTTGATGATAAAATTTTGTTTTTATTTTCTGTGCATTTTTTTTCATCATATGTTCTCTTTATTAGATAATTTTCAGGAGCACCTTGTTTGGCTGAATATTCACTAGGTCATTTATATTTATTCTTCACTACCTTCAAAATATTTATATATCCCCTGCCTTTCAACTTTTGGCTAATCTGTACTAGATGAATTTTGGGTGTTCCTAATTTTTACATTTTAATAAATGCTAAAATAAAAATACAGTAAAACTTTTATTTTAATGAGAAAAGATTTAAATTGATTTTATGAACATAATATACGATGGAGAATATTTTCTTAAGAATAAAGTTTTAATAGAATTTTGAATTGTCCCTTGACTAATATGCTTCATTAATTTTAAAAAACATGAGGGTAGGGTTTTCATGAAATAGCTAAATGAATGGTTTTTTTTTTTATTAGTTATAATGGCATTAATCATAATTGCCATAACATTGTGTGCATGTATTTTGTCAAAACAGTTTTAGAAGTGGGAAGAATGATATCTAAAAGAATATTTTACACATTTGAACAGTTCTCAGAGAAATACCATTAATTTTATATTGTTTAATTCTTGCACAATTCAAAAGGACATTATAAACTTCTATTATTTAAAAGATTTAACAAGATTTTTGTCAAATAGAAGCATATTATGTAGAAGCAATGTGTTACTTTTATACTTTATTGATTTCCTTGATTTTCACTTTAGACTATTTTGATCACATTTGAGTGTTACTGTGAAGCAAGACATAATTACATATGATGAAATGAAAAGAAAACAAGATGTTATCTGTTATAACTTATGATAAATTATGCCATTGGATTTTACTGAGTTGTCATGTTAAATTATCTTTGAATCACATTGCATTTGATGAAAAATGAAGGAATATTATCTTTTTCCATTTATGAAGGTCATCCAGTTAAATTAGACTCTCAGAAGAACCGTCGTTTTGGTTTGCTTCCTTTGCATCCATGTTGCAATGTTAAATTCTCTTCTTTTAATCACATTGCTTCAGATGAAAAAAATGAAGGAATATTTTTATTCCATTCATAAAGGTCATCCAGTTAAAGCAGACTTTCAGAAGAACCATCTGTTTGGTTTCCTTCCTTTGCATCCATGTTGCAATCCTAAATTCTCTTCGTTGAATCATGTTGCATTTGATGAAAAATGAAGGAATATTGTTTTTATTTCATTCATGAAGATCATCCAGTTAAAGCAGACTTTCAGAAGAACCATCTTTTTGGTTTGCTTCCTTTTCTGTCTGTCATAATTGCTATTCATTTTTTTTTATCCATTTTCTAAATGTATGGAACTTTTCACTTCCTGCTACCAAAAATTCATTAATTCTCAGTAACTAAGCATTTTTCAAGAATGAAAAGTTTGCTACCTTTGCATCCATGTTGCAATGTTAAATTCTCTTCTTTTAATCACATTGCTGTTGATGAAAAATGAAGAACTATTGTTTTTATTCCATTCATGATTATCCAGTTAAAAGCAGACTTTCAGAAGAACGGTCTTTTCAGTTTGCTTCTTTTCCTGTGTCATCATTCGGATGCAGTTTTATAGATGCGTGGAACTTTTTCACTTCATGCTGCCAAAAATATTTGGTTCATTTATTCTCAGCAACTATGCATTCTTTAAGAAAGGAAGGTGTGCATTCTTTAAGAAAGGAAGGTATCTAATTTTAATGGGCAGTTCATTCTTACAGCATAAATTTACAAAACACATCTTCAAATTTATTGATCTCCAAAACAATAAACAAAGATTTTAGATCTGAAAATTATTACATTTCTTTTTATACATTGGACAAAGTTTCATGTTTAAGCAACAGAGACATTGACCTACAGCAATGTATTTGATGTTCTCTGACTTCTGCATTTACTTTGTGCCTGTGCTCGTCTAAACTAACCTTGCTATATACCAGCATCTATTACAAAATAAACTGATTTCATGTATTATTCAGTTAATATATCTTTTATATTTTTTCTTCACAGACGTTTTGGTTGAACAGAAAAACATCTTAAGATTTGTTATTGTTGGGAATATAAATGAAAGAAAACAAGACACTTTACTTTCCACCAAGAACTGCAATCCTCATCTGACAAAAGCATCACATTGAACATTAACTGCCAAAAAAAAGATGTACCTTGAAAGATGCTGCTTGTCTTTTCTACAAAGGTAAAGTTTTTACATTTGAGCATACATTAGAGAGAAGTCATATTCTTGTGAATTTTGCAAATATGGAAACTTACATTGGAGAGAAACCATTTTCTTGTGAATTTTGTAGTTCTGTATTTCCCAACAGATCATGTTTAGAGATGCATGTGCGAACACACACTGGAGAGAAACCATACTCTTGTGAAATATGTGGATATGCATTTTCACAGAAGGGAAATTTGAGGCTGCATATGCGAACACACACTGGAGAAAAGCCATATTCTTGTGAAGTTTGTGGCTCTGCATTTCCACAAAAGTCACATATGGTGCTACATATGCGAACACACACTGGAGAGAAACCATATTCTTGTGAAATTTGTGGAAATTCATTTACAAGAAAGTCTATTTTGTTCGATCATGTGCAAGCACACAGTGGAAAGAAACCATATCCTTGTGAAATTTGTGGATCTTCATTTTCATCCAAGTCAAGTATGAAGTATCATATGCGGGCACACACTACTGGAGAGAAACCATATTCGTGTGAATTTTGTGAACTGGCATTTTTACGAAAGTCAGGTTTAGTTATCCATATGCGGACACACACTGGGGAGAAACCATATTCTTGTGAAGTGTGTGGAAGTGCATTTAAACACAGATCACATTTGGTGCGTCATATGCGAACTCACAGTGGAGAGAGACCATATTCTTGTGATATTTGTACATCTACATTTTCTGCGAAGTCACACTTGGAGAGACATATCCTAATTCACACTGGAGAGAAGCCATATTCTTGTGAAGTTTGTGGATCTGCATTTATGCTGGAATCATATTTAATGTTCCATATGCGGACACACACGGGAGAGAAGCCATATTCTTGTGAAGTTTGTGGATCTGCATTTTCAATGAGGACAGGTTGGGTATACCATATGCGAACACACACTAGCAAGAAATACTCTTGTAAAGTTTGTGCATCTACATTTTCACGAAAGTTACATTTAGAGCGCCACATGCAAACACACACTGAATAGAAACCATATTATTATGAAGTCCGCACATTTGTATTTTGAAATTTGTCAAGTTTATTAGGCTATCTGCAAACACTCACCCATGTACAAACATGGTACATAGAAGTCATGTTCTTGTGAAATTTGTCAGACAGTGCTAGCAAATGTAATGGATTAGCACTCTGCATTATTATGTTACTTCCCTTTTCACTGCATTCATTTTCAAGGCCTCTCAGTTGCAGTATCATTACTGTTAATTTCACTCAAAGTTGTTTTCTGTTGTCATAGCAGGATATGATAACACAACTATGAAATTGAAACATGCTAATCTTCATGTATCAGTCCCCTTCAGTGGCAGAATAAACATTTTCCACAGAATGAACAGGAGATATTCTTGTTAAATCTGTAATGCATCCTTTTCAAGTAGTTTATATTTGAAAAACTTGTTCAACTGCACACCGGAGAAAGCTTTTGTTGAATGAGACACTGATGTTGTGTGAAATAAAAAACAGGCACGGACACTACATACATTTTTGAACATGTGAATTTGGCATAAAAAAAAAACTGTCAGTTGGATCTCTTAAGCTGTTGTCTTTTGTACTGAAACTCTCCATGTGCAAATATACTGTCTATGTAATTTCACTCCAAAGCTTGTGTCAACCTGTGGCATGGTTTTCAGACACTCTCGAATCACCTCCCCAGACAGATAACATCAACTTTCCTGACAAATCAATCACATGTTGTATTCCATATTATCACTGGACCCCATTCTACTGCATAGATGGTTTCTTTTTTTGACTCGTTTTACTAGAGGAGAGGAATAGACATGGCAGCTTGTATTCTAGGTGGCAGTGGGAGGAAAGAATTCAAAGGAACACATACCACACATTGGCTTAGGCTAAGACCACATGCAGAAGGATCCTATCTCCATACTTTGGTGTGGGAAGTATATCAATACTATTTCCAAATTCCTGTGGTCCTCTGTTGACTTTGCGCTGTTTTGGACTTACATACAAAATCCAGGCAGATGCAAAATGCATCACTGCCAGAATAATATGCTCATTAGGTATTCTGTCCTGGTCTTCACATTCTGTAACACATGGAACGATTTGAACGAAGGTCTTATGGTCAGAAAGCAAATGTTTTAAACGCTCATCTATGCACCCGTAAGAATTTACAATATGGTGAATGTTCTACGATCCATTCTCATGTTCACAACCCAGTGGCACCTGTTCACAAATGTGCACATTGGTAGCTGGGAGTACATCATAAATCAACCCTGAAACTGGCTGCCATATTGTTCTAGTGTGATATCAAATACAAAGCCTATTCTTCCATGATTTGAAGCAAGACACACACAGCATACTGGAAATAATACAAAAAACAACACCAATTATGAAATGACACAATCGTACAAGCATGCCAGTAAAACCTTGAACTACCTATAATAATTAAAGTTTTCAGTTGTGTGAAATTAATAGTGGTTTTAATAAGTTGGATGTTCTTGGAAAATTTCCTCAAAATATGTAAATGTCCCCCGACCTACTATTAGTCACTTTAGAATATGCAAGTTGTATTGTTTTCTCTAGTAATAAAGACATTATTCAAAAACTGAAATTTGAATTAACATATTTTTCTTTTGTGGGTGATATATAACATTTCTAATTTTATTTTATTTTTTTTTACCTCTGAAAAATAAGGCCTTAAATAACATTAATATGTTCAATGCCAATGTTTCTTTTCCTTTAAACTTAACAGGTCAATTGGGGAAAGCATTAATTTCTTTCTGAGTGTATCAAGTAAGGATTTCAAGGTATTGTAGACAATTCCATCTTTCAGGTTTTTTTTTTTTTTTTTTTTGCATTAAAAATTCAAATGTCCAAATTCCAAGCCATAATAAAATAAAGAAAACATGGGTATTCCTGTTAAATAAATCATTAGTATTTACAAACATAACTACATGAATTCAAGAGTAAAAAAAGGAGTAAAAAGTTTTTGGGTAGTTGGTTCACAAAGAAACCTGTGGTTAAGAAAAAATTTAATCATCACCAAACATTCTATGAATACTTGAGCTGTTGTTGGAGATGATTCATTTCAGGCTTTCAGCACCTGTTTCTTTCAGCATATTTTGAGGACAAGGGCAGCTATGTAGCCATGTCTAATCTGTGTTTGAATGGCTTAGAGACAGTTGCATGTTAGTGGGCTTTTATAAGAAATTTTTCTCGAAAGTAGGCTCAAGGAAAATAGGGTTTCAGTTTTCACAGATTGGTCAAATATTTCACATGATGATGTTAATTTCTACAAAACACTTTGATTTAAACTGTGTGTGTTTTTATTGTAGAATCTTTTTGGTATGTTTATATTGTCTGTGATATGGTATGTATGTATGTAGGTAATTAATTGTGTTGGAAATGAGGTTTATTTCGTATAAATGCAGATAAAAATATACCCCCTGCCCAAATGAGTAGATTTTGATTGATTCTTATATAAAGTGGGAATTTTTGAAAAGTCAGACAAAAGATCAATCACAATCAGGTGAGGGAAGCAGCTGTTACCTGGGATGAGAAAGACTGTTACTACTACTACTACCATTGTTGTTGTTAAAGAAGAAACCTTAAAAAGCTAAGAATTATATCTTTACCACATCTTATTTGAATATCTTTTCTAAACATATCTGTCATCTCATTAGTGAATGTCCGTATCTAAAATCAGAATATTTTGACTAAAAGACTTAGAGAACCAGTGTCACCTGAGATAGGTCTTTTTTTTATTTAGTTCTACTGCCACCGAATAATCTTGGAGATGAATTTTCAAAAATAATCAATCATTCAAATATATAAACCCATATAAAGAATACTATTTTTTTTTTTTTTTTTTTTATAATTATTGTGCAATTGATTACCTCCAAACTCTCAGGTGAAGATACAATTGTAATTTCAAATTTCTATCCAGTAAATCACTTGCACATCCTCAGGGCTATATCATGGTAAAATACCAGTTCCTCTCTGATTACTGAAGTTAGGCAACATCAAGCCTAGTCAGTACTTAGATGGGTAACTGCTTGAGAATACAAGGTGCTGTAAACTTGGCAATGTGCAGAGGCTCAGAATGAGAAATCCAGTTGAGTTTGTTACATACACTTTGCAAAGGGTATGGATCCACCTCTTCTCCCAGCTGTGAGTTAAATAGGAGTGGGCTCTTCAGCCTTGGTTGGCAACCTACTTAACAGAAGGAAAATTATGAATTCAAAGCTGGTTGGACATGAGACAAGTAAATCCATCTCAGGAAAAGCCTACTTGGCATGAAAGTCTAGTCCTGTATTTCCATTGTGGAGCCTTGTAACTTCATATATGGAAACATATGTGGTGGCCAAAAGAGCACTGGTGAAGTCGGAACTAGCCAAGAAAGTGGCAGATACAATCTCACTATTTATACAAACAGAAATGTACTTTTGGGCTGAGACCAACCTTGAGTTGGGTTTAAAAAAAAGATGAGAATTAGATTTTATAAAAATATTACTTACTCATTACTTTAAATGTATTAAAATATTTCTTGCACAGCAGGGTATGCCCTCACTTGGCAACAAGTTCAAAGGTCAAACTTTAGTTCTCTTATAACCCTGCCCCTACTTTCAACACTTCGTGCTGTAAATCAAATATGCAAAACCAAACCTACCACAATTAACAATCTTTTTTTCTTTGAACAACAAAAACAAAGCCTACAAATATTTAACAACACTGACTGCCAACTGCATGTTTGTCAGTTTTTATTACGACATTGAAAGAGTTATTTCATACATTCATCTTAATCAGCTAACACCAACAACCATCTTATTTGTAGTGATACTTTTAGTATGAAAACAATGTTAAGACATCAACTAAAGCTATTAATCAATCCATAAAAATTTTTTATTGCCAAAGTTGAATATTATAACATTGGCAAAAAGTCAGATTTTGGTATTGTCCTGTGGAAGTCAATGTGTTAAATTTTATAAAAGTTTGATTCTTTTGCACATTACAATTATTATTTGACAATTTTATTATTATTTAATATCTTCCACCGAAGATGGTCTTTTTAATATGAAAATTTAGAAAAAAAAAAAAACTAGAAATAAATTAAGAATAAATTTTTGATAATTTATATTTACTTTTTGATTCCTTTCAGCTACTAATGTCAAAACGTTAGCAACATGAAAACCCAACCCTCTTATTTAAAAATAAATTATAGAAAATCAAGGAATTATCAAGTTTTGTTGAAAAATTTCTGCATTATTTAAATTCGTTAGCCACAGGACATAATCACAAATTTTATGTTTGAAGTTTATTTTTGATCTTTCATAAAAGGAAGAAAAAAAAAAAAAAAAAAAAAAAAAAATCAAACAATTGTAAAAGGAAAATTCTATATGAAGTTTAAAAAATTATTCCCACTCAAAAATTCCGTCTTTATTATTATAAAAGTCTGTGAACTTTGCTTGTGTTTGCCAGAAGTCATATACAGAGAGTGGGTGAAAGAAAGATGTAAATTTATTATCATGTATGAATGTGGGGGAAGAAGGAAATTGAGAAAAAAATGCTCGCTCTTTCCACCTCTCTCTCTCCTTTCACCTTTTTGTGATTGCATGCGTACTTATTTCTGCTTTCTTTAAACAAAAAATATTTTAAATATTTTTATTTCAACTTTCTTCAAGCAGACAATTTTTTAATGTTGAAAGCAACTTCAATATTTTATAATCTGAACCTTCAGTGACTCAATGTATCATGGGTAGTATACTTTAAATGAGGAAAAAATATTGTAAATAAATATAAAATTTTAATAAAATGTATTATACGTTTCCTAAACTAATTGCAAATAAATGTATTTTAAAAATATCTCTACTTTTAAAAACTCTCCATGAAACTAAATGTAAACAGTAAATGCAACAAGGTTGACACAACAAGTCACAGGTGGTCTATTAGGTTGGTGCAAAAATAATGACGTAATAATGTCATTTTTTGGCGTTACGTCAAAAAACGACATTATTACGTCATTATTTTTGCACCAACCTAATAGCTAAACTCTAAATTTTCCATTCTTCAAATCTTTATTTTAGATCAGATATATCACCAACAAATATAAGAAAGAGTTTTAAAATTGTACTCTAAAGATAAATGCCAATTTTAAAAACACATACAAAAGGGATTTCTTTTTCAGTGGAAGCAAGTAAGTTTTATTAAGATTGCATGTCAGTAACTCTCCAAAAGAAATCATATTCTTTTTTTTCAGTTTTCCTCAATTTTTTCTTCATATTTTGAGCTATATTTTCAATGTGCTAATGTTTTTTTATTTTCTTTTCATTTAATTTTTTCTTTTTCTTACAAAACTTTTGCACAAACTCAGCAGACTCACACCTCAGACCCAAATCTTCAGCGAGAATGGCCTGAACTGAACCGTAACTAATGTTCACATCCTTCGATAACTCACGCACGGTGATTCGATGGCCTTTCAGAACAGCTGCGCACACATCTGCAATGTTTTTATTAGTTCTGCTGGTTGTGGGTCTTCCAGAACGTGCATCACTGTTGACGTTTTGTCGGCCATCTTGGAAACGTTTGAACCAGTCGTACACTCGTGTCCGGCTCATACACTCCTCTCCATACACTTTCTGCAACTTTGCATAGGTCTCTGTGCAGGTATCACCAAGCTTTTGGCAAAACTTGATGCAGATTCTCTGCTCAACTTTCTCTGTCATAGTCACTGATGAAACCTCTGTGGTGTTGGGAAGATGACCACACTCTACACACTTTCCTTCCAAGTACTGCTATAAACAAAAGAAGTGAGCAAGAATGCTATAACTTAGTGTGCATGTACAACAGAGTTCATGGTGAATCTGTGCCAGGCAGCGTCACTCTGTAGGCTTTAGCTCCATTACCATAGCAACAATCCAGATACTTTTTGATCAGATCTCGTATATCACCTTTGAGCATTTAACTTTATAAAAATAAGGAACATCCAAAATTCACTTATATGTATTGGCCATGGGCTAAGTGGGAATATAACTGATCTGAAAAAAAAAAAAAAAAAAAAAAAACAATAATCAAAACTAAAAAAAATTTGATATGAACGTCATTCATGAATAAATTTCAACAAAATCAAATAATTTCTTGACTTTTGGTAAATTCTTTTTCATTTATTTTTTTCGTCTCAAAATAGCCCACCCCTCTCCAATCATGCACTGATTAAAAATCAACCTAATATCAAGGAGTAAATTCTAATTTTGTTAATACAGACTTTTAGAGTAACTACAAACATCATACACACTTTAATATAAAAACCATACTCTTACATTTAAAAATCAATGTTTTTCTTGATTGATTTATTTTCTCCAGCTTATCAAAACATGAAATATAAAGTTTAAAACATTTTCTAAAAACAGAACTGTGATGATGCCCCCAAACTTAGCATAAATTTGATCAGTTTTCTTTTACATAGGTACAACTATTGAAAATATTAAAATATGTACATGTACAGTAGTAACAGACAAAAACAAAAATACTTAATAAAGAAATTAGGTAAAATCTAAAGCATATCGGTACTTTTAGCATTCTGCTATCACTTGCTTTCGATGGCAATTCTTATACAAACTAAACACTAAAGTGGATCACAGAGCTTCAAATAATTCTCTGACTTCTGTCTACGCTGTCTTCAAAGTCAATTTATGACTGGTTATGTGTTTGTGAGCCTATCATGTGATTCACATTAATTATAAATACTTAGCAATATCTTGATTCTTTCTCTTTCCTCTGTTTTTCTCAGAACCACAACAATGTAGTTCAGTGAAGAGCCCATGTCTGTCCCTTGTGGGAAGACGCTATGACAAATGCGTGCACACATGTAGGTATAAACGTTGCACAGCTCTTAACTCATCTCATTCACTCCTTCAACTACAAGGACATGTAAACTGATCAACTTCTAACAGTGAGATTTTCTTCAGCAACAAACATGCCATCTGAGAAAATGCAACTTTCAACTCTTACCATTGAGAAATTTTGTCACATCTTTTTTATCAATATAATCTCAGCTTCCCAGAACACACTCACTCGATTCGTCTCAACTAATGTCATTCCTCTACGGTGAATGAATTTGAGCGGCAAAATACTTCAATATATTTATGCTAATTTCCTTTCATTCACCTTAAGCAAAACAATTTAGCAGTTAAAGGTAAATAACTTCTGCTATATTTAAACATCAAACTTTCAACTGTAGATAAATTTACAAATTGTTTAATTAATTTAAACAGATTTATTAATTACAGATTCTATACCACTTTCAGACAAAAATAAACATTCTTAACAGGAACACATTTCACCTGTAAAAAGAACATTTTCAAGTAACAAATACATATTTCAACTAGATCTCTGAGTTCACTGAATTACTGTCTGTACAATTGTTGTTATGCATATATAAAATCCATTTACTTAAGCCATTTCTCTTGTTGAATGTTATTCTTCTTGTTTGCTTATTCCTTGTTAGCTTATTTGTAAAGTAAAAATAGTGTGGGTTGTATTGAGGCTATCCAACCTGCTACATACTCGCCATTTATAAATGTTAATTGAGACTGATGATGAATTAGCTGTGCAGTCCAATAAATGGTAAGGATCATATAACTGCCCAGCAAAAGAGAGAAGTTACATATCCTCTGGGGGAGCTACCTCCTCTTCTTTGGGATCTTCTTTGGCATCTTGGGAGTTTCTGGAGGCTTTTCGGACATCCTATTCACAGACTGGAAGAACATGGTGATGGAGAGCTTCTGTGCTTACTTCTTCAGCGAGTTGAGAAGGATCTTGTAGAGCTCACTGCATGCATTTATGGCATTGTTAAACTTAATGGATTGATCCATGTAAGGATCCCATGCCATGACCATCTCCTTGGCTTCTTTCAGTGTGAAAAGGTGCTGTAAGAATGATCCAGAGATAATCCCCACCCTCCTTTGAATCAAGTTGTGTGTCTTCATCCTTGCTGGTAGACTTAGTCAGCTCTCCTAAATACTGGTCTGTCAGTGTGGCTGAATGCCCATTGATGAGGGAGCCAACTTCATCATCTGAATATTCCTAGCCTCTTCCATGTCTGTTGATGCCATTTCCCATTGAAGAGCCACGCTCTCCATTTAGAACCGATTCTGGAACTAGTGAAACTAACCAATACTGGCTATGAAACCTGCTTTGGGAGCTGAGGCCCCAGTCAACAGTTCTGCTCCTTTTTATCTACCTTTTCCTCCTCAAAAACTCTGGCATCTTCTTGTTGAGCTTCTCCTTCAGGCGCAAACTTCTCGAACAAGCATCTTGCCTTCTTGTGAATTATGTTGCTGACTGGAGAAATATTCTTTTTACAGCAGTCTGTGATCCCCAAAGACAAGGCTGACTCCATCTTGACAATCACCCTATCTCATTCAGTAGAGGCAGTCTTGGCACTACTCTAGGAGCTAATAGAAACAGTTTTCCTTATTTCTGCCTCTTTCTTCTTGATGTATCTTACAGGGTTTTCATTCACATGGTACTGCCGGGCCACTGCTGCATAAGACTTTCCTTCTTTAAGCATATAGAGAAGGGATATATTTTCCTGCAGCATCATAACTTTCTTCTGCTGCTTAGACTCCTTGTCGGAAGCCTTAGAACAGGGTTGACAACTCATTTGACCTTAAGGGCTGGATCATGTTATAATGACGGGTTGCAGGCCAGACGAAGGCCATTAATGAAAAATTAAGGAAAATTACATATGCAGACCCCTGTCAACCTAAATATTTAAAACCATAATGAAAATAAACATTGAGAAATCAGAAAAACAAAAGAAAATCTAAAATTAAAAAAAACACCTAACAAAAATTACTTTTCCTCAAGGAACGTCAAAATACTTCAAAGTGAAAAAAAAACAACCGAAGTGAAATGGATGAAATTATGACTTGTAGGTTTGAAACTGTTATTGAAAATTGTTCCACAAATGAACCACACACACACACATCAAACAAAAACGAAGCACATATACCCATACATATGAGTACAAATAGTTGCAAACATATACACTTACATACGTACACATGCGGTATCATCCACACATTCATGAGCATGTATGTATAATGCACGTATGTTTAACTGCCTTTAGATTTCTGCTACCTCGCATGTCAGTCCCTCCCTGGCCTCTTTCACTTTATCATTCCTTTTGTTTCTGTTATCTTTTAATGTAGCCAAGGGTCATAAATATGTATCCATTATTTGACATTAAACATAGGCAACGCAACCTGGTAAAATAAGCCTCATGAAAGATATCAGGCAAATAGTCTAATTTGAAAGCCTCGTCTCTCATGTTAAAAATAGTCATTGGTAATCAGGCTCGCGGGCCGGTCAAAATGCCTTTGTGGGCCGGATCCGGCCCGTGGGTTGTAGGTTGCCAACCCTTTCTTAGAAGAAGCTGGGTGTTTAAGTGGAATCTTAGGGCATACATAAAAGGAAAAACAGAAAGGACAAGAACACAACAAGATCCAAGAACACGACACTACTGAACTAGTTGGGTCTATGGCTTCCGTGAAAGTGGCCAAGCGTTATGCCTATCAATCAATGGGTGCTGGTCTGGTTCTGCCATCGGATTACCAGCCAATAGCGTATTAGGGAGAACATATACACGCATCCAACTTTTGCACCACTTTTAAGACCCCAGCTGCAGCCCGCAACAAAGAACAAAGCCCAAGCATCCCCCAAATTAAAAAGTACACAGAAAAGGTGGGGGGTGAAATATACACCCAGCAAAATATTTCAAAGTTTTTTTTAAATAGAAGTAAAATATTAGGTTGGTACAAAAATAATGTCGTTTTCTCACATGTTACTATGTGAGAAAACGACATTATTTTTGCACCAACCTAATAATATTCAAGCGAATTTTCCTGAGGATGAAATGGAAATGTCTTTAATTTAATTACAAAATTAAATTCAGACCTTCCATTTTTGAAACATGGTTAGAACTATGTAGCGGAAAAACCATATTTTAAATCAATTAATTTATAATGCTCTGTAAATTTACATTGAGCACTATTTTGTAAAAATAAAAATATCTATAAGAATACAGGATTATATATCTTATTATATAAATTCATTCATTTTCGTTTGAATCGGATAATTCCTTGAATTTTGGCAAATATTTTAAAACAGTGGGTGTCGATATTTTTCTTTCATGGAAGAAAAAAAAAGCATTTTTTTTGGTGGTACCTTAAATAAAGATTTTTTTTTTTTTTTTTTCCAGTCAGCTGTTATGTCAAGATTTTTTTAGTAAAGTAAATTATTAAAATCCGACATTTCATTTCACTCTGGGATATTTTTCAATTTTCATTTATTTGTTTTTTTCTTGAATGAGAAAGACAATGTTTTTACTTTTTTGTTTGTTTGTTTGTTTTTTTTTAGTAAAAAATATAATTTGTTTTCCTTCTTTTTTTTTTCCCAATTTATAACTTTCAAAGAGTAACACGGAAATTTTGAATTTAAAAAAGTTGTAATGTGTATTTAAAAGTAACGCAGTTGGATTGATGTTTTTTTGCAGACATCTCCAAACACACTTTGATTAATTATTTCTTTAAAATTTCTCACAGGATGAAATCATAGCTGAATTTATTTTCATTTTGCTAACACTAACAGCGAATAATAAAAAATAAAAAAATGGTGAAGCAAGTCAGTAACGATTTCTTTTTTTATCAGAATTATTTGTATTCTTCTACTTACCTTTTTTTATAAACCAGGGAAAGCGAAAAACAAATTTCTTTGTGCTAAAAAAAAAAATGAAATTTCTTGGGTATTCAATTTACAGACATTTTCTATTGTTCATTCATGTCTAAATTGAAACGACTGAAACTAAGAAAGAATTAATAAATGGAAAAACACGATACAAGCTTTAAAATTCATTTGAAAAAATATTTCAATGATGCCGAAAATAAAAAATGAAACGGTGTTAGATAAAATTTGGTTCCTTAGATTTCTTGGCATTTTCTGATCGTTGTTTTTATTAAGTTTGGGGCCTTTTTCATCAGGGTGTGCCATTTTTTTAGCGAAAAAAAATGGACATTCCTAAAACTATTCTGGCATGCTGGCGCTAAGGATTCAGTAGCCTCCTCCACCCCAAATAGTAATTTACTAAACGAATTTTAGATGTGGCGCAAGACCGAAAGTAAGGAACACTTTTTGAGGATCGAACCCATTACATTAATTGATCTGGCGAGACAATCTCGCTAAAAAACCATATATTGGCTGGCATGTACACCACACGTCAAAGCGCCCCACCCCAAATATATGATACTGTGCCCTAAGATTTTTTTTAATATTAAAATTTAATAATTAAATGAAAAGTTAATTGAAACCAAATGATGTACAATAAACATTAAATAATATCGAGAATCATTTCTGACATAAAAGTAAAAAACATGACCGACAGAGCAAAATAAAGAGAAAGACATTGCTCATTGCTATGTAGGCTTTTCTTTTTTACGTTTCACTAAAATGCAGGATTTTTTATTCTTTTTTTTTTTCTCAAAATTAAAGCAAGAAATAGCTCCATCACGTATTTAAAAAAAAAAAAAAAAAAAAAAAAAAAAAAATTTAAATCAAGGAATTTCGATTTTAATGATTATTTCAGCTCTTATTCATTGTGTATTGAATAAGTTATTTATTTTATTAGAAACATTATAGAAATACTATATTTGGTCTGTCATCCCTAATTTGAACTGTGGGGATGACATGAAACTTTTGTAAAGAAAAATCCCTGGAATATTATTTCAGTAAAAAAAAAAAAAAAAAAAAAAAAATATCTATGCATATATTATGCAATATCAAATCAGAACATCTTGAAATCTTACAAAAATAATTCAATAAAACTGAAATAATATTTTTGTGGAAGATTGGTGCTTGCATAATTTGATAAAAAACACATTCTTTCCGATTTGTCGGGGAAAAAACATCTACAATATTTAAAAAAACATTACTTGTAATTTTTCTGTGCAATTTTGAAATTCTTCCATTTTCTGATGACAAATGAGTCTTTTTTATTATTATTATTTAATAAAGATATACCTGAAGAACCAAAAAATATAGTTTTATGTCATTTTCTCATAAGAAATATTTTTAAAAGAATTTTATACACAAATAAATGTAACTGGCAACATTTTTTTTTAAATGGATATTTTTATACCTCCTCAACTAGCTCAAGATTTTGTTACAGTGAGGGTAGCTGATGTGTAATATTAAAAACATCAGTTAATAATACAAAATAATTAAAAATAATAATAAGTAATTAAAAAGTGAAAATAAACAAATAAATAAATATTATAATTGCCTAAATTTGTCTTATACACATTTTTTTAAAAATTCCTCTCTAAAAAGTAAGCCAGATGTTTTGTGAAGAAATTGATACATTTTTTTGTAAAACTTTCCGATTTTAGAATTGGCTGATAAAGCACTGCCAAAATTATCTTAGTTATGGTGGATTGTTTCAAATACATTTTTTGAAATTTAAAAAAAAAAAAAATTGTTTATTTATTCAACCAAAAACATGAACTTACACTGACATAAATTTGAATCTGCCTAGACCCCCCCCCATTTCCTAAATAAAGAGAAGGGCTAGCAGATAAGCTTCGAAAGGTATTCAAAATTCAATGACAAAGACAATCAGATTTCCAAAGAATAACTGAATAATTCAACCAAGGCAGAAGATGAAGAGACACAAAAATTTCATTATGGAAAAGAAGAAAGGTCCAAAAGAGAAATCAATTTTGGGCTGCCACCAGAGAAGCATACATAAAAAAAAGTAACTGGTATTGTTCACAGAACTGTGTTCTACAAATGATAAATGATGAAAAGTCTCTGTGACACTGGCACTTCGAAATTGCTAAAGTTTGCTTTGTTCTGTGATATTTTTGTGTTACAATTAGGTGGAGGCATCTTTCTTTTGAAAAGATCTGCCCTTTACAAAGATAGTGTAGTGGATGGGTTAATTATGTGTTAATATTTGTTGAGAATAAGTTGCGTGTCAATTAACTATTTCCACTAACATCAAAATAAAATACAAAATTCAATTGAATTGTTTTAAAACGTAACAATTAGATTTATTTAGGTTGGTGTACAACATGCAAAGAAAAGGTAGAACAGAGTCGTGTCCCTTTGATTTGGAAATATTTGTACCAGAGTTCATATTACGAACAAGACATATTTAATTAGAAACTAATAAAACATTCAAAACAATGTACAAGCAGAATATTTGGTATATGTTATGTTGGCAAATGTGTATGATGTTTTAGGTTTCAGAATGTCTTTCTTGTAATCGTTCGTTAATGTTGATACTAAAGTTGTTAATATTAAGTGTCTTTTAAACAGAAAGTTCTTAAGAAGTAATTTACCTTTTACTGTAATATTGAACTTGTAATTCAGAAGAATAAAGTTTGGAATTGTGAGTTCTAAAGTTGATAAAAGTTCAGGAGTGATTTCAGAGTTCATGAATATTGGTAATTGTCTTAAAAACGTCTTGTCAGCAATGACTAAGACGGAAGTTGGCGATGGTTACATCTTGAGACGTGCAAAAGAGATGAATGAAAATTACTAATCCTTTCTCTAAAAAGTTCACACGTGTTTTTGCTTTTATACTGGTCAAGTGGCTCCCAGCACATGAGCGGGAAAACAGATTGGTCGTGTGCAGGCGGTTTGATTGGTCAGAACTGACCAATCAGCAAGCCAGATTGGAGGTGAATGACCAATGAATACTTGTTATATTGTATGACAGTAGAATTTTGCTTATCAGATAGGAAGAGTGCATTTCCTAAAAAGAGGTAAGGCTGGTTGTGTTGCGGAAGATTCCACAATAGTATTTACCGTCTCAAAGTTATCTTCTTTATTTTTTTGAAAATTTTGAAATTTAAAAAAAAAAATCACTTGTATATTTTTTTTTTTTTTTTTTAGATGTTATTCTATCTCGTTAGTTAAATTATAGATGCATAAAAGGAAATTTTTGTGCAAGCCTATCTTGTAAAATATTGTATTTTATACAGTGTAACCCGGATATAAGAGACCCGGATGTAAGAGAAACCCGGATATAAAAGAGATTTTCTCTGGTCCCAAATTAGAGCCATTCTTACATAAACAAAATAGACCAAACCCGGATATAAGAGAAACCCGGATATAAGAGACTTCGTCGCCGGTCCCGACAACTCTCTTATACCCGGGTTACACTGTATTGTTATGCTTATTTAAAAAACATAAATAAATCTTTTGCCAGTAATAAGAGTAGTTCAATTTTCCCCTAGTTTTTACTCATAGGAGATAACATAATTGTACTAAGTGAAAAACAGTTCGCCTATTGTCTGGTTCTTACTCCTCCCCACTCTTTTGAACAGGCATAGATATTTATCTCTTATTTCCTGTTGAGGATTGAGTTTCTGTTTCTTTCTAAAGTCTACTTCTTGTTACATTAAGCGTATGGTGGCAGAAACAACGGAGGTTTAAGAAATGAATAATTGTATTAATAAAAATACGACGAATGGTGAAGTGGTGTGAAAGTCTTTCATTGAAAGAAAGAGATAAGTAAATCCATCCGCAGAGGCTTACAGTAGGAGAGCGAGGGTGAGTCATGACTTACTGTGGTGATGGGCTTTGTTGAGTCGTCCTTGGAGATGGGGTGGCTAGTTGCCGTTAGGTATGGCGGTGGCGTTCTAACGAGCATACAAACCCTGGCTGTTGTGCCGACTGACTGCTGAAGATGTCACTTTCATGGAACATCTTCAGCAATTCATAGTTTTGGTTCTTGTGTCCAGCGAGGAGACCCATCTGTTGTATGTCCGGATCTTGACATGAGAAGAGAGGGTTGAGAAAGGGGATCATTATTATTGTCAGACATGGTGACACAAAAAATAAAAGTCCTTTCGTAAGCTCAAATCGGATCCAATTACTATTTCGTTTCTTTAGGCAGAAGTCGGTGCTATTGGGTAAAAAATGGATTGTATGTTTTGTTGGTAAGGGTGTGAGGAAAGCGGTAGGTGTGTGTGAAGCCAATGCATATTTGATGGAATTTTTAGTTCGGTCTTGGATTTCGGAGCGTTCACATCTGGCCAGTGGTGGAAATTTGTGTAACATGAATCAGAAGAAGATTTGGTTTAGGAAGATTATAACATTCTTATGTCTCCAGCTGAACTTTGAAATTCTATATACTGATTAGATTTTTCCCTTCTCAGTAAGAGTAGACTGGTTTGTCTATCATCCAGTTCCCATTCCTCCCTGGTCTTTTGTTCAAAGAGGTTTATCTCATGTTACCTCTTTAGGATTGGGTTTCCAGCTCCTTCTAAAGTCTATTTCAACTCTATACTTCTAACACCTCTATCTAAACTCTGAAATTTTATTTACAAGTTATTTCTTTCTCCTCAAAATATCTAAAAATATCATCTAGTTCTTATTTTTAGTACCGCTCAGTTATTGCTCACCCTCTTTCCACTGAGTCTAAGCACACACTGCCCTACCCAGGGATTGAACTTCCAATTACTATATCACCAAATCCACAAACCAACATTTTAATCCATTTGGACTACAGGTCATTAGCCTGGTGCATTGGTTCAATGGAACGTTTCATAGCCGACTTGTAAAAAATATACAAAATAGAATTGGTGAGCAGAGTTCAGGTACAGGCTGAAATAATTTGTGTTCAATTCACACTAAGATCTCAAATGCTTTAACGCATTTTATTAAAAGACCTTGAAAAGATATTGTTAAAACAGGATCTTGCTCAGTAAACTGAGGGACAACTCTTCACCAGAAAAATGATCACTGAAAGAAATTTCAATAAACTAAGGTATTTATTTAATACCTAAAGATTAAATCCATGTTGGAAGGAAGTGGAGACAAGGTATTGCTATTGCCATTGTTTAGAATATGTCCATTGAGTCTAATATCTTCAGAAATTTCTTAGCCAAGAATGGTGAGTTCAATCCTAGGTAGGACCACAAGAGTCAGCTTACTTAACTGATATGTTGCTAATAATGCGATTATGTAAAACAAATCAAAATTCATATTTATTTGATTCTGGACAAAAAGAGTTTATGGACAAAAATTAGTTGATTCATGAATATACGACTTTATTTCATTAATGTACAAAAAGACATAAAAAATTGATTTGTCCTGCTTACATCAAATTTTTACTGTGCGATTAATCCTGATCTGGTATCTTGACTTCAGTCACCTTCTCACCGACATGACGTAACTTCTGTCATTTTTAGAAATATTTTCATGGCAACTGTTCTGATGAGCTTTTCTTTCCTGGGGACTTGACGACATGTATTTATGACAGACCTCCAAATTGAGTATATATTTTTATACGGTCATAGTTCTTAAATACTGAGTACCAAATATTTTAACACATTGAAAGAACCAGAAAAAGAAATGTTACTCGTATTTTGTACATCTGAAATAACGCAAAATCCTTATTAACTTGATTCATTAAAATATAAAACATTAATTCATTCATGTGCAATAAAATACATTGCACAATTTTCTTCATTTTTTTTTTTTTTTCTTCTTACATTTATATGTATAAATTTTTGACTAACCTCTATGAAATTATTATGTTATTTTCTCTGGTGATATCTTTATATTCAGAACTAGCAGTAGAGCCTGGCATCGCCCGGGGATGTAACAGTAAGAGATAGATCAAGTATCGACCATCATAAAGACTGAAAAATAAAATTGACAAAGATTATTGTTTAAGGTTGACAGACACACGTCTTAATTAGTTTTTTGTTTTATTTTTTATTTTATTTTTACGAATTGGTCAAACTCAAACAAAAACATTGTTTTCAATCGTTATGAGTCTACCAATTGAATAGAATTTTATTATAAACAATTGCCTCGTAAATGGAATTTTTAAAGCATTCTGAATGTAAAAGTAAAGAAAAAAGTGTGCGAGACAATAAGAAACACTACCTGCCAAAAAAAAAGTGAAGTTTTGTTGAAATCGGTTGAAAAATGTAGGAAATCCAATCCCATATATAAACGAACACACACACACAACGAACACATACACACACACACACACAACCTGGGTTTTATAAGTATAACTCGATATGAGTTGTCCCCCTTTCATTCGAGACACTGATGCCTCTTAATCGTGTTTTCAAATTGATTTCGTGCAAAAACAATTGTGTTTTTCCAATTTTTGACACTGTCAGAACCACCGCAAGGTAATTTTACGTAGTCCTGTGAAGTTTTGTTGAAATCAGTTGAAAAATGTAGGAAATCCGATCCAATATATAAACACACATACACACACATAACCTGGGTTTTATAATAAGTATGATGATGTTTGTTTGTTTTTTTCTTTTAAATCCATCAGAATTGTAAAATGTCATTCACACACTTTCCTCTGTGTATATAATGAATCCCTAATGTCTTAATAGATTTTATTAACAGATGCTGAAAAGGGAAAGTTGCAAATATTTTGCACATTATAAATAAATCAAAATTCATATTTGCCTGATACATGAATATATGTCTTTATTTCATTTATGTACAAAAAATAAAACCTCAAATTTTCTTGAGTTGTCCTGTTTGCATCTGTATGTAGAAATTTTTAAGTAGCCTCCATGAAATTAATATACATAATATTTTCTCTTGTGGTATGTTTTTGCCTTTATGCTTTCAGTGCAAGTTTCAATGAAAATACAGATTCTTATAGTTCGGTCATGATTTCACAGATGACTTTCCTATATATATATATATATATATAAACAATAAAAATTTTCATACATAAACTTCATAAAAATATGGTTTGTATTTTGGCATGTGTATTTTTAAATGATTTATTTGTAAAAAAAATATTTATTTACATTGACTAAACTTTATTAGAATTATTTTTTCTTAATCCATTACATTTTTTTTTTTCTGTTTGCATGTGTATAAATTATTGACTAACCTGCATGAAATTTATATACAGGCTTAGTGCAAGTGTCTTGTGCACCCCCACCCATACCTGAATATATGATACAGGGCCATCCGACTCTACTACATCCCAATTTTCATGATGTAGTATTCATATAAAATACAAATTTTAGTGTAACCTAATTATGCACAATAATCGATTATATACAATATAGATGAACAATTCAACTAGAAAAACTGAAAATAAATACAATGTAGAAATTAGAGAGACATGTGACAATTTCAACTTAAATAATCAACATAACAATGTTTTCTGGCAATTTTTAACATCGACTTATTTTTTCTTATTAAAAAGTTGAAGAATTTTAAGTTTTTAACATAATCAACATTATGGATAAAAAAGTAGTGAATTTTATATAGTGTTTTTTTAGACTTAGGCTAAAGTCACTTGCTGCATGAAACAAATTAGAAAAACTAAAAATGACGTCAAAATTGGTGAACATGTTTTTTTATCCTTTAATAGTCAGTTCTGCTTAGTTTAACAGTTAAACTTTAACGTATATAAACTTTTTGACAACTTTTTTTTTTGTTTCGCTTTCTTAGTGATTATATCCGGCTGATATGTGATGAAATGTATTTTTGAATCAAAAAGAGATCTTGATTCAGTAATATTAACACCATTAAGCCGATATTTTCAGAAAATAACTTTCTCATAGTAGGTTTTGTTTTTTTTCAAATCTGCCATGGAGATTTTTTTTTTTTTTTTAATTTATTTAATTTTTATTTTTTTAACAAGTGAGAAAAATGTTTTTAAAAAAATTCCCCCCCCCCCAAAAAAAAAGTCATCATAATAATTTCATCAAAACAAAAAAATATAATGTGTACTCCTTTTTTTCCAAGGGTGCTATTTTGGCTTTGCTAGCTACAAGGAAAAAAATAAAATACACCAAAGTTTTATTTTGGAATACTGTAGTGTAGTGTATGGGACTAGCAATGAAAATGTAATTAAAAAAAAATGTTCTATTTATATTCTAGCAATAAACAGCATGTACATTAAAAACTTTTATTTTATTTTTCTAGCGATAAACAGTGCAAATTTTAATTTGGAATGTCTCTACACGGTGGTCTGAAAGTCTTGTCACCCCTTACCTCTCTTCCAAACTGTGGGAGTTCGGTCAAAATTATATTATGTAGAGGGTGACAAGACTTTAAGACTACCCTGTACATAGTAAAATATAACAAATAAATTGTAGTTAAAATATTAAAGAATTTTGTAGCGATAAACAGCATATAACGTGCAACATAATTATATTGTAGATCGGATACCAAAAGATTTATGACACGTAGATAACCAGCCAAAGAGTGCAGACGGTTTTTTGTTCTAAACTTAAAAGAAAAAAGAATTGGCTTATTTATATTTTAATTAAAAAAGAAAGAAAAAAACACAATGTTAAAGGAGGCGCTTTTTTACATGTCTACTCTAAATTCATTTTTCATTGGGTGAGCATTAACACTAACAGTTTCTGTCTAAAATTAAATAAAAAGATTTTCTGGTAAATTTTCATTTTAAAACCCGAGCATAATTCACTGCTGAACTATTTTCTTTCATAAATTAGTACGCGCTTCTGTAAAGCGATTTTTTTTTTTTTGGTACTTAATTTAAGAAGAAAGTTAACTTTCAAATATATGTAAACATCGACAAATAGAAGAATAACAAAAGAAAAAAAACAAACACCTAACCCTAATTTGAAAGTTAACTTTCTTCTTAAAAAAAAGAAAAGAATAACCAAAAAGAAAGAAAGAAAAAAAAAAAACACCTAACCCTAATTTGAAAGTTAACTACAAGGAATTACTTTGAAGGGAGTAAATAGGCCCAAATTGTATACGTCCACCAACAAAATTCAGCACTGAATTACTTAAGACGGTAATGGCTGACAAAAGACCAGGAAAAAGTTCGATTTTTTTCGGGTCGTTAACATCCAAAAAGGTAGGTTTCTTTAATATCTAATTGTTGATTTGAGTTCAGCATATACATTTGCACGGAAATAAGACTATTTTTGAAAAAAATTTGAAGGGATATTAGCGCTCGGGTGTTAAAATAAAAATTTACCCATTTTCATTTTAAAATATCTGACATGAAGAAAGAAATCATAACTGAATTTATTCAGTTTTTTTTTTATAATTATTTATTTTGCTAACAGCACGACTAAAAGTTAAAACAGAATACAAAAAAAAAATGCCAATGCAAGTCGGTAATTTTTTTTTTTTTTTTTTTTTTTTTTAAATCAAAATTTTTTATTCTTTCAGACCTTTCGGCATTAAAAGACCCAATGAGTTGATATGCCGTAAAAAAAAGTCAACCAAACCAAACCTTTCAGACCAGAAAATACAGCGCGAAAAACAAAACTGGATTTCTTTTGTGCACAATTGATTTTTTTGTTGGGATTTCCCTGTCACTGTTTGTCTACTTAGCCAATTTTTTGTATTATTCATTCAGTTCATACAATAATGGTGAAGTTGAAACAAATGACACACAAAAAGCAATAAGAAATGGAAAAATTAACAAACATGAAATTACTTTTTTGTGTGTATATTTCACTTGATAATGCAAGCCAAAAAATAAAAAAGCGGTGTTACACAAGATTTGGTTCCTTGTGTTCAAAACTCTTATATTGGGTTGGCCAAAAATTTCGTTCAGTTAATAATAAACTTTTACTTAATAAATGAAGCAACTTTTTGATCAACCGGGTATTTCTTGACATTCATGTTGCAAAGTTATTCAAAAGCAGATGCAGGAAACTTCTTCATGGCCATTGACACTGTCAGTGCCCTCTACCACCTGACTCGATGTATATGACACTTACACACAATGTCATTTTTCATAAAGTAGATTTTACATGCAAATTTCATTGAAATCAAATTACGTAAAATAAAAATCACCATCTTATATTAGAAATGATATTGAGAATCATTTCTAACATCGGTAAAATAAAAAAAATTTAAAAAAACTTATCCGTGGATTAAAAAAATAAAATGAAAGAAAAAACTATGTATGGATATTTTCTTCATTTCCATAAATTAGATTTATATTTGCAGCCATCTTTACTTTTTAATGATTTAACAAATTTAATAAAAAAATATTTCAACAATAATTTTTAGCTAACATGGATTTTTGTGCTTGTAAAAAAAAAAAAAAACAGTGAACAGCGTCCAAAAATGTTTTTTCCTAAGATACTGCTTTTATTTTAATGACTCAGCAAGTTTGTTTTAAAAAGTGACTATTTGGAATTGTAATAAAACCTAAACATATGATGAAAGTGATATTTTTTGTTTTGTTTTTGAGAATTTACAACAAAAATATCAAACAATTTATTTATTAGATTGTTTATTTACAAGAATGATTTTTTTACATTCTAAAAACTAATACAATTTTATTAATGTAATGTAGTATTTATCATTTACCAATTCATAAAGAAATAAATATGAAAACAATTTATTCAGGAATTTAAAAACATTTAGTAAATTATTAGAATATGTGAACCAACTATAAGGAAACCCTATTATTTACCATTTTATAAAGTTTGAATCGATTGGCAATTAGCTGATGTTTTACTATCCCAATAAACAATATAAAAATGTAAATGAAAAGAACAGAGATCAAGACAATAGTCTGAATATAAACAGTGTAGATAATAACTCATCATCCCAAAAATTCAGACAAAAACAAACCTCATTATCTACCTTAGTCAACTGCCTAATTAACCAATCAGAATTTTTTGTGAATCAGTCATCTCCCAGTTTCATAATGTAAGATTCAAATGTTATTCAACAATGTCATCTCATAACATATTTATTAACTTGGTAATCAACAAATGGAATATAAAAAAAAACATGTTAATAAAAAAAGAGAAGTATTTTTAATAATTACTCTGCTATTATCTTGTTGGTTATGTCCCATAATCCCCTGGGTGAAAAATAGATCATACTGTCTTACAATTCATTTTGACAAGTTGAAGAATGTATCTAAAAACAAATTAACAAGACAGTGAATCATTCCATCTTAAATAAATATGAAATAAAAATTGAATTTTTTTAATTTACACTATTTGAACTGTTGTCCTTTTATTGTTACATTCACAACTTTTTGGTTGTACTTTGAAGTTTGAATTCAGAGTTGTCTGTCTAGACCACTTGCTATCAAAGGCTATAGGAAACAGCCTATCCTGCTATTTACAAATGGAGGGAGAGATGGATTCATACCTTTCTCAAAGATATTTACATGTAAGTGAATGTAACAAACTTAGCTGGAATACCTCAATCTGAGTCACTGTCCATTATTCTACCATGCCTCGATCTACACAAGAGGGTGCTGAAAAATTCTTGGTAATACACACTTAGATAGCAATAATGAAAAAAGAATATTTAATGCATTTGATAAATGATAGGTAAGAATTTATTCACTGCAATATTTAAAGTCTATGCATATACGCTGCATAGAAATCAGCAGAGATACATTTTAAAAATGTTACAACACCAGTGAAACTTTGAAAATATATTAAACATATGAAAATAACAAAAAAAGAGACTACTATCTCATTATATGGAAAACTAAATCAGCGAACAGTGTTCAATTTCTGGTTGATAAAAGGATTTTAGAAAAAAGTGAAATATTAAAAACAGTTTCATGTGAGAAATTCAGAAAAATTAAGAATGTTTTGTCAACCAACACACAACAGGGCACTGAAAAATTCTTGGTCATATTTTTATTTTATACTTGCATAAAAAAATAACAAGAAATTTTTGAATATTTACTAAGGTATTTGATAACTGACAGGTAAGAATTTATTCACTTCAATATTTCATATACATGTACACCACATAAAAATAGTTACATTTTCAAAATGTCACAACATTGGTGAAACTTTGAAAATATCCAAAATGTATTAAATTTCTGAAAATAAGAACAAAAAGAGAGTAATGTCATATTCAATCAGACCATGGTGTTCTTTAATTCAGGCCAACTCATGGTACAACTGAGAGCTAGAACTTGAGGCCTATTTCAAATCTCATCATTCAAGAAGCAATGATACATTTTAGTTTCAGTCTGGGTTTCTCAGTTTTAGAAATAATTTCAAGTTATTCTGTCCTTTCTTTTGAATTTCTTGACTAACTTTAGGAATGAACGAGTGGAAGAAGGATAGCATAAGTACATGTATATCCATTACATACAAGCTTACAAAATCATATGCAGCTAGCGCATGATATACACAAAGTTTTCTCAAAGATAACAAAAAAAAAAATGCTGGAATATTTAAAATGGAATTGATAGCTAATAGGTAAGAATTGATTCACTGCAATATTTAAAGTCTATTCATGTACATTACATACAAAAATCAGTGGAGTTATATTTTAAAAATGTTTGAATATTTATAAATGCAATTGATAATTGATCAGTAAGAATTTATTCACTGCGATATTAAAATCTATTCATATACACTGCATACAAAATCAGGAGAGTTACATTCTTAAAATGTTACAACACTGGTGAAACTTTGAAAAGATCAAAAAATCTATTAAACTGAAAATAACATCAAAAAGACATAACTCTCTGATTCAATCTGATTAAAATTTACAATTGTACAAGTCTCATTACACAATACATATTAGTTGTTTTTCACTGACCTCCATCAAATTCATGCATATTATATTTTCCATTTTGTAACATGCAGATTCTTACATTTTAGTTGGGATTACATAGATGTATTTATATACTTACATCAGATGAATATAGGATAAACAAATTGCTAAAAATATGGTTTGCATGTTTATTTTTAAATGAGAAATTTGTAAAAATATTGATTAATATGAAAAAATTTGTCAGTGGGTTGGATTATCATGTGCCTTTTTCAGCTGTAAATTCCTTCAAAATTTTAATCTTTATACAGAAGAATATGATTTCTCTCCAGTGTGTATTTGTAAAAGTGTTATTAAATTTAAAGCATTTAAAAAAAGATGCATTACAGATTTAATAAGAATTTTTTCTGTTCATTATGTGCAAAAATGACTTATTTTATTATATCTCCTAATACTGACCCACACACTTCACAAGAATATGGTTTCTGAACAGTGTGTGGTCACATAGACCCCAACAATAACTTCTCTGGAAATGCAGACACAACAAACTTCACAAGAATATTGTTTTACATGGGTGACAGTTAGCATATGGCATACCAAATGTGACAAGTGTAGATTTGCAAACTTCAAATTAATATGGTCTCTATCAAGTGTGTCCTTGCCTATGGCGCTCCAAATAATCCTTCCGTGAAAATGCAGATGCGCAAACTTCACAGGAGTATGGTTTCTCTCCAGTGTGTGTTCGCATATGGCATACTAAATTTGACTTCCGTGAAAATGCAAATGAACAAACTTCACAAGAATATGGTTTCTCTCCAGTGTGTGTTCGTATATGGATCTCCAAATATGACTTCAATGAGAATGCAGATTTACAAACTTCACAAGAGTATGGTTTCTCTCCAGTGTGTGTTTGCATATGGCGGTCCAAATGTGATTTGCGTGAAAATGCAGACCCACAAACTTCACAAGAATGTGGTTTCTCTCCAGTGTGAGTTTGCATATGGCGCTTCAAATGTGCCTTCAATGAAAATGCAGATCCACAATCATTGCAAGAATATGGTTTCTCTCCAGTGTGTGTCCGCATATGATACTCCAATGATGACATCTGAGAAAATGCAGATCCACAAACATCACAAGAATATGGTTTTTCTCCTGTGTGTGTTCGCATATGGCATACTAAAACTGCCTTCCATGAAAATTCTGATCCACAAATTTCACACGTATATCGTTTCACTTCCTTGTGTGTACGCTTATGTTTCATCAAATGTGGTCTGCTTGAATATACAGATCCACAAAATTCACAAGAAAATTGTTTCTCTCCACTGTGTGTTTCCATATGGCACTGAAAGATTTGCAAGCTTTACAAAAATATGGCTTCTAAATTTTATTCAGATGTAACTGTGTTTTTGTAGAAAAGACAAACCACACATTTCAAAGTAAATTATTTTTTACAAGTTAATGTTCACTTTGATGCTTCTTAAAATGTAGATACACAACATTAACATGAAGATTACTGCATATATTTCTCTGAATTCTGACAGAAAATCAAGAGTCTTTTTTCTTATATTTAAATTCCAAATTATAACAGTTTTTATGTTTTTATCAAGATTTTCTGTACAGTTGAAACATCTGTGAAGAAAAAGAATATAACACAGATTAATAGAGACAGTGAATAATATATGAAATCAGTTTATATTGTAATACATGTAGTTATTTACAAAGGTTAGTTTGGCAGAGTACAGAGACATAAAAATCCAGTCAGTAAAGCTCAAATTTATTGCTCTAGCCAACAGCTTATGAAAGAAGATTGTTTAACCACTAAACTTTTTTCCAATACATAAATTAAAGAAACTAAACTTCTCTCCATTAATCATCTGAGAGGCCCTTCTCTGCCTTCCATTGGCATGACTGATGCTAACTTCCACAAAAGTGACTTGTTGCACTTTCTTGAGCTAATGTTCTCAGTTGACATGAAGTGGAAATCCAAAGAAGAATCAGCCATATTATTGATCCTGGTCTAGTGCCATGCCTTCAGTCACTTTCCCACTGCCTTAAGGTTGCCTCCCTGTGCCTTTTCTATAAAGGCTTTCATGGTAACTGGTCAGATGAGTTCTTTGCTATGGTGCCTAGACTTGATTTGAATTGAAGTGCAGTACTAGACTGGTGTCAAGATCTCATCATTTTACAGTTGAGCTGGCTAAATGTAGCCATAAATTCTATGCTAACAGTTTCTTTTCTCATACTTCTTGCTTGTGGAACTCACTCCCAGCTCCATGCTTTCCAGCTAACTTTAATCTGTAAAAATTTAAATGCAATGTCAGTCACTATCTACTATCTTTCTAATTACTCTTTCCTCTTCCTGCTCAGTATTAATGTTTCTGTTCCTAATTCTTCCATGCCCTGTAACCCCTCATGTTTTAGTGGCTTTACTGCCATGGGATGATACTGATTAAAGAAAAAGGTTCTATCTGCACAAGACATATAAAAGGAAACGTAACAATTTTTATTCCTACATTTTTTTCTATTTTCATGGATATAAATACAGTTGAAAATGTGTTTGCTAAGTTTTTGTTGCAATCACTTGCCCACTAAGCTGATGGACAGTTAAAATTTGAAACCTGTTTTTCTTGGAGAATGCATAGTTTCTGAGAACAAATGTTTTGGTAGCATGAAATGACAGGTTCCTGCCATCTACAAAACTGGTAGGAACATTCATACCAATCATGACTCACAGAAAATCCATGAATGAAAAGAAGGTAACCTCAAAATCCTCCTTCCAAAAGTCTACTTTAAGAAGATGACCTTCACTAGGGGAATAAAAATAATATTCCTTCAGTTTTCATAATGTGTAATGTGATTGAGTAAAATCCAATGGCATAATGTATTATTATTTCTGAAACAAAATCAATTTCTACTTCTCTTTATTTCATGCAGATTGATAATTTTATAATTGGAATTCAATGAATGTCTGCTTCTTGTTTAATAGTAACAGTGGAATAAGAAAAAAAGGATTCTGAAGTGGAGATAAGAGAAATGAAGAAAGTACAAAGTAACATATTGCTTTAGTTGAATATATTTATGTCTGACAAATTTCTTGCTAGATCTTTCAACAAATAGAATAGAAAAATCATTAAGTTTATCTTAAATAATTTCCACTTCAGTTGAAAAGAATAATACACAATATAAAAAGGAGTATAGTTTTGATGAAAAGTGTTCAAATACCTAAACTGAGATTATTCCTTCAGCTTATAAACATCAGTCAAAGCATTTAGGAACAAAATCCAGTAATAGATGAACAAAGACAGCAAATAATGGAATGAGACAAAAGAAGTTTGAAAGGAAAATAAGCAAAATGAATAAAGTACATAATAACATATTGCTTCTGTAGAATTCTTTCCTATTTGACAAAAATCTTGTTAAATTTTTCAACACATATTAAAAAAAAATGGAAACATTAATTAGTTAGCCTTAAATAATTTCCTTTTTATTTATGCAACAATTATATACATAATAAAAGAGGACAATGGTATTTTTCTGAAAATTGCTCAAATATCTTTCAGAGATTGTTCTTTTCACTTATAAAGTTTTGACAAAATACATACAGACAATAGTATGACAATTATGATATAATTATGGTCATTAAAACTAGTAAAAATAACATTCATTTAGTTATTAACTGAAACACCTCCAAACATCATGCACACTTAAAACGAAAACCCTATGCTCACATTTTAAAAGAATATTAAGTACATTACACAAGGAACATAATTCAGAATTTTAATTTTTTAATTTCATTTTTGATCTTGCATAGAATAAAAAAGATCAAACAGTTCTAAACAAAATCAGTTTTATCAGAATACAAGCATATAACAGTATGGCAATTATTATAAAACATAATAGGATAAAGAATTTTGAAACAAGGAAAAAGATTATGATATCATACAAAAGTATGAAATTTAATGCATGACAACCAAGTGTTCTTTGTTTTCATTTTAATTTAAAGAAGACAGAACAAAGAATCAATTAAAATTATCAAGTAATAAAGTATGTTTGTTCTATTGCAAGTTGTCTAAAGATGGTTTATTTCAAGCTGACAATTATTAGTTTGTTGATATGAACCAAATATTTTAGGATATCAGAAGAAAGAAGCAAAAACTTGCATAAAATTTCATTTTTTTATCAAATATGAATAAACATGCCTACAATAAGACAAAGTGTCAAAAGGACAGTTTTTCCCCATGACACTTTTTTAAATACCTTTACCTTTCAGCAAGAGATGGGAGCAAACAATGCTGCTTCACAGGAGGGAGGGCAATACAACTTTTGGAATTAAATGTGCCATGGGAATGACTTCACAAGACATTGAGTTTCAGCAACTGCTTACTGTTGGTTTTTCTATCACTTTTATTGACATGAGACAGTTGGCAAAGATCTGGATCTGGATAAGTTGCAGAGAGGACTGTATCTGAATACACCAAGCTGTTCTGCTGCTAATAGGAAAAACATGAATGTAACTAGTTTTGACAGCAATATCCGCATGTGACTCCAGTGCCTCTTTTGCATCTGTACTGATGCATATTTGCCACACAGTCTAAAAGGACAAAACCAGCCTGATGACAGATCTGTTAAAGGCTTTCTTGAACAAGACATACCTACTACTCTATTGATCCTACTATGTGATGGCCAAACAACCATTAGAATCTTGTGCTTGTGTAATTAACTGACAACTTGTCAACCCCTTTGGTGTTATTTAAAGCCAACACATACTTTTGGATTCTAAGTAGAATACCTATTTTTAAAATTTTTTTGCAAGTTAATATTGCATTAACAATTTTTCAGATGGAACAACAATTTTTTCAGATACAAATTTAACTCATAATTGAGAGAAAGGGCAAGAAGTGACAGATTCATACTTTTCCCAAGGGTATTTGTGCTTAAGTGAACGTAATGGACTTGACTTGAATTTGAACTCGGCTCTCTGATTTCTCATTTAGAGCTTCCATCCATTATACCAACCACTCATCCCAGTGTTTGTGCAAACACCTAATCCAAACACAACAAAAAACATTATGAATCAATAAAAGAAACTTATCTTGTACAAATCCTAAGAATTTAACATGAAGATATTTAGAATGTTTCATTTGATTTTAATTTTTATTGGTGATGCTAGATAAAAGATGTCATTCAGTATAGGTGTCACCAACGGTAACACTGAGACGATCTGGCTAGAAATGATAGGAAACTGTCAAATTGGTAATATTTAACAGTTGATCAAGTGCCATGCACAAGAGTGCATTGATTTTTGTCTCTTTATGGGCTACCATACACATAAATTGTGATTTATATACCACTGAGAAAAACTTTACTGTGAATATATTTGTACTTTGGTTTAGTATTGCATTAAGAGAAATATGTATTATGAAATATGTTGAAATTTTAATAACATCTGTGATACATATATTAACAAAAAAGATGAATATTTGAAATCATTAGTACTCTATTTTAAAAATTGATACTTTCATTTGCTTACTAAAATCGCTTGAAATATGTTTTCAATAATTTACATATCTTCTTTGAGATTAAATTTGGGTTTTATTTTCCACACTAATTTTTGGCCACCTGTTGATGCAAGAAAAACAAAATTTTTAACTAAAATTTTGAAGGTTCTAAAAAGGATTAAATAATAATAAAAAAATTAAATAATCAAAATGTCCTTTGCTATTTCATCTTAATACCAACAGATTTTAGCAATAAAACTGTTTTTTATTAAGTTTGGGACATTTTTTTTTTTCATCACATCTTTAGAAGTACTTAATCTTATCATGCTGTAGTTGAATTAAAATAAAAAAATAAGAATTGCAAAGAGAAATAACAAAACCCTACTAATTTCCTCTTTCCTCTTCCTGCTCAGTATTAATGTTTCTGTTCCTAATTCTTCCATGCCCTGTAACCCCTCATGTTTTAGTGGCTTTACTGCCATGGGATGATACTGATTAAAGAAAAAGGTTCTATCTGCACAATAAGTACTATTATTATTATTATTTATTAGTACAGTACTAAATTTTCTTAAGTATTTAAAAGTATTATTCCTTGAAATTAGGCAATGCCATAAAAAGCGATACATAAGGTTTAAAATGCATTTTAAAAATGAAAATTGTATCCATAATATATTTAATTCATAAAAGCAATTAAAAGCATCACTAATTAAATAATGTCTTAGTTTTATTACATTTTTTAATTTATGATTCAAAGTAGATTTTTTTCTAACTAGAGGTTTATGTTTGACCAAAATAAATTGATGATTTAAATTCTCCTAGGACTTGTCCTTACAACAAATATAAACATCAATTTCTACAAAAGAGAATTTCTTGAAATTTTATAAATTAAGTGTAGGGTAACAAATCCAAAAAAAAAAAAAAAAATTTACCAAGATTTTCTAAGAACAAAAACAAGCCCAGAAAGTTTCATTAAAATCTGACAATTATCTAAATTTTGCAAGAATTTTTAAATCAGCATGTTTTTCAACTCAAAAAAAAGTGCTAAAATATCCCATACTAATTTATGAGCACCGGTTGACACCAGAGAAATAAGATTTTTAGCCAAAATTTTGAAGGTTCTAAAGACAATTAAAAAGTAGAATTTAATAATCAAACAAAAATCCTTTGGTCTTTCCTCTTCACAATGACAAAGATTTTGATGATCAAACTTTGTTTTTATTAAGTTTTGTGCATTTTTCATCATGTATACTCACTTTCGAGGTGCCTACTTTAAAATATATACCTCAACAGAAACATTATACCTAAGGTTTAATCTGAATTTTTTAAAATGAAAAGTCTTTCTTGAAACTTTTATTTTAGTTTTATTTTCAAGCAAATAGATTAAAGTTAATATTTCCAACAAGCAAATTACTTTGCCGTATTTCAAAACTAATTTAAATTGACTGAAAGAGTTTTCATTTTGAACTCAATCACATCACTGACTTCAGTGCCATTTTTAGCCTACTGTCATCACAATGTAATTCTCTTTATTAAAAAATCTTTCAGAATAAAATATAAATTTTTGAAACTTTATTTGAGAAATATTAGCTGATTTAAAAGAAATATTAATTACTCTATCATGAAAATGCATTTTTTAACATGGAGGTAGTTATTTATTTAAGGTGTTGACAGGATGACAGCTAGACTCGCAGGTGGAGGTTTATCTAATTTTTTTCTACAGTGGCATATCAGTAAAAATTATTTAAGTAGTATAACACGAGTGCCTATTTTTATATAATTTTTAACTATTCAGTAATCTTAAAAATTTAGGAAAATACTCTCTTATGTTTTATTGAATTTTAGTTACTTTGGTTTTAAATTTACTATAATTATGGCTCTTATTTTCTGATAATGTCTTGTATGGACGTCCATATATATATTTTTTTTAAATTGATACAGTTATACACATACAAAAAAATTCAAAATTCTTTTTAAAATATTGGTGTGGAGGAGGGTCAATGAATCAGTTTTTACATGATAACAACATTACTTAACTGGTACAATTTCTGCATTAATATACAGAAATTTAAAAGATTTAAAACTTTATAAATTCTTCTCTAATTCAAATTAAAAAAAAATGAAAACAATTCTTATAAAAATTCATTATTCATAGAACTTTTTTCTTAAGACAATGTAGGTACCTCCATGAGATCACTAAAAATGAGCATACCATGCCAAACTTGACAAAAACAAAATTTTATGATCTAATTGTTTATTTTATTATTAAGAGGAAAGACCAAAGTATTTTAAAATTATTTCTGAAAATTTTTCCTTCTTTTTAAGACATTCTAAATTTTGATTAAAAAACCTTGTTTCTCTTTGTATCACCAGAACTAATAAATAACATAAATTTTTAGTACGTTTTTTTTTCTATGATAGACATTAATTTGGAAAATCTAGCAAAAATAAAATTGTCGGATGTTGATGAAACTTTCAGAAACTATTCATAAATGATGAAAATTATTATAAATATGTTTTCTTTTTTTAAAGTCATGGCAAAAATATTTTTTTTATATTTATTACCCCCTCCCCATAACTAATTTTATGAAAACAATTCAACATTGTTCAGTTTAGCGATTATATTAGTTAAAAGCACAAGGCTTTGAGGAAAGCAAATATTTTTTTTTAATTGGATCACCCCTACCTGAAAATCAGCTCTGAATTGTAACATACAAAACTCAATAAAACAAAGATATTAATTAATTTCAAATGCTTTTATTTGCTTTTAGTTGTTTTTATGAATATGGAAAATATTTGCTGAAAGCAAAAACTTTATTGATGAAAAATGAATTTTTAATACAATTATTTGTTATTTCTTTAATTATTTTGGATTTTTACATTTAAGTTGTCATATTATAAAATTAGTTGAAAGCCACATTCACTTTCGTAAATGGCATTATAAGATAGATCATTTTTTACAGCATTGTAAATTGTATTGCTTCAATCAATCAGAAAACACATACTAATAAGAAATGTAATGTTGTGTTTATAAATGGCTGTAATTAAAAAGTACAGAAGACCAGCAAGAATACAACTAAGTTGTGTTATTTGAGTTAAGCATTGTTCTCCACTGTTAGGTCCTTTATTTTTGCAAAACACATGTGGAGAAGTTAATTTGATTTTTTAATTTCAACTGAAAAGGGTACCTACAAGTATTAGTATCATCTTATGAAATTTAATTTATATGATCTTATTTTTATATTAATCTCAGTTATGACATTTTTCCATAAATGAAATATCAAAATTAATAATAAAATGAATGGAAATACAAATAAAACAGTAAAATGTAATAAATGTACATAAAATCATAGTATTTTATATACACTTCTGATAAAATTTCATAAGAAAGGTACCTATAAATTAATTAGATACCCTTCTTATGAAATTTAACCTCACTCTCAACAGTCTTATTTTAATTTCTTTATAATATATTTTCCATAAAGCATTGTAAACGTAAAGGTGAAAGCTAAGTACAAAAAAAATTAGAGCACTGAAAGTTTTCCTTAAAAATAATTGTGGTAAATAATTTGTTCTCATAAATCTAAATAATTATATCACTTCTGTCCTCCCATATGATAACTTTTCCTCACGTAAGCTGTCAATAAGTGATGAAATCATCACTCATCACCTGTCAAGTGATGCGAAATGTTATGACCTGCTTTGTTTTATTTTTAAACTACTTCTTTTTGGCACAGAAACTAAGTAATGTTTGTTCCAAAATGTTTTAAATAAACATTATAATTTCTAATTTTCTTCAAAATAAGTTTTGAAAAAAATTATAGTTGATTTTTAAAAGAATTTAAAACTGAGATTTCATTTTTTTTTATAAAATGGAAAAAATGATTGACATGATTATCTGTCAATTTTGCTGACTAAAAAAAAAAAATTTAATGAAAATTTCGGACATTCTAGGAACGTTTAAAAAAATGTAAAAAAAAATAAAAAAAATACCCCCAAAATACTTTGATCTTTCCTCTTAATACATTTAGATGATAAAATTTTGTTTTCATCAAGTTTGGTGTCTTTTTCATGGTCATTTTTTACCGATCTCATGGAGGTACCTACATGAAAGCAATTAAAAGCTTTTCTAATGTCTTAGTTTTATTGCATTTTTTATTTTACGATTCAGAGCAATTTTTTGGTTACAGGGGGGGGGGTCGTTCTTTTTACAAAAAAATTGATGATTTAAATTCTCCGAGGACTTCTGAGTATAAAAAGATAGTACACAAATTTCTCGAAATTTCATAAAAAATTAAACAAGTGGAGATAACAGATATAGAAAAAAAAATGATTTCCAAAAAAATGAAGCATTCCTAAAATAATTTAATTCATTTGTGAATAAGTTCTCAAAGTTTCATTAAAATCCGACAATTATTTGATTTTTACAAGAATTTTGAAATTAGTGTTTTTTGGGGTTTTTTTTTTTTTTTTTTTTCTCAAAAAAAAAAAAAAAACCGCTAAAATCTCCTTCTTTATCACTAATACACTGCTGACACAAGAAAGGAAGCAAAACATTTTGCCAACATTTCGAAGGTTCTAAAAAGGATAAAAATATCCTTCGGTCTTACTTTTCTAAATAATAAAAAGGATTTTTTTGACAATAAAATTTTTTTTTTATTAATTTTGGGGCATTTCTTTCATCATGATACGCACATTTTTTAGCGAATCAGTGGATGTATCTATTAGGTTGGTGCAAAAATAATGACGTAATAATATCGTTTTTTGACGTTAAAAAATGCGTCAAAAAACGACATTGTTACGTCATTATTTTTGCACCAACCTAATACTTCATCTCCTATGGTAAAAAAAAATCACAATTGAATTTATTTATTTTTTAATTTTAACACAAACAGTAAATAAAAAGTAATGAAAACTGGTGAGGCAAGTCAATAAATAACGATTTCTTTTTCTTTTTTTTTCAAAATTATTTCGATTTTTCCACTTACCTTTGCTTTGAGAACGAACGCATATGATAAGAAAATGCAATGAGAAAAAAAACAAAAACGTGATGATTTCTTCAAGCTCAAATTATTTTCTTGAAATTTCTCTGTTAATCTATTCAATTTGCCAGTTGCTCGTTCATTTCATTATAATAAAATCGATGTTGAAATGAATAACACAAAGAAAGAACGGAAACAAAATATGAACGGAGAATTAGGTTTGTTTGAGAATAAATATTTTGATTGATAATGTAGGCTGAACTCCATAAAACGGTGTTAGACAAGATTTGGTTCCTTGTCTTTAAAATCCTAGGATAACTTGGCATCAACAGAGCATTTACAGTGATCCCCGCCTATTCGCGTTTCAGCATTCGCGACTTTTTCTTTTTAGAACATATGTACTTGTTATTCACGGAAACCCTGAATATTCGCGTGTTTTTCTAAAGAACTTATGTACAAATTATTCGCTAGGAACTTCCTCGATTCGCGTATTTTTTTGATAGAACATATTTAAAATATTATTGTATTATTTTAATTTATTTTCCTGTTATTAAATAAGTCACTTGCACTAACAGTTAACTAAAACTTTAAAGTGACTTAAACATATAACAGTCCATTTTTATGGTAGAAATTGGCAGAATTGTACATCTTCATTAAAAAAAAAACGCAAAAACATGCGTAGTGCTTGGGCTTTGTTCTTTGTTAACAGAGGTTGCGGCTGGGGGTCTTAAAAGTGGATTATGCTAAGTCTGGGGTCATCATCACAGTTGTGTTTTTTTTAGGGTATGTTTTTTTTAAATTTTCTCTTTTTTACAGGGTCTGAAATGTTTCTAAACTAAAGTGTTTAGGGTGAAAGCTTAAGGCATATGGGGTTTTAACAATCTTCAAAATAGATACTTAAGCAATTTTTAAGAGTTGGGCGTGGGTACAAGGATACGCGGATTCTAACTTCGCGACTGGTTCTGATCCCCAACCTCCGCGAATAGGAGGGACTCTCTGTACTCCAAAAATACACTAAAAAACAGAAAGAATACATCGTGAGAAAAAGAATTTAGGAAAAATTTGTAATCGAAGATTCGGTCATTTTAAAAAGGTGGGAAAATTCGGTAACTAAGTCGATTGAAAATAGATTTTAGGGCGGTTCTGGAGTTAGGATTTCGTTCGGTGTTCATTCCCCTATATTTTTAAAATAACTGAAAATAGTGTGGTCCAGATAAAACCCCACCACTCGTCTACAACAATACCAGGGACGTATTTGCAGAAGGCCTCCTTCCGCAATAGTTTTTTTTTTTTTTTTTAAGTATTTATGGCAGTCGAGATAAAACCCCATTACAACAATACCAGGGCCGTACTTTCTGGAGGGGAGGGGAGTTAAGAGGCAAGACACCCACCACCAATAAAGTATTTTTTTAAATAAGTATTTTATTTTTATTTATTTAATTACTATTGTTTTCAAGGAAATGAAATCGCTGAGTTAAGTTCTTGTATCTTCTTTCAATACAAAAAAAAGTAGCAAATTATTAAGTTTTCGATAGCCCTTTCTTTTTAAAGCAAAATCTATATACCATCTCATTTCTATTTTTTTTTAAATATAGAGAGAGGAGGGGGCTTAGCCCCCAAATTCCCACTTTTATTTGACAGTTACCGAATTTTCCTACCTTGTCAAACTTACCGAATCTTCCGTTCGATTACCGAATTTTGCGGACACACACACAAAAAAAAAAAAAAGAAGAAAAAAAAAAATGCCCAAAAGGATAAAAATTAAAAATAAGACGTTGTTATCGTCAAATGCAAAAAAATATTTTTTGAACCTTGGAAATTTAAGTTAAAATATTTTTTTCCTTCTCTATTTTCTTCTATTTTTTTTTTTTTTGTTTAGATGTCTAAATGGGATCTTAAATTTGTACGAGAAATTTGGACTTTTTTTTGTTTTCGTTTCTGAGGTAATTTGCTTTTTAAGCCCCGTGCTAGGTATGTAATAATAAGAATTTAGGTGTAAATTTACAACACGCTTAATTTGAAAAATAACAAAGAAATTTTGATAAAATCTACTGTTTTTGTGGAGTTACCGACAATAAAAGTTCGGACTCATTCGCGTCGCAGCAGCCATTATTGGTGTTATTTCTACTGAATTGACATTAACTTGTCTTGATTGTTGCGCACGCAATGAGTCCTCAGTTGCGCAGTAATTGAAGCAAGTGAGATCAGTAAAAAGGCCGTTGACAAGGTAATCTTCCGCGCATGTTATTCAGGGGCGAATATATGCAAACAACGCAAGTAATAGCTGTCTTGCTGTACCAACCAACGACGCGAATCAGTCCGAAATTTTATTGTCCATAACTGCAAAACGGTAGATTTTAACAAAATTTCTTTGTTAGTTTCGAATTAAGCATGTCACCTGAACTATTCGGGAAATTTTTATTACATTTTTCGTCTATAATGAGGAGTGACGAGTGAATGTGCCATGCTTTAAAAATGCCTAAAAGTTTATATTTCAAATAAAACCGAAATTTAAATTCAAAGAAGACATTTAAATTATTTATAAAGCAACCTAACAATATATGCAAGGCAAATTAACAGTAATATAGCAAAAAGTTCACAAACTAAGTATTGCAGTTGACACATAAGAGCAAGTTTGGACAAGTAAACAGTGTTTTGACTTCAAGACAAGACAGACTGTGACTAAGTCCTATGAAACCAAGAATTGGCTAATTTTATTGGCTAGGAAGAAATCCCAGCATGCATTTGTGCGTTTCTGCCTATAAATTGTGAAGGGGAATATATTTTGCAGTCATTCTTATGAGTATTGGGACCAACAATGTTACAATAAAATTTGTATTTTATATGAATTCTTTGAGCCTTTTAACAATTTTTTTTTTTTTTCCAACATTTTTTTTTTTTATTTTCACAAGATACTTGCTCTATTTTTTCCTTTACTCCTCCTCTTCTCAGCATTTGCAGCCAGGGTATGTAACAGTCTCTCTGCTTTCGGGTAGAGAGGAACCCGGACGAGGTTCCGCCGAAGGGCAGAGTCTCGTTCGGGGTGTTTGACTGCCCCTGAACCCGTTTATGCAGGTTCAAAGAAGGAATATTTTTGGCCGAGCCTACAGGCTCAGAAATCCCACGTTAAACCTGGCCTTGTGCCATATGTAACCCTTGTGGCTAAATATTATTTGCAGGACTTGGACCTCCATTTGTTAGCATTGCCCGTGGTTGATTAAAAAATCGTACAACTCATACAGCAATTGCTATCACTTGACTTAAAATATTTTTGCCCTTCCTTGCCTTTAAAGGAGTGCCCTTTACCATGCTGATGTTGCTACATGCCTTACTTCTTGCCTATCTCACACTGCGAATTTTTTCTAAGCTCTATACTAAACATTAAATCTGTTACGAAAAAAGAACTAAACAAAATGAACACAAAACGATCAGCTTTAAAAAAAGGACTTGTAACTGGAAAAACCGAATGAAAAAAGAATGTTAACAAACACTTTTTCACACCCAACCCAGTTCTGCGGAATCAGAATCAACGTTGAGTTTAAGCAAGCGAATGAGCCAATTGGATTAAAGTGCCATGCAGATTTAAATTTTTCCCACATTTTTTTTTGCATGCTAGTTAACATTCGTGTCAGTCAGTTGTTGGCTCTCACGCTGGCCAATAGAATCTTTCTGCCTATTCATGGCAGCCAGCTAATGGCTCCCACTCCAGTACAAAATGGCCACAAACTACATGAAAACTGCTGTAGAAGCATGAAAAAATCGATTATTTCCATTATCGATGGGAGATGGGAAAGGCAAAGTCAATCTTGGCCTTGCCGCTAACTTGGAGTATGTGCATGTAAATTTTGGTGCAAATCCGTCGAAAATTGCAGCCATGCATTCGTTACACCCACACACACACATCCTGCCTTTTATAGATAGAGATACCTGCTACTTTTCTCTGCTTCACATGCATTTCAGGTGTCTTGTCAGTGTTAAATTCTCTAAACTTTCCTTCCTCATTGTGGTTTTCTGAATGTCATCTGTCACTTACTGATTGTAACATGTTTCGCCAAAGATGACTACAATAAAACATAGTATCACAAAGAACGTTTTTTTCCCTATGACATTGCTTTTTAACTACCTTCACTCTTTGGCAATGTTTGATTTAAAAAAGAATTATTAGAATTGTAATAAAACCTAAACACATGATAAAAGCGAATTTATACATTTTTTTCTTGAGAATTTACAATAAAAATATTAAACACTATTTATCAGATTGTTTATTTACAAGAATATTTTTATATTTACATTCTAAAAATTAATGCAATATTTACAAAGAAAATACATATTTATAAAGAAATAAATGTGAAGACAATTTTTTATAAACATTTGCTAAATTATTAAAATATGTAACCATCTATAAGGAAATCCTTATTTACCATTTTATAAAATTTAAATCAACTGGCAATTAGCTGATGCTTTGTCAACCATTCCAATAAATAATAGTGTAAATAAGCAATCTAATAGAGTTTATTATTTTAGTTTTTAATTCTCAAAAATAAAGAAAATGTAGAAATTCACATTCATTTCTTTAGGTTTTATTACAATTCTAATAAACATTGTCAAAGAGGGAAGGTAATTAAAAAAGCAGTTTCAAAGGAAAACCATCCTTTTGACACTGTCTTATTGCAAGCACATTTATACAAGTTTCAAATGTTAGTTGCTAATGATGAAAATATACTTCCAAGTAAAAATAACAAGCCTTCCTTATTTGGTGCAATGAACGTTGTGCAACTCTCAGTTTTAATCTGACTGAATGTATCTAAAAAAAATAAATAAATAAACTTCATTTTATGACATTATTAGAGACATGAACATCAATAGTGTTTTTTTTAAATGAACTAAAATTATATACTGGATAAGTGACATTTTTATGTTCATTTCTGATGATGTATATACAACTATATTCATTTACTCTTGCTCTGTCTGCGTTAGGATTGTTTAGTGCTGGTTATACTGAATCTTTAGGTCAGAAATAGAACACTCTCCCTCATCTTATTTTGTATATAATACAATCTCTAAGTGTCATCATGTGTATGTATGTATGTACATTTCTGAGAATATTAAAGCAAATATGTTTACTCTTGCTGCTTGCTTTAGGATTGTTTATAGCTGTTCATATTGAACGTGGAATGTTTTAATACATTTTATTAAAAAGACCTTGAAAAAGCAATGTTTCTAAAATTTTGCATATATAAAATCAAAATTCATATTTACCCAATTCATACATATATGACCATTTCATTCACATGTGAAATATACTTCACAAATATTTTTTGTCCTATTTGTATCTGTATGTATACTTTTTTGACTGATGCAATTAATATACATACTTTCCCTTGTGGTGATTTGCCATTATTCTTTCAATGCAAATTTTAGTGAAAATGCAAACTCTTAAAATTCAGTCGTGATTTCAGATGACTTTTTTTTTTTTTTTACTTAAATTTGCTAAAAACAAAGCCACAAATTTGTTCAAAAACATGATTTTGTATGTTCACTGGCTTACTTTTAAATGAGAAAATTTATAAAAATTCAAAAGCCTAATAATGTTTATAATCAGAATGCATTTACATGTGCTTTTTCAGCTGGGAATTATTTGAAAAATCAGATCCACGTCATTCATAATGTATCTCACCTATGTGCAATTGTACAAAATAGTTTAAATTTAAATTATTTCAAAAGGACACATTCCAGGGTTTAAATAAATATTCTCTCCAAAGCGTTACTTTAAACTCAGTATGAATTTAAAATGTTTAAAATCACTAATTTATTTCAGTTATTTTAAAATTTAAATTTTTAAGTGTTCCCTCTGCATCCAGACACAAATCCCAGTGCTAGATGGTCAAGCACCAGATGGCGGGAATATTTTCAATCCTGGGATCATCCCGATTCCCAAAAGGTCTATGTAGAGCAAGAAGTGTAGCCCGAGTTAAACGAATTTCAGGGACATAGAGAGAAAATAAGAAAAACTGGACAAACTATCGACAAAAATATTTTATTCTGGACATAAAAGACATCACAAATATGTTCGATTTATCCTGTTTGCATCTGTATGTATACATTTTTAACTGATGTCTATGAAAATGACATATCATACATTCTCTTGTAGGTTTTCCATTATGTTTTCGATACAAATTTCAATAAAGATGCAGATTCTTACAATCCAGTTGTGATTTCACAGATGACTTTTCTATTTACATTCACTAAAATGTACAGCCACATATACAACAGAAATGCAGATAAAAAAAAAACTGACAAGAATATGCAAATTTGACAAAAACAGTATCATGCCAGCAAGGATTTGCAGATAATGCAGTGAATTCTATAACCAGAGATATACAAAACTTGCATGGATATATTTTCTATCCAGCATGTGTTCGCATATGGCGTTTCAAATGTGACTTCCATGTAAAAGTTGATTCACAAAATTCACAAGAATAAGTTTTCTCTCTAGTGTGTGTTTTCATATGACGCTGCAAAGATGCCTTCAGTGAAAATGATGACCCACAAATATCACAATCATAGGGTTTCTCTCCAGTGTGTGTTCGCATATGCTGGTTCAAATGATGCTTAAGTGAAAATGCAGATCCACAAACTTCACAATCGTATGGTTTTTCTCCAGTGTGTATTCGCATATGGCACTTCAAAGATGACGTCTGTGAAAACGAAGATCCACAAACTTCACAATCATATGGTTTCTCTCCAGTGTGTGTTTGCATATGGCGTTGAAAAGGTGCCTTCAGTGAAAATGCAGAGTCACAAATGTCACAATTATATGGTTTTTCTCCAGTGTGTATTCGAATATGACATAGCAAATGTGACTTCTGTGAAAATGCAGATTCACAAAATTCACAAGAATATGGTTTCTCTCCAGTGTGTGTGTGCGTAAATGGCATACCCAATTTGACTTCTTAGAAAATGCTGCTCCACAAATATCACAAGAATATGCTTTCTTCCCACCGTGAGTTTCCATATGGCATGCTAAATCTAAAGAATAGTAAAGATTTGAAAACTTTACAAGAACATGGCTTGAAAATTTTACTCTTATGTATCACTGTACTTTTCTTGAGAAGACAAACCACTAATTAAAAGTTGATTTTTTTGACACTGATTGTGATACTTTCATAAATGTGGATTGCACACCTTTAATATGAAGTTTGCAGCAGATATTTCTCTGTTCATGATGGCAAGTCAAGAGTCTTGTTTTCTTTCATTTAAATTCCTAGTAAAAGTTTTTATGTATATATAGATTTTCTGTTCAGCCAAAACGTCTGTGAAGTTAAAGTAATAAAATATATTAACTGAGACAGTGTATCATATATAAAATCAGTTTATATTGCAACAGATACAAGTAGTTATATATTACGGTTGGATACACTAAGGCAACAATCAGATAAGATCAGATATATTGTTGTATCTGACTGTGGAACAAGATTGCTTAAACATCAATAAATAAACAGTTTTATCTGTACAAAGATGTATAAAAAGAAATGTATTAATTTTTGTATTTAAATTTTTCACTATATTTCCTTTTTAGAAAAAAAAAACAATACTGTTGAAAATGTGCTTGGTAATTTCATATTGCCATAATGAACTGCCCACTAAGCTGACAAGCATTACAAAGGGAAATATTTCTTTCTTCAAGAAAGTGTAGTCATTGAGAATAAATGAATGAAATGATTTCTGTGAAAATGCTGATCCATAAATTTCACAAACCTGAGGTTTCTCTCAAGTGAACATATGGAACTCCAAATCTGACTTCCGTGAAGAAACATATCCACAAACTTCATAATATGATTTATCTTCAGTGTGTGTTCCCAATGAAAACCCAAAGAAAATAGATTCAAAAGCTACAATATTTCTCTCCAACATGTGTTTCCATGTGGTACACTAAATCTAAATCATTTGCACAGTTTCCAAGAATATGGCTTATTTCTAATATTTACTCATAACACTGTGCTTTTATGGAAAACAAACCACACATTTCAATGTACATATTTCTTTTTTAACAGTTAATGTTCATTATAATGCTTATGAAAATGAACATACTCAACTTTTACATGAATATTGTAGCATCTATTTTTCTGTCCTTGATGGAAATTCAGAAGTCTGGTTTTCTTTTATTTAAATTCCCAATAGCAACTGTTTTTAGGAATATCATGATTTTCTGTTCAGCCAAAGTAATAAAACATATGTTAATAGAGACAGTAAATAAAATATAAAATTACTTTATATTTATTCATGTAGTTATATATTAAGGTTAGTTTAGCCCAGCACATGGACACAAATAAGACAGCAACCAGGTAAGATAGCTGACAGAGCGTGAAACATTATACCTTCACGATCAAAATTTGTCTAATATATAAATATATGGCCACTGTGCTTTTCCATATAGCACAGGAAATAAACAGCAGAAAAACAAATTTTCAAACTTTACAAAAATCTGGCTTCTAATTTTTTACTCATATGCAACACTGTGCTTTTGGAGTAAAGACAAAATACACATTTCAATATTCATAGATTTTGAAAATTAATATTCATTGTGATGCTTTTGAAAATACATATACATAAATTTTTTTTTTTTTTTTTTTTTTTTTACATTAATATTGTATCATATGTCTTGATAGAAAGTCAAGACTTGTTTTCTTTCATTGAAATTCACAATAATAACAGTTATATCTTGATTTCCTGTATGGCTGAAATGCCTGTGAAGAAAAAAAAAGATATATTAGAGATATTGAATAATATATGGAATCAAATACATGTAGTTCTATATAAAGCAGTTTTCCATGAAGATCATGATTTTCTGTTAAGCCAAAACATCTGTGAAGAAAAATTAATAAAGCATGTTAACAGATACAGTGAATAATAAATAAAATCAATTTGTATTTTGACAGAATAAACAGGTGATGAATGTGAATTTATATATTTTCTTTCTTCTGGAGAATTAAACTACAACACTATTGGGTTATTTATAGGAATAATTTTATATTTGCAACATTGTAAAAACTAATATAATGAAAACTAATGCTAGGCAATATTTAGCATTTACTAACTTATAAATAAATAAATATGAAAACAATTTTTTATTCATCATACTTATTATAAAACCCAGGTTGTGTGTGTGTGTGTATGTCTGTTCGTTTATATATTGGATCGGATTTCCCACATTTTTCAACTGACTTCAACGAAACTTCACAGGACTATGTAAAATTATCTTGCGGTGGTTCTGACAGTGCCAAAAATTGGAAAAACAATTGTTTTTGCACGAAATCAATTTGAAAACACGATTAAGAGACATCACTGTTGCGAGAATGAAAGGAGGACAACTCATATCGAGTTATATTTATTATAAAACCCAGGTTGTTTGTGTGTGTGTGTGTGTCTGTGTTCGTTTATATATGGGATCGGATTTCCTACATTTTTCAACTGATTTCAACAAAACTTCACTTTTTTTTTTTGGCAGGTAGTGATTCTTATTGTCTTGCACACTTTTTTCTTTATTTTTACATTCAGAATGCTTTAAAAATTTCATTTACAACACAATTGTTTATAATAAAATTCTATTCAATCGGTATAACGATTGAAAACAATGTTTTTGTTTGAGTTTGACCATTTCGTTAAAAAAAAATAAAATAATTAAGACATGTGTGTCCGTCAACCTTAAACAATCATCTTTGTCAATTTTATTTTTCAGTCTTTATGATGGTCGATACTTGATCTATCTCTGTTACATCCCCGGGCAACGCCAGGCTCTACTGCTAGTAAATTTATAAAGACTTACTAAATTATTAAAATATGTGTACTAACTATAAGGAAATCCTTATTTACTATTTTATAAAGTTCAAATCAAATGGCAATTACCTGATGTTTTGCCAACCATTCCAACAAATGATGAAATAATGTTTATTATTTTCGTTGTCAATTCTCAAGAATGAAGAAAATTTTTGAATTCATTTACTTAGGTTTAGGTTTTATTAGAAATTAAATCATTGCTTTTTAAAAAAAAATAAACATTGTCAAAGAGCAAAGGCAGTTAAAAAAGCCGTGTCATGGAGAAAAACTGTCCTTTTGACACTCCATTTCTTTGCAGGCATAAAGGTCCATGTTTGCCCTATTTTCATATGAAAATTTATTAAAAAAATACCTCAGAAAAGTGATCAAGAAATTACTGAATTGACTATTAATTAACATTTACTTTTTGATACTTTTTTTAGCTACTACTGCGGCAACGATAAATCTCATACACAAGATTTTTGCAAGTCTCGGTGTTCCTATCATTTCAGATAATGGGACTCAATTCACATGTAATGAATTTAAGTTTTTTTGCAAATCATTAGCAATAGAACATATTACAACTCCTCCTTATCACCCAAGATCAAACTGACAAGCAGAATGGTTTGTCAATATGTTTAAAAAGGCATGAAAAAGTTGGAGGGTGAGGAGTCAGATGAAATAATGATTCAACAATTTCAGAGTATTTACAGAATAACACCAAGCATGAACACTGTCTGGAATGTCGCCTGCAGAGCTGATGTTCACCAGGAAGATTAAGTCTGTTTTTAATTAATTATAACCAGAATACAAGGTGAGAAGATCAAGAAATGATAATGCAAATAAATACTTCAAACCTGAAGAGAAGGTATTTTTTAAAATGTATCAATGTGCAAAGGAATTCTGGGAAGATGGTGTTATAAGAAAACCACATCAGCAAAATGACGTACATGATACAGGGACAAAGGTGGGAACATAAGCGACACCTTAATCAATTAAAATGGAGATCCACTGATTTATTAGTCCACGAAAAGAGGTACCAATGTAAATATTGTAGGGCATGTTTGACGTACCCATGCCACCAGAAATTAGTGAACCAATGAGGTACAGTAAAAGAAAAAGAACAGCAATGGAATATTTGAATATTGAATCAAAGCTGAAGAAATATAGACTCCAGAGGAAGTCATCTCAAAGGGGAGGTGTTATATAGAAATAAAGTGTCACTGCAGAGACTGGAGTTTGAATAGATCACCATTTCTATTTTATTCTCTATTACTATACGGATTGCTATTTTCTATACTGATCACTACATGGATCACTATTCAGTGGTTACTTTTCGAGCGAGTATTATTGAGCAAATACTATTAGTGTGAGTTTTATACAAAGGTGTCTGACATCAGTATTGTTCAACGGTGTACTATAATTCTATCTGCAATTGCAAAGTCTCTACTACAATGTGCATTACAAAAGTGTCAATGAGTGTTCATTGACATCACAAAACAAATAAATACAGTATTTTACAAAAGAGTATTCACATTAATCGGACTATTGTTCTCATCTTTGTTGCCATATTTGTCACAACGTTTCGGCTGTTGTACGCTCCGGCCTTCTTCAGGTGGTTGGAATTTCAAACTGAACCCTTTATTTCGATCACTGGGGTAGACTGTTCTAGTTCCATGTGCCATGTTTGATGGATGTCAGTTATCTCCTGCTAATTTTTCCCTCTGAAAGTTCTCCACTGCCTTAACCGGGTATTGAACTCACACTTTTTGGGTCTGTCACTGGATCTAACCAATGCCTTTATCCACTGTGCCATGCGTCTTTGAGGACATCTGGGTATGAATTTCTGGGTATTATAAACCTAATGTTTTCAGCAACCATTTTTTACCAGGGCTCATATTGCAATTTTTGCTGTTATCATTCCATGTTTTTTACCAGAGCTCATATTGCAACTTTGTTATCATTGCTTTTCTCTGGCACTCCTTATTACTGGTTCCCATATTGTATTTCCAACCACCTGAAGAAGGCCGGAGCGTACAACGGCCAAAACGTTGTGACAAATATGGCGACAAAGATGAGGACAATAGTCCGACTAATGTAAATACTGTACATAATACCTCATCTCAGAAATATAGACAGACTCTTTACAAAAGAGGTTGCACAAAAATTTCCTTTTGTGTGCCTTACTCAAAGACAAGGCTGAATAGCATTTCAAGCAATATACATAACTTAAAGAAGTTTTCAATTTTTGAGAAGACAAAAATACAAAAAAGTTGCACCCATCTAATTGTAAGGCGAAAAAGAATATCTCAGCCTGAAGGGAGCTTAGATAAATTTGGAAAGACAAATGTCAAAGGGACATATTATATTTTTTCTTTTATAGAAAAGTTCTGTTTAACAGGTTTCAATTCCTCAAAAATTCTCCTTGGGAAACAGCGCAAATGGATATTCCTCTTTGGTCCTGAATCTGCCTTCTGGTTGAAATTTTAATGAAACTTTCTTACGCACACAGCAGGCACCTTCTCCGATGAGTGACTCAAGACTCCTCTCTATTCAGAAACTTCCTTCTGCCTTAAAATCTGACTACTTTCTGCTTTTATCTGCGGATCAATCTCTTTATAAAATGAAAGGCTCCAGGCTAAGAGGACATAATATTTTTTCAAATTCAAAAAAAAAAAAAAAAAAAAAAAAAAAAAAAAAAAATGAATCAGCAATAATCCACATAGAAATAAATTTAGTGCTTCTTCAACAGCTAATTCTAAAGATAGAAATTTCCAGACAAATTTAACTATTTTTATAAACAGTATAGCTTCCTTTAAAATACACTTGTCTTAAAAGTATGTGTCATAGAAAAACAGACATGACTAATATTTTTTTTAGGTATTGCTTTTCTTTTTTTTGTAGTTAAGGTGCCTAGTTATGGAGATACTGATTAAAAAAAAATAACCCAATGTTGAGGAATAAATTGTAATTTTATTAACATATACTTTCAGAGAATATTGCATTTTTGTTACCCCACCACACCAATTTACTTTATGAAATTTCGAGAAATTAATTTTTGTAGCCAGTGATGTTTATATTAGTTTTCAACGTAGTATACAAGCATTTCATAAAGACGGGATTTCGTTTTTCTGACGTGCTGATTGACTTATTGGCAGGCTAATGAGTTGTCAGCTAAAGATGGTTGACCAGAAATTGGCATAAATTTACGCTCTGTTGTTTAACTACCTAGTAATTTTTTAAAAATTAATATTTTCAGCAATTACCTCATTTTATTGAAATAATAATTAAATACCTTCCAGGAAATACATACCTGCAAAAAAAAAAAAAAAAAAAAAAAAAAAAAAAACTGGACGAACATCCGCTACCAAATTAAAAAAAAGAATGCACGAGAAGAGGAAAAAAAAAAAAAAAACTATTTTCATAAATAAATTAAAATTAAACAAAAAATTATTCAGTAAAGAAGATTTATTCATTACTGAATAAAGAAAGGCATCCATTTTGGTTTCAAACTTTGATGTATCTACTAATTAATATTTAAAAAATATTATTTCTTTAAAAAAATATCTGACATTGAAATCACGCGTCAACGAATTTTCATCATTCATGGTGTTCATTGCAAAACAAAAATATCAAATAAAAGGATAAATAAATCATTAAATAACGTTTTCTCTTTTTATCAAAATTAATTGTTTTCTTTTCTTCCACCGAAAACTGAAGGGAATAACAAAAAAAAAAAGATAACTCTTAGAACACATGACCTTTTCAGGACCTAATGTTACCTAAAAACTGCTACAGATGAAAAATGGGAATGCTTCCTTAAAGTAAAAAAAAAAAAAAAAAAAAAAATTAATTATTTTAAAAATATTGGTGTGAAATCAGGCTTTTCAATTTTTGATTCGTAAATATAGTTTCTACTTAATTACAATATCACCTAAAAGAAATACTGTGTGTGGAAGATTTTTTTAGAATTATGGTAAATTATAAATTAAAAAGAAAAAAAATTCATTTAAAAAGTAAAAATTCATCAAATCAAATGTTTTTGTTTTTTCTTAACACAGTGATGTCCTAAATAACTCATTTACAAAAGCAATTAAAAGGTTTTTTAATTATTAAATAATGTCATAGTTTTATTACCTTTTTTAGTTTACCATTCTGAGCAGATTTTCAGAAAACGAGCAAAAGTTTGAAGAAGAAGAAGAAGAAATTGGATGATTTATTTTAAATTCTCCAAGGAGTCTTAAAAAGTTAGGGCACACGATTTCTAGAAATTTCATGAAATTTTAATTAACTAAGCAGGGTGTAACATGTAAAAAAAATAAATAAATAAATTTAAAAAAAAAAAAAAATATAAATTTACCAAGATTTTCTAAAACGAAATATTTTAAAAATAATTTCATTCATTTGTGAATAAGTTCTGAAAGTCTCAATAAAATCTGACAATTATTTGATCTTTGTCCTACCCGTGCAAGGAAAATATTTTTAACCAAAATTTAATTAAATTAAATAAATATACAAAAAAGATAAGAATTGGTCTTTCCTCTTCTTAAAAAGCTTTGTTTTATCAAGTTTAGGCCAGGGTATTTTTTAAATCATGGTACGCTTATTTTTTTACATTTTTTTAAGTGAATTAATGGAGGTACTTTCCAACTTTTAATTTAGCAACATTTAAGTTTTTAATTAAAAAGTCATATTTATTTTCGATATGTCCAAACTGTAGTGTAGTTGAATTAAAATACAAAAAAAAACAAACTTCAAAACGAAATAAGAAAAAACAAAAAAAAAACAAAAATTATAAGCAATTTCCGAGTACAGTTCATGTTTAAAAAAATAATAACATTGAAAATAAGAAATTTAAAAAATGCTGAAGGAAGTTGACAAATAAATAACGATTCCTTTAAAAAAAAAAAAAAAAAAAAAAAAAAAAAAATCACTATTTTGTATTCTTTCCCTTACCTTTCAAAACAGAAAATGGATTCAGAAAAAAAAAACAAAAAAAAAAAAACGCTATGACTTTTTCTTTGTACTGAAAATGATTTTGTTGGCTTTCTCTGAATTTTTGTAATGTTCGTTCAGTCCATTTGACGATTTTGAAACGAACGACACAAAAAAGGAATTAATAAATGAGAAAACACGATATAAACAGCGAATTACTTCTGTGAAAATATTTCACATGATAATGTAGAAAGAAAAAAAAAAAAAAGCGGTGTTATATAGGATTTGGTTCCTTGTGTTAAAAATCCTTAGAATTTTTTTTTTTGTCATTTCTGAAGCAAAGTTATTAAAAAAAAAAAGAAAAAAATATATAAAAAGTAGACGCATGACGTTTCTTCATGACCACCGACACCGCTAAGGACTAATATCTGATACGAGGCCCTGACTTATTCTTTTAGATTTCATACAGAATTGAAATTTTATTGAAACCAATACCGAGAACCATAGGTAATATAAACATTATCAATGGAGCAAATAAAAGAAAAAGGAGAGATTTTTATCTTTTTATGCTCTCTTCATCAGTAACCCCAAAATAATTTTTTAGAATTTTTAAATTTTGGTCATTTTTTTAAAACTTTGCAAAATTTTATTAAATTTGTTCAAATTTAATAAAATTTGTCATATTTTATTCAAGCCTAGAAATTTGAAAGGGAACATTTAATCATTAGCCATGTTTCAACTTGATTTGTTTATTTAGCAGCATATCAACTCTTTATGGGTCATTTAATGCTGAAATTTAATTTTCTTGGGAGCATTAATTTCTTTGACAAAATGTATTGTTGGTATTTATTTTTGTTTTTTTTTTCAAAAATGTATTGCTGGCCACATTTAAAATTTAAAAAAAATGTATTGCTGGCCACATTTAAAAAAAAATTTTTTTTAAATGTATTGCTGGCCACATTTAAATTTTTTTTTTTTAAATGTCTTGCTGCTATTTTTACTATATATTCTTTTATACTTTCTGTTTTTTGAATAACATCCTTTTTCTTTGGATCAACTACTTTTACAAGTTTATTCTAAATTACAACATTTTACTGTGAACTTTAACTCAATTAAAGACTACTGTTTTTACTCCTTTTTATTTTAACTCTTTTGAATTCATGTACATATGTTTGTAAATATAAAATATTTAACAGGCATACACATGCTTTCATTATATTTATTTTATCATTATTTGTAATTTGAACATTTTTATAAAAAGTTTGTTACTGGTTCATAAACTGGTGTTGATGTAATAAAAAAATACAAAAAGAGATAACAAATAACACTGACTTATGCAGCTGCTGTTTCTACCATATTAAAGAACAAATGAAAGCAAACTTGACCATTGAAAACTATATATATATATATATATATATATATATATATAATTCAGTTTTATTGGTTAGCATTGCAAGTGTTGACAAAAAAATTAAATGATTTTTGTTCATAATTATAAAATAAAAAGAATATACACTACTAGCTACGTGACTTATTACAATTTAGCCTCAAGGTTTTTTTATACACGTTCTTTGCATGTATCCTTTGGATATTTTTTGGGAGTAGTGTATTTTGCAATACCTTTCTAATATTCAAAATCTTATATAGTCCACCAAAATTTCCATTCACCCACCGTTTTCTGTTCAGTAGCTCATCATTCACCCAACATTTGAAATCGGCCAGGTTGGGAAACCCTGTCCTAGGTGAACACAAGACTGTACCGTTTTATATATTTGTGAAGAATTTAGCCAGGCAATTGTAATAATGTATCTAAATACAAAATAGCAACATGACACAGAAGATAATTTCTAGGTACCATTAAAACTTGGGCTCAAAAATGGTAACTGACAGACTGGGAAGACTTTTTATGTCAATGATGACTTGCCTTAGAATAAATATGTCATCATGTCCTTATATTGGATACAGGTAGTCTGAAAATGACCATGAAATAAAACATATCTAAAAAAAAAGAAAAAAAGTGGGAGTGGCACACAGCCCATAGCTGGATTGGAAAGCTCCACTTACTGTTTCCTCACACATTGATAAAAAGAAAACTGACAGATAGTTTGAGAAGCATTGCTTTAAAGACATTTTAAAAACATTTCTTATCAGTCTGCCATTTTAATTGAAAAATGATAACAGAAAATTTAAGACATTTTAATAATCTCTTAAAAATCAAATATCTATCCTAGATATGAATTTGAAAGAAAAGTAGCAAAATTAAGGATTAACAGAATATTTAGAAAATATTACTTACTATACACTTAAAATATAATTTTAAGCATTTCAATAATGCTTTAAGACAATACTACTCAAGTGTGGGACACAAGCCATCGTCTCTACAACTAATGAATACAATATACAGCAAAATAGTGAACTAAAATACTTATGAGAACAACATCATGATGACTTGACATGTGACTGTGTAGGAACCACATCAAGGAATACCAAAAGACCATTTTCATGGATATATATTTCTACAAAATCAATATAAAATTAAAAAATTATGCAACTTTTACTATATTCATTACATATTGTTGAAACTTGACTAATGCATGGAATAATAAGGCAACACAAAATGTACTTAGAACAAAATGTATTGAAACAAGAAAGTGTACACAATATTTACATGTAGTCTTTTGTATATTCCTGGGAAGACCGTTCCTGGAATGTGTGTTGACTGAGTCGCAGTCGGGCAGAGTCTCTGGTTGGATCTCTCGATTCCTACCACTCTCTTCCCGGTACCAACCATATTTATATGGTCGGTACTCCACTATGCAAATTAGGTGGATCCTACCACAACACATATTTATAATATAAATGAATAATACTAGGAATGTTCAAATAATATTTTCTTACATCATTATTATATAATTATATGGCACAAATATGGTATTGGTCACTGGCATACTGGGAAGACATGTTATGTCATTGTCCTCATGTTTAGTACAGACAGTTTCAAAATGACTCTGAAATACTATCAGATTGATTTTTGCTTAAATTTGATTCACCCAATATAAGGCAGTAAAGCTACTAAGATACAAAGAAAAAAACTAAAAAGGAAAAAAAAGAAACAGTAGTCATATTCCGTGCCATGGGAGACTGCCAAGATATCTTTTTTTAACATTTTCATTTTATATTTATTATGGTTACATTTTTCAAATCCTCAGTCATGTTAAAAGTCATTGCTATACACCTAACGAATACGATATAGTGAACAACAAAACAGTGAACTAAAATATTAGGTTGGTGCAAAAATAATGTCGTTTTCTCACATAAAGTTGAACGTCAAAAAACGACATTATTTTTGCACCCGCCTAATACATATGACAACACCATTATGATGATGTGGCATCTAAAATGTATGGAAACAATGCAAGGAATACCAAAAATCCCATTTTATGGACAGATATTTCTACAAAATCTCATATAAATTTTTTTTAAATTATGCATCTTTTATTATATTAATTATATTTTTAGGATATAATGTTCAAATAATATTTTCTTAGATCATTAATATATAATTATATGGCACAAATATGGTACTGGTCTTTGACACACTGGGAAGTTTTCTTACATCAATGATGACTGGCCTTAGAATGAATGTCTTCATATTTGATACAGAAAGTCTGAAAATGACCCAGAAATAAAACATATCTTAAAAAAAGAGAGAAGAAGAAAAATCTGTGAGCAGTGCACACAGCCCATAGCTTGATTGGAAAGCTTCACTCAGTGGTTCCTCACACATTGATAAAAAAAAACAAAAAACAAAAAACAAAAAAAAACTGACAGATAGTCTGAGAAATGAAATGCTCAGAAATGCATTTTTCAAAATTATTTGTTGTCATGTGTTTATTTAAATTTTCTTGTTCACAGACATTTTCATAAACTCATGAATAAAAAAAATTATTTTCATATTTATTTATTTATAATATGGTAAATAATAAATATTTAATTATAGTTGATTCACATATTTTATAATCTTGTAAATATGAAATTATTCTTGTAAATAAGCAACTTAATAGTTTAATATCTTTATTGTCAATTCTCAAGAATAAAGAAAATAATATAAATCCACTTTCATATGTTTAGGTTTTATTAAAATTCTAATAATCACTTTTTAAAACACTAAATATTGCTGAGGGAATCAAAAGTGTATACAGTAATAGCAGTGTCAAGGGAATAATTGTTCTTTTGACACATTTTTTTTTGTGGACACAATGTTAAATTATTTATATTCTTTAGGCTATTGTCCTCATCTTTACTCTCACATTCACAATATTTTGGCCATTGTAAGCTCTGGCTTTCTTCAGGTAATATTTGTTAAGAGTTTCTAATCAAAACCCTTTATTTAGTCCACAGGAAAAGATCATTCTAATTTCACATACAATGTTGGGGTGTACAATGGCAGAAATGTAAATGAAAGATGAGGACAACAGTCTGAACAATGTAAATAGTGTAAATTGTTACAATACTTCATCTCAGAATTATAGACAGATCCCGAAGAAGGTTAAACACTGCCTCAAATAAATACTAGCGTCTTAAACCATCTCACAATTTTACAACACCCAACTGCTTACTGAAATATCATGCGATATTGCTTAGAAAAAAGATTGTGTACAATGCCAGAACAAAAAAAACTTAGAGATCAATGGATACCACCCACTTAATGATACAAGTTACATGTGAGTGCCTTCATTAATGCATTTATTGAAGGACACTGTCCAGGTGCAAACCGGCCATAAACATCTAGTATCCATATTTCAGAAAGCACTCAGTGAAAAGGAAGTGCTTAACTTCAAAGCCTTCTGTTATTTAAAATATATAATACATAAATTAATCTCAAACTAAAATAATATAAATAATAATTATTAAAAAAAAAAAAAAAAAAAAAAAAAAAAAATCAACATTTACTCACTTTCAGTTATTAGATACTAGCCTAGAAGCCCCCCTTTGGGTGGACGTTAGGCTAAGTGTTGCAGAGAGCTTTTAAACCTTTGGCCTTTTACCTTCAGCATCATATGTATGTAGAAGTTATAAGTATTTAGAAACAATAAAATTATTTTATCTTTATTCAACAATTTAGCATAATCTTTCTTCGTATACACAACCAATCTCAGCAGTTTGTTTACATTTATTTTGTGTGCAATTTTTATTTTCTTTTAAACTTATCATTTTACATGATCCCTTCACATAGAGTAAGTCTTTAAAAGACATTACAGAACCTGAACTATTGTAATATTTCAAATATGTCACAGTATGTGTTAGAAAAAGAAAGTGTTCAGTTTAAATTTAACCTTAAATGAGTTGCTTAATTTTTCATCACATGTAATCACAGTAGTTACTACCTGTTACTTCAGATTGTTTATGATTTGCCAAGATCAACAGACAGACAGACAGACACATGTACACTGTGCTTTATTATTATAGACTGAATTAGACATTACATCACTTAGCATCCTCAATAATTTACCTAGGCTTTCAGCTAGCCTCATGTATATTTATGGGTTTATTTTGTTATATGGAATATCAAAATGGGTTATTTAATGTCGACAAGATTTTTAGGATAGGTTTGTATGACTAGAATATGTATTCTTTGTAAGAAATCAGTTCATAGATCAGGTTTCATTGATGTATTTTTGGGAAGAGGATTTTTGTTGAGAGTCAGTAGTATTGCTGGTAATATTTTTTTTCAAAAAATGTATTTGCCAGTACTTTTACTAAAAAATTAATTCCTATATTTTCATAGTGTTTTAACCCCAATTTGGGTGTTAACTATTTGTCCATAGCTGAGACCCTAACAGGTAGTACCACACCAGATCAGGATGGATCTGGGAACAACAGCAATTAACAGGTGATTCCATGCACCTCAAAACCTCCTGATCAGAGACCTTGCTGCTAGATGTAGTCATACCTGTAGATTTATGAGGGGGTCTTAAATTTTAAAATTCTGAAAAAGTAACATTTTTAGTTCTGTTTATAAACATGTGTTGCAAAATAAAATAAAACCAATGGATATAATAATAATAATGAATAAAAAAAAAAATTTTCCCATGATTCAAGTTATAAAGAAACCAGAAAACGTTTCAGGTCTTGTGTGATTTTATGACCCCACTTCCAGAAAGGACAGAATCTTTCTCTTTCTCCTCTTGCCTTCAAGATGTGAACCATGCAATAAGAACATTCCACTTAGGGAATGTTAGTTTCCTCAGTTCACTGAAGACCAAACTTTTTCCACTTACCAACATCATTGTCGGACGTGTTTTAGCAGCCCTACTCATGAAGTAGAGGTTCAGTCTTCCCAACAATAATAAAATAAAAATAAAGGAAATATGGATAGGCCTGTTAAATAAATCATTTGTATTTACAAACAGGGGTACATGAATTCAAAAGAGTTAAAATGTATTAAAAATAGTTTTTAGTTGAGCTAAAGTCTTTTGGTAGTTGAGACTCAGAAAACTCTGTAGCTTAGTCTTTTAAATAGTTGGTCCAAAGAAAAAGGTTGTGGTTGAGGAAAAAACTTTTATAATTTGCAGTTTGTTGTTTGCAAGATATACTGAAAATCTTTTTTCAACAGACCTATCACTTGTGTAGCCTGCTTAAATCAAACAAAACTATTTCTATGAGACCCAGAACATAATTACTAGTGTCACAGACTATCCTACAATCTTGCAACCCACAACTGCTACCAAAATATCATGTGATGTGAATAGAAAAAGGATTAGGTGCAATGCCAGGACAACAATAGATGCACTTACCTACATACTAAGCATTTTGTATTTAAGTGCTTTCATCAACATATTTATAGAAGAAATGTGCAGAGAAAAAAATATAAACCGGTGAGAAAATGAAAAAAAAAAAAAAAAATCAGTAACTAAAATAATAAAAAGGAATAATAAAAAATGAAAAAGAAATACATTTTTCCCATGATGCTAGTAACAAAGGAACTGGAAATTTTGTTACTCCACTTGGTTTCACCAAACACTCGTTAGATGGCGCATTGTTTCAGGCTATAAAATAACAAACATTACCTTCTGTTTCTGTTTCACCCTCTTGCTGCAAGATGAATCAGAACATAGGAAAACACATCCCCACTCGGTCACATCCATTTCCTCTGACAACTGACCACTCTTTCCACTTCCCAACAAACGGGATTTAGACATGTCTTGCAGAACTGCTAATGAAGTAAATACAAACCTTTATTTTGGTCATTCCAACTCAGCACAAAGCTGACTTGAGCTCAACCATTATAACTGTTCTTATCATTACTTACCCCAACTTACTTCTGGGTCAGAAAAAGAAAACAGGCAAAACAGGGAATTTGGTAACATAGTAATTGTGAGTTCAATTTCTGGGCTAGGCAGTGTATACTTAAACTCAGAGGGCAAGCAATAACTGAGCAATACTAAAAATTAAGAATTAGATGAGATATGGGCAGTACAATGAGAACAGTCTACCCCTGTAGATTAAAATAAAGGGTTCTGTCCAGAATTAACAGATCTATATACATATCTGATGATGGCTGAAGAACATAACACTCAAAACACTGTGATAACAACAACAAAGATGAAGACAATAGTTAGAATGTAAATAGTGTAAACAAAAACAAGTCAAATATTAATAAAGGCAAGTAATTCATGTGAGATATTCAAATTAAGAATGTTTTGTCTAGCCACACAATAAAGTGATGAAAAATTCATGTCCATATTTTTATTTCATACTTAGATAATAATGAGAATGTTTGAATATTTTCCACTCCATTTGATAATTGATAGGTAAGAATGTCTAATATGACAAAAAAAGATTACAATTTTTAAAATGATAAATGGGTTATAATCTCAAAATGGATTACAATTTCGAAAAAACAGAAAACTAAGGAAGCAACATTCATGAAACAGCAAAACTAAGGTACAACCACTTTGAAAAAATGAAAAGAAAAACAAAACTCCTGTTTTCCCCACAAGCATTTCTGGGATATATAGCAATATTTTAAAATGTCTATTTTTTCTGTTTTTTTTTTTTGTTTTTTTTAATATTCAAGAATATCCTTGTCTATATTTCTGAGATAAGGTATTGTAATTATTTACACTATTTACATTGTTTGAACTGTTGTCTGTGAGGCCACATTCACAATGTTTTAGCCGTTGTACTCTCCGGCCTTTTTCAGGTGATTGGAATTTTGAACTGAACCTTTTATTTTGTCCATTGGGGTAGATTGTTCTAGTTCCACATGCCATAGTATCAGTTATCTCCCTTTAACTCAACTCCCCAATTTTTGTTCACCTCAGCTGTAGCCAGGTATTGAACTCAAAACACTTTGGGTCAAGTCACTGGATTAGGAATATCTTTGTGTTCTTTTCATTATTTGTTCTTTCAACCATAGGAGAATTGTCATTTGTAAGCACCAAAATTCCTTCCGCTCTCCTGCAGCTGGCCTGTAAATATCTTGCATCTCTGCTGAATGCCATCACAATGAAATGCATTCTGCTTGATGCCCAAATACTTTCTGGAGTTATCTGCTAACCAGAGTTCTTTTAATCAAAACAAAGAGGATAACAGAAGCCTCCATCCAGGTTTTCAGAAGTCCTTGAAACTATGTCTCTCATAGTCCAGTAAATATGAAAACATATTTTTCTATAAATTCAAAATGAATCCTTAACAAGTCACAAACAATTTTGTTGGTTTTAACTGCAAACTCTAAAAAAGATTTACACACAGATTTTTTTCACAAACTGGGTTTTTTAAAAATACGCTTCTTTCAAAATTAATTTATTTCTTCAATAATGATTAATATATAAAAAACAATTTTTTTATGCATTACATACAAAATTAGTTTTAGTATTCACAAATGCATTTGATAATTGATAGCTAAGAATTTACTCACTGCAATGTTTAAAGTCTATAGATTTACACAACATATAAAATTAGTGGAGTTACATTTTAAAAATGTTCTGATATTTACAAATGCATTTGTTAATTGATAGCTAAGAATTTACTCATTGCAATATTTTAAAGTCTATACATGTACACCACATAACATCAGTCAAGTTACAACAAAGTTGAAACTTAAAATTTCCAGAATGTATTAAACTTATGAAAATGATATAAAAAAAACAATACTAATTGAATATTACTAACACATTAACTATGCTAAATATAGGCATTATAGTTTTACAGTAACAAATACCAAAAACAGAATCAGTAGTGTTCAGATTCTCACTAATATCTGCTAACTATGCTGTCTCTTGCAGTCATACCTAGGATTGAACTCACAATCCTTGGTTAATGAATTAGACTCCTACTCCTCAACTTAATGGATGTGTTTTAAGCAGTGGCAGTAGATTATTTCCTTTCCTGCCAAAGTGGATTTAACCAGTAAGTTTTTTTGAAAATGTCTCCTCAGGAAACATTTTTGGTCACTCTGTTGATTAAATAAGATCTTCTTTTAATAGTCTCAAAAGGGTTAACTCAGTTTTATTAAAATGCCTGAAAAGGAATATTCTTCAAAAAAATATTTTGTTCATATGAAAGAAATCAAAAGTTATATTTACCTGATTCTGGAAAGTAGGGATTTCTTTATGCAATTCTCATGTCAAAAACATGATTTGTGCTATTTGCAATTGGATGCTTAAATCTTTGTCCGACCTACATGAAATTGATATAGATTTTTCTCACTTGCTATATTTTCTCGTTATGTTTTCAGATTGTAAATAAAATGCAGATTTTGAAGTTTCAGTTGTCATTTCATATTTTATTCATTCTTATTGATATTTATTAAAAATGTCCATTCAAAAACTTCATTAAAATAAGTTTTGTGTTAGCATGTTTATCTTGAAATGTTGGTTGGTTGGGTTTTATGGCATATCAATCACTGTGGATTATTTAATACCAAATCAAGTTTATATATATATATATATATATATATATATATATATATATATATATATATATGCCAAATATATGAATTTTTGTTTGTTTGTTTGTTTGGGTTTTATGGCATATCAACCACTGTGGGTTACTCAATGCCAAATCCAGTTTACATGAATTTTAAATGCCTATTTTGTATGGAATAAAAAACGTATAGCTGGCAACATTATTATTTCAAAAACGTACAGCTGGCAACATTATTTTTTACAAAAAACGTATAGCTGGCAACATTATGGTTTCAAAAATGGATAGCTGGCAACATTATTGTTTCAAAAACACATAGCTGGCAACATTGTTTCAAAAACGTATAGCTGGCAACATTGTTTCAAAAACGTATAGCAAGCAACATTATTTTTAACAAAAAACGTATAGCTGACATTATTTTTTACAAAAAAACGTATAGCTGGCAACATTATTGTTTTAAAAAAAGTATTGCTGGCAACATTATTGTTTCAAAAAAGTATAGCTGGCATCATTACTTTTCCGAAAACATTATCTGAGGCCTTGTTGTTGGATGTAGTTTATCGCCATACCCAGGACGTGGATGTAGTTTACCGTCATACCCAGGACATTCTTGAAATGTGGAAATCTGTAAACAAAAAATACTGATTCATGAGACTAAGCTTTATAATTAGAATGTGTCTGTGCCTTTTCAGCTGTGAATTCCTTAAAAATACAGATTAACAATAATATGGGGTCTCTCCGGTATGTAGATATATAAGGCTTTTCAAATTTAAAGTATTTTAAAAAGATTCCTTACCGATTTAACAAGAATACTTTCTCTCCTTTGTGCAAACTGATGTCATTTTTATCTATTACATTGCCTAGCACTGACCATCACAAGTCACATGAATATGGCTTCTGTCTGATATGCTTTTGTTCAAAAATGCAAATCCATAAACTCCACAAGGATATGGATTCTCATCAGTGTGTCATTCCATCTGGTGGGTCATAAAAGACAGCTGTAAAAATAAAGATGAACAAAATTGTTATTCTCCAGTGTTTACATGTCGCTCACCATTTTTAGACTTACAGTTATATGATATTGAAATACCAGCTCCCATACAATCACAAAAGTTAAGCAAAATCAAGCCTGGTCAGTACCTGTGTGACCACTTGAGAACACCAGGTGCTGGATGTGCAGGTGGTGCAATGGATAATGGCATGAAAGGGTTGAGTGGAGAGCCAAGTTCCAATTACAGTTGGGTTTGCTGTTCACTTATGTGTAAATACCTTTGATAAAGGTTTAAATCACCCTCTTCTCCCCCTCAGCTATGGGTTAATTAAGACCTAGTATCACAAAAAATCTTACTATGTAAAAAATATTTTCTGCGAGGGGTTAATAAGCAGAAGAAAACAAAACAATCAATAAATATCGACATTTTTAATATCAGTGAAAATGCAGGAATACAAACATTGTGAGAATAGTGTTTCTGGCTAGTGGGGATTCTCAAATGATACACTAGATTTCATATGTCTACCAACAGATCTTGATAAATGTAGATGGCATATGTTTTACTATTCACTGTGTGTTTGCATATGATGCTGCAAATGTGACTTCCGTGAAAATGCAGATCCACAAATGTCACAAATATATGATTTCACTCCAGTGTGTGTTTGCATGTGGCACACCAAAGATGATTTCACTGAAAATGTAGAGCCACAAACTTCACAAGAATATGGTTTCTCTCCAGTGTGTGTTCGCATATGGCATACTAAATTTGCTTTTCTCGTATAAGCAGATCCACAAACTTCACAAGAATATGGTTTCTCTCCAGTGTGTGTTCGCATATGGCATACCAAATGTGATTTCTGTGAAAATGTAGATCCACAATTCTTACAAGAATATGCCTTCTCTCCAGTGTGTGTTCGCATATGATACTCCAGAGATGTCTTATATGAAAATGCAGAACCACAAACTTCACAAGAATAAGGTTGAATTCCTGTGTGTATTTGCATGTGACATACAAAATGTGACTTCTTTAAAAATGCAGATCCACAAACTTCACAAGAATATGGTTTCTCTCCAGTGTGTGTTCGCACATGGCATATTAAATTTGCCTTTCTTGTATAAGCAGTTCCACAAATTTTACAGAAATATGGTTTCTCTCCAGTGTGTGTTCGCATATGGCAAACCAAATGTGACTTCTGCGAAAATGCAGATCCACAATCCTTACAAGAATATGGTTTCTCTCCAGTGTGTGTTCGTATATGATATTCCAAAGATGTCTTATATGAAAATGCAGATCCACAAACTTCACAAGAGTATGGCTTCTCTCCGGTGTGTGTTCGCATATGCCGCTCCAAATTTGACTTCAGTGAAAATGCAAATTGACAAACATTACAAGAATATGGTTTTACTTCTTTATGCGATTGCATATTTCAGCTGCTTGAAGATACAGATTCACAAATTTCACAAGAAAATCATATCTCTCCACTGTTTTCCTCATGGCACAAGTCTATTCAAATACTTTAAATTTGAAAAGGATTATTTCAAACTTTAGAAAAATAGGTTCTCTGTATTATGCATAAAAGTATTTTTGCATATGATGCATCAGGTTTCTCACCCGTGTGTTTTATTAATGCTTTACCAATATTAAGATGCTTGAAAAGGCAGATTTACAAAGTTCACAAGAATGTTTCCCTCCTGCATGGGAATGGAGATTAAATACTGCATTAAATTTGTCTTTTCTACAACAAATCCACAATATTTACATGGAGATATGGTTTCTGTTCAGTGTGTGCTCACTTGCGGTGCTTCATAATTGACTTTTGTGAAAATGAAGACCTGCAGACATCACACTAATATGGTTTCTCTCCAGTGTGTTTTTGCATATGACATACAAAATTTGACTTCCTTGAAAATGCAGATCCACAAATTTCACAGTAATATAGTTTCTCTCCACTGTGTTCTCTCACATGGCCCACTAAAGATGACTTCACTGAAAATGCAAAACCACAAACTTCATAAGAATATGGCTACACTCTAGTATGTGTTTGCATATGGTGCTCCAAAGATGACTTCTGTGAAGATACAGAACCACAAACTTTACAATAATGCATTTTTTCTCCAGTGTATGTTTGCATATGGTGCTCCAAATGTGACTTCAGTTGAAAAATACACAAACTTGACAATAATGTGATTACACTCCAGTGTTATACAAAACACACATACCAAATCTAACTTCTGAGAAAATGTAGAAAAACAAAAATCAGTAGAATAAGTTTTCTTTACACTGTTTCCATATGGCACACTAAATCTGACATCATTAGAAGAATTTGCAAACTTCACAAGGATATGACTTTTCTGTAATTCTTACTCGTATATAATACTGATTTTGTAGAAAAGATAATGTACATGTTGTTTTGCCAGTTAATGTCCCATTAATGCTTTTGAAAATGTGGGTGATACACAAGTTTTAAAAGGAGTATTCCAGTATATATTTCTCTGTTCCTGATGGGATGTCAAAAGTGTTGTTTTCTTTGGTGTAAAATCCCAAAAGTAACAGTTTTTATGCATATTTTGATTCCTATACAGCCAAAATATCTGGAAAGTAAAAAGGAAAAAAACAGAGACAATGAATAATATATGAAATCAGTTTATATTTTAACAAATACATCTATACATATATAAAGGGCAGTTGGCTATGTGTGCGAGTGTGTGTTCAGCTGAAACTAGAAAACTACAATACTTAACAAATATATATATATATATATATATATATATAAGTAAAAAGAAAGAACAGTAAGATATATAATCCGGTGTTCTTATAGATATTTTTATTTTTACAAAATAGTGCTCAATGTAAATTTACAGAGCATTAATATTATAAATTAATTGATTTAAAATATGAACCATATTTTAAATCAATTAATTTCTAAGTATCATCCAACCCACCATTTTCCAAAAAAAATTATCATCATATGATTTGTATATGCAAAGATATTTTAAAATCAAAAATATATAATGCATTTTTAGCCATGTAAGTGTTTCGAAATTCTCAGAATTAAAAAGAAAAAATGAAAAGTGTTATAAAATAAGTCATATCTCGGCTGATTTACAGGCAAATACTCAAGAGCGAGAACAGGATGTGAACGGGACAAAGCCCCGTCACAAAATGAAGATTATCTTCGTTTACAAATGTTCCCGACACTCGAGTTCCAGTCGAAAAATAAAATAATATTTAAAGTGCTCTATTTTTCATCCAATAAAAATGCTTCCCTCCTAATTATACTCGTTTTTCGAGCCTGTTAAGCCATAAAAAACACTATAAAAGGGGTCACACGGAAGTTCAACAGGCAGTCAACAGGTGGCCACCGAAGAGACCTGTTCACAGCAGGGGAGTGCCAGCGTCAACATGTGTGAACTACTATGAGAGATCGACCTAGATCCGAAGCAGGCTTATGAACTTTACCACAAGGGAGCTGTTCCTAACCCTCACGTTCCTGTTGAAATAAACCACGTAAATCTATTTCTGCTGTTGTTGTATTTCTTTCTTGCAACCATACGCTTATCTATAACAAAAGGAATAATTATTGTTCGCTTTTATTTTTACTTTGTAATTCTGCTGATAATTTTGAAATGCTAGATGTATTTTTAAAATTTCTATTCTCGTGAATTTATTTCCATATTTATAATAAATAAAAGAATAACTTCAAAAAAATGAACATTAAAACAACAAAGTAAATTTAAAAGAAGAATATTAAATACAATTATTTGAAAAATGTTTAATATTTATTTATTCAAATATTCAAAACAAAAATTGTAAAAAACACAAAAGAATAAATTTCCATAGATATTTTGGGGAAAATTTTCAGTAGCTTTAATACAATCTGATATTCCACAAACATATAAGTCATCTTTTTCAATATTTTTTTTTTAATCAGAAAAGTTTTGAGTCTCTTTTACCATTTTATTGATATTAATATTTTTTTTAAAGTATACATACTAAATTTTAAAAATGAATGCAAAATCAAACAAATTATTCTAGCTAAATATACAGAATCATTTCAAACATGGTGGGGTGGGATCATAAAAATTTTTATTAAAAACTATTTAATTTTCTAAAAATTATTTATGCATTCAAAAATATTGTGTTTGTGAAATTATTCTTGATTATTAATATAAATTTTAGTAAATTTAAATTTTTCAAAAATATTTAATTTTTTTATATTATATATAATTTTTTCCATTGTACACAGGACATGAAAGATGGTTTAAAACTTTATATAGAGAATTATTTTTGAATTAACAATATTTTTTCATGAAATCAATCTGTCTTTACTTTTAACTTTACTGACAAAATAAATTTAAATGTAAAATACATTTTTTAAAAAGCAAAATGAAACCAAATAAATTTTTTTAAATGAAGTAATTATTTTCTGATTTAAAGAAAAATAATTACTGGTTTTAATTTGATAAAATATATAGACAATATATTTACTTTAATAAATAGTGGAATGTCAATTCTATAATTATTTTCTGTTTAAAAAAAAAAAGAAAAAAGAAAAATGATTTATACATAATTCCCTCCAACCACTCCCATTTAAGAAAAGGTAGATTTTCAGTTATATTCTTGAGAAATCTAGACACCCCAAGTCCTTGCAATGGCATCAGATTGATTATCAAGACAATGAATCAACATGTTATTGAATTTCAACATAGCAATCAAACCCAAGATGAAGTTATTTTTTCCAGGCAATGCCAAGTATCCCTGCTAGTTTATCTTCATAACCCAGTGGTTAATCCTAGGTCAATTTAGTCAGCAGTAACCAGAAAATATGACTGCCACCTATAACAGAAAATGTTTTGTTCCTCAAGGTTGTAGGATGAGTTGATTGCAGGGTCAATCCCATGCTGAGTGATACTGTTGCTGGTCAATGGTCATTGGTCACTGTCCACCCTGGTCCATACCTTGACCTGCCCACATTGCGTTTCTTGATCACAGAGCTGGTAGGGAATGAGTATCATTAGTAATCAAAGCACAGGTTCCAACCACAGCAAGCTGTGCTATGATGGGGGAAAAATAGAAATGTCTTCACAGATGAAATAAAAACAAAAAAATTCTTCAGGTTAATTGCTGAATTGGTTTACGTAGTTCTTGGTATAGCAAATATTAACTCTTACCACTAAAATCTCTTTAGCTACACCTTGCCTATCAGTGCTAATTTTTGGAATAGATCACAAAGTCAGGGATTCTCTTGGCAGAAAGTCATATGGATCTCAGTAGCACCTTTGTCTCTGCTCATCTGCCTGGGTCACTTAAGTATTCTGTTTATATTGACTTTGACTCAAGACCAGAGTGGAGGCTGACAGTCTTTAGGAATTTTGGGGTTCCCCAGGTTTCTGTATCAATTTGAACAAGAGTTCTTTTATTGTCTGGTTCACAATATTATCTCTCCAAATTTGGGAGATCCCTTCTTTCTACAGGTAGTGGTTGCGGATATTGGCTTGTCCATATAACTCATTCCTTTTCTTATTTTTGCTTTGCACCATTACTTCCAAATGGGCATAGGTAACTCTTTCATCTCTGTTAGTATCTCATCTAAGCCCTCCACCTCAGCTGTCTTTTTGAAAAATCTGATTTTTAAATCACGCAAATAAAAGGGCAATCTTAACTTTTAATCATTAATTGTAATTATCTTCAATAACAAATTTTTCTCAGCACCTCGTCTTGTTTATGTAATCAGAAATTTACCAGCTCTTTTGGCCTGCTAATAGCGAATATTTGTCTTCATATCTTGTTCACTTAATTATATTATGAACTTTACAGGTTTGTTTATTATCTCAAAAACTATTTCTTCATTTGTTTTCATTTCACTCTTTGACAAACAGGCATAAATCAGTTTTGTGACATGTTTTTGTAACTTCCACTTTAAGTAGACATAATTCAGTTTCTCAATTTCTTCAAAATTACCAAAAGATTATATCTCAATTGACTCCTTCTTCCAATCATGAGACATGTTTTTGTAACTTCCACTTTAGTAAGTGGACATAAATCAATTCCTTCCATTTTCTGCTTTTGTTTCCCAAATTCTCAACCAACTTTGTATGTATTTTCACTATTCCTCCTTAGTCCTCATAGGTTTAAATCTTTCAGATGGCTCTTTGATAATATCTTTTCCCCAAACCAATAAAGTCATTCTTCACAGGTCTGTCTTTTCTTCCTTCTTTCAGTTTATATGTAATTCCATACTTTTAACCCTTTTCGTTCAATCCAGTTAATATTTTAAGTTAACCCTTTTCTTTTCACATCTTAAATAACTTCCTTTTGTGTTGAAAAGTGTAATACCTAATATACATGTACAATGTTATTTTTCTGAAAACTCTTGGAAATGTTTAAAATATTATTAGATATTATTATTATGACTTATCAACAAACTCCATTTTCATAAAATACATGCACACCATAGAATGGTGATTCTAAGTAACATTATTAAAAAGGATGAACAGAACATTTATTTAGGCATGAATCTTGAAATGAGGTACAAGACTATGTATACAAAAAGCATTAAAGATAATGTATAATGACCAAATTAAATTTTGCTTTTTACTTTAAGGAAGAGTCATCCATTTAAAATATTAAGTCATAAACTATGTTTGTTGCATCACAAGTTGAATAAATCAAGACGGTGATACGAATCTGGCAATTATTAGTTTGTTGATATGAAGGAAAAATTTCAACTGGATATTAACACAAGGGAGAAATCTTACATAAAACTTCATGTTTTTATGAAAAACATCAATGAAAAAAATAACAGTAACAGAGATATTGAATAATGTATGAATTTATACTGTAATAAATACATGTAGTCAAATATTAAGTTTAATGTAGGTCAGCACTGAAACATAATAATGCATCAGAAAAGATAAAAGAAAAAAAACAAAAAACAAAAAAAAAAAACATTGCTTTAAGTGATGGTCTGTGATAAACTTTGTCCAATATTTAAATAATTCTATTTGACTAAAGTTTGTATAAAAATAAATGTAATAATTTTAATCCCTATACTTTCTTTTTATTTCTTCGGATATCAATACAGTTGAAAATGTGTTTGACAATTTTATACTGGAAACAATGAATGGCCTACTAAGCTTATAAATCAGCATTTCTTGATGTATGTGGACTTACAGAGAATAAATGAATGAAATGCTTTTGGTAGCATGAAATGAAAGGTTTTGCCAATCTATACAACTGAAACAAAAAGATATATCAAATATGGCAGACAGACACTTGCAAATAGAGACAAATAAAAGACAACTATTATGAAAATCCACAAGATGACAACCTTCATTGAAGCAGTAAAAACACTATTTCTTCATTTTTCATAAAGCACAATGTGATTAAGAGCAGAGAATTTAGTGTAACAATTCAATGACATAATTTATCGTCTGTCTATATTTCTGAGATGAGGTATTGTAATCATTTAAATTATGTACATTGTTTGGACTGTTGTCCTCATCTTTATTGACATAGTTACAATGTTTCAGCCATTGTACATTCCAGCCTTCTTCAGGTGTCAATTCGTTGGAATTTTGAACTGAATCCTTTATTTAGTCCATGGGGTTTTATCTCAGTTTTCTGAACACTGGGATATCCAGAAATGGCATGGCACTGGAACAATCAACCTCTGTAGACTAAATAAAGTGCTCAGTTCAAAAATTCCAACGTATATCAGCTGAAGAAAGCTGGAGCGTGCAACTGTTTTTTTGTTTAGGGCATTTTTTCATTACAGCATGCTCATTTTTTTTAAAACGCATCTTTGGAAGTAGCTAATTAAAAAAAAAAGTTATGTTTTCTTTGCAAGACATAACTTTGCCCGTTTACGTTTTAAAAGTAAGAATATTTATAAGAACTAAAGTTAATATTTTTCAACAGGATATAACGATTTGCGGGTTACATTGGATATGGGTTTGGTATAAAAAAAAAAATAAATAAAAAAATATGAATGATTTTTTTTTTTTCTGAAACGAAAGAACTCACAACCCCACCTTCAGGGAATTATTATCTGATTCAAATGGAATTGTCTGTACTTTTTTTTAATTTATGAATGAATTGTATATTGAATTGGTTATTTTATTAGAAAATTTTGTGAAAATATTTCAGAGGGGGTCTGCTTCACCCATATCGATATTTTGGATGTACTTTTTAATTGGGAGGTGGGGCATCAAATTCTTTTACACATTTTTATACAGTTATAAAGAAAAATCCCTGAAAATGTTATTTCAGTAAAAAAAAAAAAAATGCAATAGCAATCACAATATGTGTGACCGCACGGAAAATTTGTCCCGAATCTTACCAAAAATGATTTAAAACCACAAGTAAAACTGATAATTGGTGTTTTTAGTTTGCATAATTTTAATTTTTAATTAATTGATGTTGAAACTAACAGGTCTTACTTTTTTTCTCTTTCAAATTGGACAGAAAAAGAATCTACATTTTACCTCCAAGTTTGCTAAAAAAAAACAAAAAAAAAAAAGATCATACCATAATGAAAAAAAAGGTCCCAAACGTGATAAACAAAAAACAAAAAAGAAACAACAACAAACAAAAAAAAAAAAAAAAAAAAAAAAAAAAAAAGTTTTATCGTCAAACTCAAAATTATGTTATTAAGTGGAAAAACCAACCCAAAGTATTATTTTAAATCTTAATCCTTTCTAGCACGTTCGAAATGTTGGTTAAAAAGCGGGTGGGCCAATAGACCTTTTTAGCGTCTTTTTTCACGTTAAAAAAAAACATTGTTTTGGAAATATCGGATTTAAAGTAAAGTTTTTAAGGACCTATTCACAAATGAGTGAAGGAATTTTTTTTTTTTTTTTTTTTTTTAGAAAATATTAGTAAAAAATTAATATATTTCGAGGAATTAAAATTCCATCCTCTTCATAATCTTAAAAATAAAAAAAAGGACTCCTTCTTTGAGAACTTAAATCAATTTTTTATTTTGTCAAACAGAAACACAATTTTCGAAAAACTGCTCTGAATCTTAAAATAAATAAAAAAAAAATAAAAATCCAATAAAATTTTGACATTAATTAGATAGGATTTTATTTTTTTATTATTTTTAAGATAAGGACACTTATTGTCTTACTCCAAGAAAAAAAGTTTTCAATGTATATTTTTTTTATTACTTAAATTTTTTAAGTACTCCCCGAAAACATTTGAATTTGTTTTTTTGTTATTTTGCTAACAATAGAGAATAAATGGGAAAAAGTTGAGGCAAACCAGTAAATAAAATAAATTATTTTTATTTTTTTTTCAAAATTATTCGTATCTTTTCATTTACCTTTCAAATGGGAAAAACAAAACTGGATGATTTTTTTTTTTTTTTTGTAAATGATTTTGTTGGGATTTCAACAAAACAAAATCATTTGACAGTGTCAATCTCTAACCAATTTTTATTGTTCATTCAGTTCTCAAACGAATGACAAAAAAAAAAAAAAAAAAAAAAAAAAAAAAGGAAAGAAAAAGAGAAAAAAACACGATACAAACAAGGAAATACATGGATTTTTGAGAAAATCTCACCTGTAGTACACAACAGTCGAAAAAAAAAAAAAAAAAAAATTAAGCGGTGTTGGACAAAATTTGATTCCTTGTGTTTAAAATTCTTAACATTTCAAAGTTATTCAAACGAAAGTAGATGAATGACGATTCTCCTTCGTGGGCCACTAACTCTGGCGGCGAGCCTGGGCTCACTTAACCGAAGAAAGGTTTTACTTACTTCATCGGTCGATCTAAAGTCAGCCTTATGGCTGAGAGGAAACGACCAAAGAAAAAGGTTGATTTTTAAAGGTGGAGGTTTTGGAAGACCCGTTCGAACACCATAAAAAGAGAATTCAGTCGTGTGGGAAATTTGTCCCGACTTTCCCCACATGAAAGGGCTGAGGTTTAAAAATGCGACAAAAATTGAATAAAAACAGCAAGCAACTAACTACGGCTTAAAAGATAAGAGCGGACAAACTCACTCACTCTCTTCTTTTAAGTGGACGAATAAAGACTCAAACTTCTGCTCGGAGTGTAACAATAAAAAAAAAAAAAGATGTTTAGTTTATTTACATGTACAAAAACAAAGGGTAAAGGGATAGACACAATTACGAGAGAAAGAAATGGAGATGAAAAGTTAAATTTGCTTTTTAACACCCGCGCTAAATATCTCTTAAATGTTCCCAAATCGGCATAATTTCGTGTAAATGTACATGCTGAACTCGAATTAACAATTAAATTATGAAGAAACCTACCGTTTTTGGAGTTATCGACAATAAAAGTTCGAACTAAGTCGCGTTCAGGTGTCGGCCATAATTGGCCTTGTTTAACTACATTGAGCGCGCGGAGGTTTAATTAAGACAAGAGCCTTTTTACTGCGCTTAACTGAACTTACTCGTTTAAAATTACTCCACATTTAAGTTACGTCGTAAAGCGATGATAAGTGGTGTGGCTCAGAAATATCGGGGACTTTTCCCTCCAAAATTGTTATACAAATTTCCTGGCCCCTTCTTTGGTTAGAAAATATATTCTTATGATAAGAATATATTTTCTAACCATAAGAATCTTATCTCCGATAAGAACCAAGGTTTTGGGAACTGCAACAAGCTGTGAGCGTTTTCCCCAGACTTTATTGCACCATGGACATAAATGGTGGTCGAATTCCTTTTTATTTTCCAGCTCTCTCGTTAGTCAGAAAATATATTCTTATCTCTCTCAATGAAAACAGGGAAAAAAGTTGGGGTGACCTTGTAAAATATTGTATTCGTGGTTCTCAAATTAAATTCCAATCGTCGTCAGTGAATCAAGGAAACGAACGTGTTCCAATGGAAGAACATGTTATTGTTTTTTTTTTTTTTTTGTGGGGGGGGGGTCCACGTGTTTCAACACCTGAGCAAAAGAGAAGTAAATGTTTGTATTTTTTTTATAGACCTAAACTGAAACAGCGCCCCCTATCAGATGTTTGACAAAGCAAAGTGTGGTACAGTGTAACCCGGATATAAGAGATTTTATCTGGTCCCAAATTAGAGCCATACTTACCTAAACAAAATAGACCAAACCCGGATATAAGAGACTTCTCCGGTCCCTACAACTCTCTTATATCCGGGTTACACTGTATTTCTTTCTTTATTGTATTTTGTTAAAATAAAATCCTGTAAAAAAAAAAAAAATATTACAATTGGTAAAAATTTTGGGGAAGCAAATCTTCCCTCCCCAGAGCTGCTATGGCCCTGTAGCATCATGGGAAAAAATTTTTTTATTGTTATGTAGTGGATGGGTTAATTATGTGGTAATATTTGTTGAGAATAGGTTGCGTGTCAATTAACTATTTCCACTAACATCAAAATAAAATACAAAATTCGACTGGATTGTTTTAAAACGTAACAATTAGATTTATTTAGGTTGATGTACAAGCATGCAATGAAAAGGTAGGGCAGAGTTGTGTCCCTTCGATTTGGAAATATTTGTACCAGAGTTCATATTACGAACAAGACATATTTAATTAGAAACTAATAAAACATTTATATACAATTCAAAACAATATACAAGCAGAATATTTGGTATATGCTATGTTGGCAAATGTGTAAGATGTTTTAGGTTTCAGAATGTCTTTCTTGTAATCGTTCGTTAATGTTGATATTAAAGTTGTTAATATTAAGTGTCTTTTAAACAGAAAGTTCTTAAGTAATTTACCTTTTACTGTAATATTTTTAAAGTAGTTTGCACATAAATGTTTAGTTAATAGATAGTGAATGCAATTCACTTTAGATAAGCAATATCTGAGAAATAATGTCCACAGATTTGGTTGAGTTTGAATTGTGAGTGAGTCAGCGTTGATGTACTTTTGCGCGGCAAAATCTGGTTTCGGACGATGTGGAGTAAGTTGGCAATTTCTCTGTGTTGCTGTCACTGACTGCTTTGGTCAGTCGGTTTTTCCTTTATATATGTTTCGAAGGTCCAAAGTTGGCTCAAAGAGGTTTTGGCATAATTTCGATTTCTGCATGTGAAACTCTTAGATCATTGTTGTTATCCAATGAAATTTCTTGATTCACCTCATACGGTTTTAACTGGTCGAAGTTTATTGTACGTAGGCATAAGATATAGACTGTTCTGTTACTAGGGGTGGTAGATAGGAACAAGACGAGTCTATAGTTATTTGATCTATTGATTTTATTTCATTTTCCCAAAGGGTAAAACAAAAATAAACATTACCAAAGGAGCAAAATAATTAAGAAGACTGAAGTGAATACTAAGACTATATAATGACTCTGTTTAGGAATAGGAGAAACTACACAGTCATTTTGTCTCGCTCCCGAACAGCTTGTGTCCATGGATCGCGCATACGCGTGTGACAATGTGTTGCCCCCGTATTCCAGGGTTAAACGAATGGTGTTTCTGACGCTGCTGGTCACGGCTCGAATGGTGATTTGGACGACGCGAAAGGAGGAAGTCTTGCGGGGCAACCGTCTTTCTCATCAGCATCTAATCCAATTCTTTGAGCATCAGCTGAAGATGAAGATTAGATCTGATAGAAAACGATTGCATTCGACAGTCTTTAGCGAAAGGTGGGTAAAAGAGGCGAGCTTGATTCGTGTGACCGGGGCTAGCCTTGATTTTCTCTTCTAGGTCAACCTATTGCACATCGGGGTGGCTACCTGTGGAACCCTCCCCTTGGTTAGGTTAGACAAGCTTAAGTGTACCTAGTTAATGTGAGTAAGTGTTGTTCCTGGCCTGTTACCCGGCTACTCTTTGGTTATGATCGAAGTTGAGATTCCCAACCTCCCCAGTTTTGGCCTCCCTTTTATCTCGACTGTGTCAGCTTTATATTTTCCCATTCCCGCATAATATTTTATCCTTTTTCCCATTCCCTTAGCGAGAGAGCTTCTTGATTCTGTCCCCTGGGCAGAATACAGCGGCCTCTCTATTTTGAGGGTTGGACGGTCCCTACTAACATCTGTTAGGTTTAGTTTGTATTTTGTGTTACTTTTTAGTTATTATTGGGTTCATTTCCCCTCCCCTCTCATTCTATCATTATTAGAATTTTATGTATAGCATGTGTTTCATCAACAATTTTTATGGATTAGGGAGCGTTTTTGTAGGATCCCCTGGTGAGAATGTGGTATTATGGTGCATGAAGGATCGATTGGTGATGGACGAGTTCTTGTGGCAAATGAGCAAAGTGTAATGTATGAATGGGTCGTGAATCAGATTAGCTAGGTATAAGATAGTTAGTGTTGACCAGCCTCTACCCACCTTTTCGGCCTTGTGCCACAATTATGTAATTTTACGTAATAAATACCCTACACAGTCATTTTTATGCATGTTTTTCTTCTTCATAATCTTGTTGGGCCGACAGGAAGTTTCCACCTCAAGAGTCAAGAATCGAATAACCAAAATCCGTTATTTATGCATATTCTCCAAGTGGCACTTCTGACAGCAGTGAAAACATTCAAAATTTAATACAAATTATTAATTGACCCCTGACAGCATTTCCCCTTATTTTTGAGGGACTTTTTGTAAGCCAGTACCTGCATAAGGGAAGCTATAAATACAGATCCTAAAGCAAACGATAGCTGTCGGCAAATGGATTATGCATTGTTAACTCAATCGATTTATTAATCCACTGAAACATTTCATGCTTCTCTGATGTTGATTCAACAATGAATCCAAAGTATGAACTTTCCCCGTTTCAAGGGGTTTTATTAAACACACCTCAATGTGTGTCTTTGTACCTTTCCATTTTCAGGGGTTTATTTATACACACCTAATTGTGTATACATAACTTTCCTCTTTCAAAGGTTTTTATTAAACATACTTAAATGTGTATGTGAACATGCCGTTCTTTTTAAGGATCTTATTATAAACACCACATGATGCATAAAATACCCAAATAAGTTGTTATTTGTTGACGAACAAATCTTTATCTTCTTGTTCATTTTAAATTCACTTGTTTAAATGCCTTGTTTAATCATTGTGCTGCAAATTGGGTTAAGATTGCCTTATTCTAGACAGCAGCTGGAATAATTAATAATCACAGCCACTATCCTATACAAATTAACCACAAAAATCAAACGCTTTCTGTGCCCCATAAGTCAACTAGTTCCATAACCTGCTCTTGAGAAAGTCAACACCACCAAATGGTGACATACCAATGTGAGACAAACATTTTAAAAAGCAGCTGTGATATTTTCCTTCTACAACCTCATTGCTCATGGAGCAGAACGCAGAAACACAACAGCAAATGGAAGCAGTGATAACCTTAAACCTTTGTACATTCAATACAAACATTAATGTTTGGTTCTTGCAATTGCAAGCTATCTTCAACAACCACAAGAGCTGCTGCACAATATACTAAGGCAAGTCAGTCGGATGAACGCAAGCTGCACGATTTATTCAATAACATCATGCCGGATGATAAAACAATTCACAGTCGTCACATCATATGAGATCCTTGCTACGACCAAATATAATGTCTGATACTATATTGTATGTGGATGGATAAATTACCAACAGCCACTACGCAGATCCTAGCACCTATGACAGAAAATGATGATTTTGTGGAATCTTCCAGAACAAGTCAGTTAACCCCTGCTAGGAAATGCACTATTCCTGTTGTAATTTTCACCATCACAATCTTACAAAATATACAAAAAGCATTCATTGGTTAATCACCTTCAATCTAGCTTGCTGATTGGTCAGTTCCGACCAATCAAACCGCCTGCACGCGACAAATCTGTTTACCCGCTCAATATGCTCAGAGCCTCCCATGTGAGACACAACCTTATAAAAACAGAACACGTGTAAGCTCCCTCGTGTTTCTTTTCATCTCTCTTGCATCTCATTTGCCAAGAGGTAATCTTCAAGAACTCCTGTCTTAACTAATGCAGTCAGACGTTAAAGACCATTACCAACATTCACGCAAGTACGAACTCTGAAATCTCCCCTGAACTTTTACCAACTTGTACAATACACAATTCCAAACATGCTAAAGAAACTTTATTCTTCTAAACTACAGTTTAATAATTACTTTCACTTTATGAACTTAGGTACAAATATTTCCTAATCTAAGAGACACAACTCCGTCTAACCTTTGCACTCAGTATTCATGTATGTATATCAAACACTAATAAATTCAATTGTTACGTTTTGAAACAATATGTTTATGAATCCTTATTCTATGTCTTGTATTAATTGTTGTGGATGGAAGATTATTGAACACACAATTTTAAGCCTTCTGATAATTCAAACCTTCTATTCCTCTCCAACACACATCACACATCCGCAATAATTTAAACAAACTTGCTTTATGTTGCTGATCATGTACACGCAACAAAGAATAATTGTTCAGTGCATTCTCTGAGTGACAACCGTCAAAAGGATCAAGAAATCCATGAACTTAAACAGGCAATATCTGAACTGACCAACCAACTAGGGACAGTTGTTGAGGCATGGAACCAGCAGATCGTGAGATAGGAACAGGAGTACCAGCAGGCATAAGCATAAAACAAATAATGATACATTATGTTGGTATCATAAAAACCTTTGGTAATAAAGTACACAAATGTACGAAGCCTTGCAGTTACCAGAGAAATATATCTGCCGGCCAATGAATGCAACTCCATTGACTGGGCAAGTAAACATCACAGATTAGTTTCTTATATTATTTGTGTGACAAATCTAACCTTCCTTATAGACACAGGTACACAGGTTAGTGTCTTACCAGCTATGTCTAGTATTCAAATACAAAATTCCTCAACTTTAGCGTGAAAATGGATCTAGTATTGAGACGTATGGTGAAAAAAAACACTCAGGTTGGATCTTGGTTTGAGGCGAGAGTTCTAATGGGTATTTATAGTAGCAAACATTAAAATACGCATTATTGGAGCTGACTTTATACAAGTTATCAGTGAATTTGGCAAAAAGGACCTTGTCAGATAATGAGACAAAGTTAAAGATTTCTGGTGTTACCACTGCACACCTTACTATGGGAATTGCTGCTGCATTTTCCTTGCAAAATGAATTCACCCAAATTCTTTGCCAATAGCTGGACATAATCTGTCCTTTATTGCTACCTACAGTTGTCAAGCATACGGCTACAGATCACATCCAGGCAAAAGGATAACCTACTCACACGGCACCAGGTAGACTGTGACCAGATAAATACAAATTTGCCAAACAAGAGTTTCACAACCTAATGGAAAAGGGAATTATCTATCCTTCTGAAAGCTCTTGGGCATCTCCAATTCATTTGGTTCCAAAGGAGATTTGGACTGCAGATTATTTGGTGATTTCAGACGTCTTGCCATGACACCTGGTTACCATCCTTTACCATTCATTAGTGATTTCACTTTGTCACTGCATGGAGTGACAATTTTCTCCAAAATAGATTACTATCAGATTCCAGTTGTGGAAGGTGATACAGGCAAGACAGCAGCCATTACGCTGTTCGGCCTTTTTGAATTCAGCAAAATGCTTTTTGGACTTCAAAATGTGGTGATTTATTTACAAAGTTTTCAGGGGACTACCTTTCATTTTTGTTTGTGTGGATGATTTACTGATAGCCAGTAAAGTCAAATCAGAACAGTCTTTACATTTGTAACAAGTTTTTGAAAGATTTACAAAATATGGATTAAGAATCAGTTTATAGAAATGCCTGACTGGAGTTCAACAATTGAACTTTTTAGGGCATACTATCTCACAGGATGGAATTACACCTGTTCAAGAAAAAGTTAATGCTATTTCTGACTTACTAATGCTGACATTAGTGTAACAGCTCAGGTGTTTCATTGAGCTTATAAATTTTTACAGGATTCATATTCCTGATTGTTCAAACATTTTATCACCACCCCACCTCCTTGTTAAAAGAAAACATTAAAAACACTGAATTGAACAGCAAACTCAAGCGGTGGAAAAGACTTTGAGTTATGCCAAACTTAGGTATTTGCATAATGATGACATCAAATTAATATTAACTACTGACGCTAGTGTAATAGATTGGTTGGTTGGTTCGTTGGGTTTTATGGCATATCAACCACTGTGGGTCATTTAATGCCAAATTAAGGTGTGTGTATATATATATATATATATATATATATATAGCTGGCAACATTATTACTTTCAAAAACGCATAGCCGGCAACATTATTATTTTCAAAAACGCATAGCTGGCAACATTGTTGTTACCAAAAAACGTATAGCTGGCAACATTATTGTTTCAAAAACACATAGCTGGCAACATTATTTTTTCCAAAAAACGTATAGCTGGCAACATTATTGTTTCAAAAACACATAGCTGGCAACATTATTTTTTCCAAAAAACGTATAGCTGGCAACATTATTGTTTCAAAAACACATAGCTGGCAACATTATTTTTTCCAAAAAACGTATAGCTGGCAACATTTTTGTTTCAAAAATGCATACCTGGCAACATTATTGTTTCAAAAACGTATAGCTGGCAACATTATTTTTCCGAAAACATTATCTGAAGCCTTGTTGTTGGACGTAGTTTAACGTCATACCCAGGACGCGGATGTAGTTTATCGTCATACCCAGGACGCTAGTGCAGTAGAGGTTGGAGCTGTCTTACGTCAGGTAAGTGATAATATCTCGCAGCCTGTCACATTTTTTTCTACTAAAATGACTCCCACTCAAAACACTTTCTCCAGAGAACTTTCAGCTATATTTTTAGCTGTGAGAAAGTATCAGCATATATTAGAAGACAGAAACTTTGTGATTTACACTGATCACAAAGTTCTACTTTGAGCAAATACTCATTGAGGGAATTGCGTCAACTTTATTTTATTTCACAATTCACTTCAACAATTGAACATATTCAAGGACAGGATAACACTATTGCAGATGCTTTGTCTACAACATCACTTCATTTAGACAAAGCTGTTTTCAATCGAGACAATTACCAAAGAACAAAAATTAGACAAAAAAACAGATTTAGTGATGCAAGGGATATCACTCCAGTTGACTAAGTTACCCTCACCTTTTAGTGACAAAGTGATTTTGTGTGATACTAATCTTAAAAGACCAAGATATTCCTCCATTCATTATGCAAAGCTATTTTTCAGCACTTTCATGGCATGTCACATCCAAGTATAAAAGTAACAGTTGAGTACACAGCTAGCTTGTGTGGCCCAGTATTACGACTGACATATAGGAGTGAGCTAAAAGGTTTTTTTATACTGTCAGCATCATAAAATCAGTAGACACAGTAAGTCTCCCATGGTAGTTTTTAGTGTACTGGATATACACTTCACCAACGTTCACATCAACTCGGTTGGGCTTATTTTTAATCAAGAGGTTACCAATATATCGTCACCATTGTTGATCACTACACATGTTGGCCAGCAGCATATCCGATCAAAGATACCAGTACAAAAAAGGTTGTTAACACATTCCCCGACAGATGGATTTCATAATGGTGTGCCATCCGTGATCACGTCAGATTGTGGTCCTCAGTTTCAGTCTAGTTTAAGGATTCACAAGAGTTCTAGGTATTGTCGGAGTTATCTCCTCCTCAGCTCCTTAACCCCTCACCAGGGGTCTCTCTTCCCTTGGCTATAAATACTGGCTGACCCATCGCCTCGATCTCTTTTTTCCTCAGGCCTTGGGCCTTATACCACCTCGCAGATGTGAGCTCTCACAGATACAGCGTTTCCCAAATTCCGGGAACATGCTAAGAACAATACACGTACGTACGAACACTCACCACAACACACACACATAATATTTACCAAACGCACTCAATGTTACTGTCCATGTGCTTGTAACTTGTATTTGTTGTTAATACATATATTTGTTTACATATATTTATCGGTCTTGTTTGTTTTCTTTGGACTTAATTAAAGTCCAACTTTCTCATGTAGTTGGACCAGCTAGCAGGAAATTTTAACTCACGTGTGTTTTACATACTCATCACCGCCACGGTCCACTACAGTATACACCATATCAAAATGACTGTATACTACCCGTGTGCAAATGATATGGTAGAAAGGTTTCCTTATTAAAGAATGCATTAGCAGCTAAGGATAATTCAAACAACTGGGCAGAAAACTTGTTACTGACTTTATTATCAATAAATGTAGATTTATACCATTCCCAAGGGTATTTACACATAAGTGAATATATTATATATTAGGAGGCATGGTAGAGTAATGGATAGTGGTTCAGATTGAGAAATCGGAGAGCCAAGTTCGAATTCCAGTCAAATCCATTATATTCACTTACATGCTAATACCCTTGAGAAAGGTATGAATCCTCTTCTTCTCCCACCAGCTATGGGCAAATAGCAGAACAGACTGGGTTCTATAGCCTTGGATGGCAACTGGTCTACCACAGAAGGAAATGGCAACCTACTGCAGGAAAAAAATCTGCCTTGTCAGTCATGTATCAAAAGATACATGATTGCCTAAGTTTGTATCACGCATGGCGCATAATTGTTGGAACATGGCTCTCCAATTACGAATTCCAAGCTGTTGTCTATTACACCACACCACCTGCACATCCAAGCTTACAGCATCTGGTTAACCCAAGTGATCACCCATCTAGATAATGAGAAAGCTTGACATTGCTCAACATTGGTGATCAACCTGTGTTTCTATGTGATATGGCCACAAAAAGTCTGTCTAAATCAAATGGGGATGTGAATTTGGTAATCAACTGTTGATGTGTACCAAACGTTTTTAGTTAAAATAAACACAAAAAAAAAAAAAAAAACTTGCACAATTGGTGATTGTTCATCAAAATTTTTGTCATTACTAAGAAGAAATGTTGGAACATTTTATATATATAAAAAAAAAAAAAATCAACTTTGTAAATTTTACAGAATCTTAGATGTTTGTGAAAAAACTAGTGTGAAAAGTTGTTTACCTATAAATTGTTGTTATGAGATTCAGGCTGAATAGAAACATGGCAAGTAATATATGAGCAGTATAAAAAAAAGAACCAACAAAATATTCCTTAACAGTTACAGTGGAATGAGAACAATCTTGACATGTAGATTAAATAAAGGCTGCCATTCAAAATTACCTGAACAATCACCTAAAAAAAGGTCAGAGGGTAGAAGAGATAAAACAATGTCCTATGAACAATGAAGATGAGGACATTAGTCGAAGTAAATAAGATTCAGACAGAAACCATGAATTCTACCTTCTTACAGATGTTAAATCCATTTCTCTTGCTTACACCAACTATTCTCTCTAGAATTACTTTTCAGTTTTTCATCTGAGTCTGCCAACAAGTTTGTTGTTAAAGTAATGTCTGCTGATAAAAAATCCTAGCAGGACATGATTTGTAACCAGATTTATTTAACTTAATCTGGCTATGGGTGTCAATACTTTACCGTCTTCTTATACATGTATGCAAATCAATTTGTTTTAGATAATGACAATCACACTTTTTGCTTTGATTGTAAATTAGCTGAGGTTTTTTTTTTTTGTATAATTTTGGTAATATATCCATTAAAATGATCATTTACACATAATTTAGATGACAATTTATCCATAGCAACCTATATATATATATATATATATATATATATATATATATATACACACACACACATATATACATACACATATGTATATATACACACATATACATATATAAACACACGCACACACATATACACAAACACATGTATATATACATATACGTACAGATACATATACACATATATATGCATATGCACATACACATATATATGCATATACATATATACACACAGAAATATATATACACACATGCATATTCACACACACACACATATATATATATATATATATATATATATACACATACTTTATATATACACACACACACACATATGCACACATACTCATATATACATATATAAACATATAAACACACAGATATATACACACATGGCTGTGTGTATCAAGAGGGTGAGATCATTAATACTCTACCTTCTTCCTAGTACATGTATGCAAATCAATTTGTAATCTGGCATTTGAAAGGTTAAAAATAAGATTTAACTAGAGAGTGAGAGTTGGCTTGCTCAAGAGTCAATCTGCCACTCTTCATCAAATAGAAAGGAGCTCCATACTTTAAAGGTTCTATTGTCATCTGGCTAACCATTAACTCATGTCAGGCATTTGGTTCTACATGACTTGGAAGAAAACGAATTTTATCTCTAGCTAATTTGATGTAGTTGGATGATAATATGATAATGATTCTATCTTCTAAATGTCAAGTTTTGTATACAGAATGGACAACAGAGATAAGAGCAGTGACAATATTCAGCCTATCCTTTCATCAGTTTGAAATGAAAAAGATAAAGTAAACAATTCAAGTACAAAGAGTAAAAACATCAGTTTGTGTGACTTGTCTTATCTTTCTATATATAAAGTGCTCAATTTTGAATCTTTACTCAACTTCAAAACAACCAAGGCACAGCAGTGAAAGATGAAATAAACAACTGCATGTTTTATAACATATGCAGGAGGCAGAGAAAAGATTTGATGAGGATCAAGATCTCTTTTGATGAATACTAATCATGTGTAAGTATCAGGATTGTTGAGTTTTTTGGATTTCTTTTATTTATATCATTTTTGTTATGGTCCGATTCCTTGTACCACGGTGATAGTCCAAGGTAGAACCAATAAAGAAGAACTCAAAGGTGGATATGGAATAACACAGATATATTACAAACAGGAATATATACAGAGAGGTAGAAAAGTGTTAGTACGAACAATCAGATTTAGTAGTAATTGTCTGAACACGACTCTGTTTCGAACTGCCTCTGACTCAACTGACTGACTTGCTTGCTCTGACTGACTGACGGACTTCACTCCAGACTTCAGACGGAACTCCCTGCTTCCTCTTGAAGTGCAGTATTTATTACGTATGGAATAGTCCATTATGTTATTATGGGTAAAGTCCCATAACAATTTTTTTTTCATTTTTGCACATCAAGAATGTGAAGAACAGAGCAAAGCTGATAAAAATAGCTTGAGAGATTAAGATAGCAGTAGGATAATTTAAGGTTGTCAAATTAACATTTTTGGTTATATTGGGCTGATTTTTCCCCAATTTAGTCAATACAAATCTACATTTAATCTTTATCATTTTTTTTTTTACGGCTTTGGGTGAATCTACATTCAACTTACTATTTTTGTTGCCAGAAGGTCATACAACTATTTTATTCTCATGTTAATCATTAACTATGTATGATTGGTTTGTACATAAATAATCTTGTAATATTTTTTATGTGTAGTTTGCTAACAGCACTGCCAGCCAGTGTTGATTTTGTAAACTTAGATCCAGGTTTGTCAATTTCTGTTGTTTTAACTTTGAAATTTGAAAGTGTGTTGAGCAGTGATATACTTTCTACAGTTAAGCAACTCCTGGCAGAAGTGGCCTCATCTTCTGATGTTGAATGAGTTTTCTTGCCCTATGGACGTGTGCATTCCAAACTGAGAAAGCCTCTTGGTACAGATAAAGTAGCAAAACAAGTCTATTTAAATCTAGGAATACAAACACTGCTTATGTTGTATTTTAAAATTTGTTAAATGGTTAAAATTTTATTTTATGTTAAAAAAAAATATATAAAAATCATTTACTTTGATTTTGTTCCACTCTTGGATACACACGGTTAACACAAAAGCAGTTCTAATCAGGTCTCCATTGCAACAGTACTAATACCAAGGATCTGCTGCAGTGCCATTGAAATGTTATCAGGATAGCCAGTCAAAAATATCTAATTTTTATCATGTTGAAGTCCTTCCACTTTGAACAGTGCCAATTCTCTGATTTCATATACACAGACCTCCAGGCTTTCCAGGTCACCCAACATGCTTGAAATGGTAAAAGCTTCCTTTAAACTGGTTTCCATTTTTCTAGAATCCAATTGGCCCTCCTCGTTCATTTCCAAATACAACACTACAGCATATCACTACAATTACAGTGACAACATCTAGATTTTTGCCACTAGTTCAATTTTTTTCAGCAATATTTTCCAGTTCCTTCTAAAGTCTACTTATCCAAATTACTTCTAATGCCTGAACCCTGATATTTTATTTACCATTTTTTTCTGCAGTAGGAGTAGACGGGTTAACCTATCATCTGGTTCACACTCCTCCTTGGTCTTTTGAAGCAGAACAAAATAATTATCAATAAATTACAAATGCTCTCTCAGTTTTAGATAAGAGAAAGAGAGCTGGTTATTTTTTTTTAATTTCATAGCAAAAAAACAATTTTTTTCCCTTCTATCAGCAGGGCTGATGTTAACCTCTAGGAGAGTGACTCATTATGCCTTCTCAGGCTAACATTTTCTGCTGTCATTTAAGGAAAAAGTAATCACAAATATCTAATTTATCATTAATAACAGTGTCTTTTGAGTGAGGATTTGTAAATGATGCTCTAAATTTGACACCCAATGTTACTGCATCTTCCATTCGACACCAACGTGGGGAAAGTAAATTGTGCTATTGTCTTCAAATTTAACCTGGAGAAATATTAGCATCACCGTCTTTATATCCTACCTAAACATTACTTTTTTTTTTTACTGTGGCAATTACTTTCCCTATAAGTGAAGATTTATACCATTTCTTTCAGTGCTGAAAATACCAAAGAATTTCTGAGGAAATCAGAATTGTATAAAAACATGATTGCATTCAGAGAGGAAAAGAATTCTAACCATCCCAATGCTAGAATTAATCATGTGTGTGTATATATATATATATATATATATATATATATATACACACACACTCAAAATTATTTGTAGCTATTTTATAGTGTTGATTGTTAACTTTTTTTACTCCTTATTTATTATTGATTACTCTATTGTTGTCACTGGGTGATGACCTCAATGACCCCTTTTATATTTACATTTTTCTTTACTTAGTAAGGTTCACTCTGTACAAAGCTTGGAGGTCATCAAGGGTAGTTTATATGGATAGGACAGGTAAATAATAGTTAACTCTAGACTTGAACAGGTTAAGAATTTAGTGATTGGGGAAAAATCCTCTTTGCGGGAAGAAACTTTCTGAGTGGAACTTACTTCTCACCAATGGAATACAGAGGGGATGTGGGTGGTTTGCTGCAATGTAAGTGGCATAGTGGTTCTTACTTGTGATGGTTAGACTTGGCGGAACCAAGAAATGCAGTTTGTCTGAGAATTTTCCATGGAAGGAGTGATAGTGAGAGGCTCACTGCATATGAAAGGTGGAAAATAATTTGTCACTCACAAAGACTCAAAGATGCTTTTGAACTCTATCAAGACTGGAAGAGGAGGACAGGAGAGTTTCTGCACAAATATAACAGGTCTCTATTTTCAGCCTGATACACTTTAATATTGAGCACAACTTAAAACTATATTTTTATCATTATATATATGTACAATCTGAAAAGGATACCAAAGCTAATCCCTATTGCAGATGCCTGCTCAAGCACATTTGTTTGTTCAACACCCAGAGAGCACACCTATGGTTTATACTGCAACTATGCATTAAATGCATAAAAATAGCATCAAAAACAGATTACTGTCTGATTCAAGCAGACTAAAACAGCCTTCATTATGCTAAATATAAGAGTTTATGGTTCAAGAGTAAAAAAAAAAAAGAATCAGCAAGCAAGGTCCAAATTTTGACTAAGTTTGTATTTACTTTGCACTAACATCTCAAATATTCTAACATATTTTATTGAAGCCATTGAAAAGGAATGTTCCAAATGTTTTGATTAAAATAAATCAAAATTCATATTTACCTGATTCTTGAAGAAATTAATTTATTCCATTCATGTACAAAAAAATACATCAAAAATGTTTTTTTGATTTGTTCTGCGTCCATATATGTAGGTTTAAAATTTTTACTGACCTCTATGAAATTTATATAAATTATATTTTCTCTTGTGATATGTTTATGCCATTATGTTCTCAATCGAATTTCAATGCAAATGCAGATTCTTACATTTCACTTCTGATTTCACAGATGTTTTTATATTTGTATTTGGTGAAAATGTAGATACAGAAACTTGCTAAAATAAGGTTTCTCTCCAGTGTGTGTTTACATGTGAATCACCAATGCTGACATCTCTGAAAATGCAGATATACAAAATTGTCAAGAATAGTGTCTTTCGAGTGAGGATTTGTAAATGATGCTCTAAATTTGACCTTTCTACAAAGATCCACAAAATTAACATAGACATGATTTCTATCAAGTATATGTTTGCATATGACTCTCCAAATGTGACATCTGTGAAAATGTAGATTCAAAAACTTAATAATGTGATTTCTCTCCACTGTGTGTTCGTTTATGGTGTTCCAAATGTGACTTCCGTGAAAATGAAGTTCCACAAATTTCACAAGAGAAAGGTTTCTCTCCAGTGTGTGTTCGGATATGGCTCTCCAAATTTGGCTTTTGTGAAAATGAAGATCCACAAACTTCACAAGAATGTGGTTTCTCTCCAGTGTGTGTTTGCAAATGGCATACTAAATTTGATTTCCATGAAAATGCAGAGCCACAAACTTCACAATAATATTTCTCTCCAGTGTGTGCTCGCTTATGGAGCTCCAAATATGACTTCTGTGAAAATGCTGATCGACACAGTTCACAATAATATGGTTTCTCTCCAGTGTGTGTTCGCACATGGCGTTCCAAATGTGATTTCTGTGAAAACGCAGTTCCACAAACTTCACAATAATATGGTTTCTCTCCAGTGTGCGTTCGCATATGGCGCTCCAAAGATGACCTCTGTGAAAATGCAGATCCACAAATTTCACAAGAATATGGTTTCTCTCCAGTGTGCGTTCGCATATGTCTTACTAGAATTGACTTCCGTGAAAATGCATCTCCGCAAACTTCACAATAATATGGTTTATCTTTAGTGTATTTTTCCATATGGAATATCAATTTGGACTTTAGTAAAAATGCTGATCAACAATCTTCACAAAAGAAGGATTTTACTCCCATATGCATCTGCATATATCTCAAATATTATCTGTTTGTCGAGATCCAATAAATTCACAAGAATATAATTTCGCTCCACTGTGTGTTCTTATATGGCACAATAAATCTGACTTCTTTAAAAAGAAAACTTCAGAAGAATGTTTTCTTGCCAACATTTACTCATGTGTAAAACTACACTGTTTCTCAGAAATATAGACATGTAAAACTGTTTTGTAGAAAAGACAAATCACATATTACACAAGAACATGATTTCTTGCAAGTTACTGTTCATTGTTATGCTTCCAAAAATGTAGATACAAAATTTTGACATGAAGTTTGCAACATATTTTTGTCTTTTCTTGATGGAATGTCAAGTCTAGTTTTCTTTCATTTAAATTTTCAATAATAACAGTTTTTATGTATGGCATATCTTGTACAGTTGAAACATCTGTGAACAAAAAGGAATAAAATATATATTAAGAGACAGTGAATAATATATGAAATCATTTTATATTGTAAAAGATAAATGTAGTTCCATATTAAGGCTAATTTAGCAATAATGCAAGAGTCAGCGTAGCTTAAACACATTGGTGTAGTTGACAGTTTGAAAATCACGATTGCTTAAACATTAAACTTTGTCCAATAAATAGATGGTTCTATCTGCACAACAATTTATAAAAAGAAATGTACTAATTTTCCTATCTATAATTTCTTTATATAACAATACAGTTGAAAATGTAGTTGGTAATTTTCTGCTGCAATAATGAACTGCACCTCTAAGTTTACGAACATTAAAATTTGAAACATTTCTTTCTTCAAGGATACGTCGTTAATAAAGATAAATGAACTAAGCTTTTACAGTTGCATGAAGTGAAAAGTTCCACAAATCTACACAAATGAATCAATAATGCATACCAATTATATCAGACAGGTACCTATGGATGCAAAGGAAGCAAGCCTAAAAGACCATTCTTCCAAAAATCTACTTAAGGAATAAAAACAATCTCTCTTCATTTCTCATAAAATGCAATGTGATTTAGAGCAGAGAATTAAGAGTAAAAATTCAGTGGTATAATTTGTCATTAAGTATAAAATATAAAATCAAATCCTGTTTATGTTTTATTTCATACAGGTTGATAGCTTTATTTATTATATTATTTGTTAGAATGGCTGGCAAAACATTGGCTAATTGCCAATTGATTCAAATTTTATAAAATGGTAAATAATAAGGATTTCCTTATAGTTGGTTCCCATATTTTAGTAATTTACTAAATGTTTATAAACTTATGAATAAAAAATAGTTTTCATATTTGCTTCTTTATAAATACATAAATATTGCATTAGTTTTTAGAATATTGTAAATATAAAATTATTCTTGTGAATAAACAATCTAATAGTCTTTAATTTTGTTGCAAATTCTTAAGAACAAAGAAAATGCATAAATTCCCTTTCATCATGTGTTTACATTTTACACCAATTCTAATCATCACTTTTTAAAACAATAAAAATTGCTGAAAAGTGGAGGTAGTTAAAAAAAATGGAGTCATGAGCAAAAGCATCTTTTATGCTTGTCCATGTTTGCCAAAGAATCAATTTAAAATACCACAAAATAAGATTTAATAAAATGTTTTTTCTATCCCAAATTTTATAAATCAAGATAGTGATATTAATCTGGCAATCATTAATTTGTTGATACAATTCATTTTCTGTTATTATAAATTCAATATTTGAAAAGCATAAAACAGTTTATGATAAAGTTCTTAGGGATAGTGGGTTCAGATCTTCTGAAATTAGATTTGTAGAAGATTATGGTTGTTCTAGAAAGAAAAAGAGAAAGATCATATAACATATTCCTCCATTCAATCAATTAGTTCATACTAAGTTATGACCTAAATTTTTAAAATTAATTGATAAACATTTCCCTAAAAATAATTCGTTAAGTAAAATTTTCAATCGAAACACTAAAACTTATAGTTGTACTAATAATTTAGAGAAAATAATTAAATCATATAACAATAAAATATTGAATTTATATAACAATAATAACTGTAATGCTAATGCTGACCTTAATTTGTCCTGTATAAATAACCTATGTAGTTGTAGAAATCCTGACCAGTGTCCTTTATCTAACAAGTGCTTAACTAAATACCTTGTGCATATGTGTTCCATTCCATCAGTAGATAATCCAAAGGTTTCTAAAATATATATTGGAAGTACAATGAATCATTTTAAAAAATGTTTCTATAATCATCTCTCATCCTTTACTAATGTGGATAAAGGAAATATCACTTCACTTTCTAAATATTTTTGGAAATTGAAAGAGGAAAACGAAACACCTAAAGTTAAATGGAAAATTCTCAAACAAGCTAGAATCTCTAGATCAGCGAATGAACCATGCTTCCTCTGTCTGCAGGAAAAATGGAAATAATTAAGTTCTTGAATAGTGACATATTATTAAACCAACAATATGAAACTACAGTAAATTGTAAACATATTAAAGAAATAAACTTACAATCTTGCTAAACTTCATAACTCAATAATCACTCTTATATTATCTTTATATAAACATTTTAATGTAATCATCAGTGATTTTATTCTAGCTTCAGGTATTATATAGGTTTGTATTCATAAATTACTGGTGGTATGCTTAACCATAAATTGGCTTATTATTTTTCTTTTGATGTATTGATAATAGTTTCTAGTTTAAAATTAATATAAAAATATTATAAGTTTAAAATTCATTTTGTATTCTAATTTATAGTGTAAGGTCAATTTTGTTAAGTATTGTATTGCTTCTTACAGTGTCCTTTATTTACATTCTATGGATTATTTTGTTTGAATTGTGATTTCATAAAAAATGACATAAAATTTAACATTGTAACCAATGTATCTGTTGCAATTATTATGTTGAATTCTTTTATTCAACATAATTTCATTGACTTAATTCGTATCAACATCTGCTTGTATGGTATTTTCTTAACTTTCCTCTTCCTTTGTATCTGTGTAATTTTGAATATACTCCTCTCTTTCTTTTGCCTTTCTTTTTTGTCTATTCTCTTGGTAGTAGGGTTAATTCTTTATGCTTTCTTTTGCCTTTCTTTTCTTTCCACTTCCTTTTGTTGATTTATTATTTTCTTTCTTTTTTCTTTATAAAATTCCTTTTTACCCTATATGGAAAATTTTCCAATAACAGAAAATGAAGTGATATTTCACAGATTGCAATTTTAAATAAGATCGTTTATTACCATCATTCTTAGCTACTTGAAGAGACGTTTTATTTAAACATTGAAACAAAATGTACAATTTTATAGTGGTTACTTACATCTTTAATGTAATAGTGTATAATAATAGTGTATTGAGCCCGGTTTTAAATTAATGTTTTGAACGTAGCAATTTTATTCTTCATTCTTTTATATATATATATATATATATATATATATGCATGCATGCACATTTCATTGAATATGACAGACAAGGTGTTTTTTTTATACAATTTCTCATGCAATCTAATAATTTTTTTCTTTTCGGATGATAAATTATATAAAAACTGTCCAAATGTTCTTTTTTTTCAAGCACTTTTGGCTATACATTTAGCCATTTTCATTGACAACACGAATATAATAGCATCATCTACATGCAAAAAAATGCTAAAAATAATGGAAGCTTTATTAATAAAAACAAAAGAAACACTTAATATCAACTATGAACATGCACACAATATATTGTTTTGAAAAATGAAAACATCATATAAATATTAGGTTGGTGCAAAAATAATGACGGTTTTTGACGTTAAAAATACGTCAAAAACCGTCATTATTTTTGCACCAACCTAATACATACATGCAACAAACTATTTCTTATTTAACAGTTAAAATATTTCATCCTTGAAAACGGCTAAATGTATATATATATATATATATATATATATATATCTATTGCCAACTATTTGTCAAAAAAATTGAGCATACATGATGAAAAGATACCCAAAGCTGTATAAAACTGAAATTGGCAAACATGGATAAATATGCCAACAATAAGCTGTAGTGTCAAAAGGACATATTTTTCCCCCATGACACAGCTTTTTTAATTACCTCCCCTCTTTGGCAATGTTTATTGTTTTAAAAAGTAATGATTACAGTTGGAACAAAACCTAAACATGATGAATGTGACTCTATACATTTTTTGTTCTTGAGAATTTACAACAAAATATTAAATAGTATTTATTAGATTGTTTATATACAAGAATAATTTTATATTTACAACATTCTAACTACTAATGCAATGCAATATTTATCGTTTACTAATTTATAAATAAATAAATAAATGCAAAAACAATTTCTTATTTATAAACATTTACTAAAATTATTAAAATATGTGAACCAACTATGAGGAAATCCATATTATTTACCATTTTGTAAACTTTGAATCAATTGGCAATTAAATGATATTTTGCCAACCATCCCAGTAAATAATAAATAATTAGCGCAAATAAATAATTTAATAGTTTTTTTTTTTTTTGTTGTTAATTCTCAAGGACAAAGAAAAAGTATAAATTCACTTTCATATTTAGGTTTTCTTACAATTCAAATCATTGCTTTTTAAAACAATAAATATTGCCAAAGAGTGATGGTAGTTAAAAAATTGATGTCATGGGGAAAAAAACCATCCTTTTGATGCTCTGTCTTATAGCAGGCACATTTATCCATGTTTTAGGTATAAATCCTAGAAATTGGAAAGTCTTTTTATGTAACTTGGAGGTCAGAGGACTATGCTATTAGGTATAATAATGAGTCCATCATCCCTGTACAGGCTTACATTTTTATTGTCAATGAATCTACTTAATGCATCTAATAGATGTAAACATACTAAATCAGCTATTTGTGCAGAGTCATAAGCTCCCATGAGAACATTGAAATTTTTATTATTCCGCTTAACCCAAGGGGAGACATTATATACCTAAATGAACTGTCTAGAAGCCATTATAATCTTTTGTTCATCATCAGTAATATTAACATAATTTCTGGCAAAATTTAAGCTATTTTCTAATAGGTTTTCAGAAATAGAGGTGTAGAAATCAGTTATATTGAACTGAATAAAAGCAGCATATTTTTTGGGGTGGGGGAGGAGGCTATATTCAAGAATCATTTAATGGTATCCGAGGAATCCTACAAAAGATTAACAGGGTATTTTTCTAGTATGGATATTGTCATATTTTAAAAGTTTATTCTTGGAAATCAGACCTAGCTCAGATTTAGATGGATTTATTATGTGGAACTGCAGATAATTGTTAAAATTTGGTTTATGGTCCTTAAAAAACAAGTATGCATCTTTCAAGTAAGTTGTTCCCACCCTTTTGACAACACCATATTTGTTGGTAAATTTGGCAGTTTATTTCTAGAGGATGAGGTATAATTGTATTTGTCTTTTTATAGGAGCTAAAGATCTTATTTAGAATGAATTGGTGATATTTAGAGGGTTCAATTTTGTAGATGTTTTTAGACTTATCAGCCTCAATCCATAAGTTCTTTTTAGGTCCTTAATGTCTTTTTTGATTTTGAATTGGAACATGTCAGAAGTTTTTTTTTAAAAAAAAAGATTTTTTAAAGTAACGTTAGCATCTTAAGTTCGAAGGGATCTAACAATTTATTTGTAGGTAGAGTGTTTTGTGATTTCAGATTATTGCACATTAGTTTGTTGTGGGGGTTAAGGTAGAAATAAGTCTTCCATCTCATTCTTTTGATGAGATCAATGATTCTATCAGTTAAGAACAGAGTGAAGGATTGTAAAGAAGGAAAAGGGATATTTTGGTGGGGAATAGTGAGGAGTAAATTTTTCGATTATTTGATGAAAATGTGAACACTTAAAGTAATCCAGCAGGAATTCAACTGATAGATATAAGGAGCCAAATATAGTGAATGATGTGTTTGGTAATCCATATGGATAATTCCTTGGAATTATCCATATGATATCTCTTTATTAAGATGGAAGAGAATATATCCATCTCTTTTCTTTACTTTACTTTCTTTTTTCCTTTCCTAATTTTGTTTGTCTGTCTTTTGTCTTACACTCTCTCAATCAACTTTCCCCTCCTGCCACCAATTTAAACCTGCCTCCTCAAACACATGTGTGCCTAAATTAAAAATATTACATAATTCTTCCTATGCCTGGAATATTTGTCACCCATTTATTTGTATGAAAATGTTGATATTGGGAATTAGAATCAAATTTTGAAAATAAATTATAATCATGAAACCTTAAAGTTGTCTTCTTCTTAATAATAATTTATATTTGATCTGTTTTTACATTGAGCTCTTTGGATTTTATCCTCCTTGTAATTGCCTATACAGATTACCAAACACATCATTAATTTTATATATATATATATATATATATATATAATTATTTATTTAAAAATATGATTCCAACTCGCTACATAAGAGGTCTCATGTTTCAAAACAAGAGCCAAAAACTTCAAAATAATATTTGAATTAACTTGAGTTAAAGTAGGCTCTGTTCCATCTTGAAGCAAAATTTTTTGGGGAATGACTTATTTCTGAAATTTACGAGTATAGTCAGAATTGAAATCAAAAATTTCCATGGTAACATCAAGGGCGGATTGTTTAGAATAGGCAGGGGTGGGGTGTTAATAATTTGTATCGGTATAGAGTTACTTTCATAGATGCCGGGTCAGGGTAAGGTGGGGGTGGCTAAACTTACGATGGAGGAAGTTTTCGCAGTCAGGCTTGAGCGTCTATGGAGATTTACTTATTTATTTTTATTTTATTCTTTTATTATATCTCTTTATGAAAGGGATTTGTGTATATAAAAAGACTGTAACGTTATAATATATATATATATATATATATATATATATATATATATATATATATATATATATAAAAAGATAAAGTGCTACCTAAAGTATAATAATATATAAGTAAAAATGAAACATCTTTAAGCTTTTATTTTAGTTTTAATTCCAAGCATTAAATGCAATATTTCTAATAAACAAAATTGTTTGCTGTATTTCAAACTGAATGTATTGGAATCATTTTTTCTGATTATCAGTAAATTAATAAAATCGTCTATATTGACAAATCTGTCAACACAACATAATTCACTTTATTAAAAAATCTTTCAAAAATAAAATATACTTTTGTGAAACTTTATTTGAGGAAGATTAGCTGATTTAAAGTTTAATTAATCTGAATTAAAGCAGATTATAACTTATATTTAGTTTAGAATATTACAGAAAAGCATAGTTTTTAATACTGATGTGTTTTTATCAGATGTTGACAGATCTATTGATAACCTGATGTTTGCAATATTTATGTATGAGGGAAAATAAGTGTAATTACAACAAATACAACATAAACAACATTTTTAGATAATTTTTTTAACTACCCAGTAATCTTAAAATTTTTAAATATTTTAAGAATTCTAATATTTTATTGAATTTTAGGTATTTTGTCTTTATAGTCTTAATTCCGAAGATGCTTGTTGAGAAAATGCTAGAAAATTACCAAAGTTGTAAATTTTCTATAGTTACTGTTGTTATTTTTTGATATCATGTATAAAAAATAGAAAGATCAACAAATTTTGACACAAAAAGCTCCAAATTCTTTTTAACACACTGGGTTTCACTGAATTGTAGTGAAGTTTTCAATTTATGATTAATAAATATAGTTTTTAATAACAATATCACTTGACCACTACAAATTAATGCATATGATATATATTATTCTAATTAATTTTTTTCAAAAATGGAAACAATTTCATTACTTATCAAAAAAAAAAAAAAATTTTTTTCTTAAGACAACACCGTCCAAAATGTATTTTATTTAAAAGCATTTCTAATTAAATAATATCTGAATTGCATTTTTTTTTTAAATTTATGTTCCAGAACTGTAACTGTTTCTCCTAGAACTTGTAGAATCAGATTCCTACATTTTTGTTTAAATCTTAAATTTTGTGCAAGTTAAACACATAGAGGCTCCCAACCAAATATAACAACTGATGCATTTTGATTGGTTGTAAAATATTAATTAGGTGTCGTCAACTACGACTGAAGATACCAACCCAAATTTTGACCTAGTTGACGCCATAAAATGTAAACATGTTCACGAGCCTCCCCACGTGACCAAGAAAAACGAAACTTCGACGCGACTTGGTCAGTGGGCACTTAAAATATTGAACTAATTCACTTGACTTCATTGGAAATCAACACAGCAAAGGAGACGAACTTTATCTTCAATACAACAACAAACCTTGTCATACATTTCCAGGCTTAACGCTCACTCCCACAAAATATTCTATTCCACAAGAAGAATCTCTGGTTAATGAGCGATAACTCTATAACAATCAGTGAGTCAAGAACAATACTTTTTTCTATTTAATACAAAACCAAAAACAACTGTTTAATTTTCCTATAAAAACAAATATAGCTAACTACACCTTCTCATTTTCACACGTACAGTACAGCAACTCAAATTCTTTCAGTAACACACACCAAAGAACTCTATCGTGTTTATCAACTTTTGCACTATATATTATGTATTTGTTGTGCTTATAAAAAATATTTATTGTTGAACAAATTCACAATTTCTTCTTCTTGATTATTTCTCTTGTTGTTGTCTTTGTTAGATTTGATATTATAAAAAATAGTAGAGGGTCAGTTTTTATTTCTATTTATAACCAATACAAATTGGCTGACCCACTATAAACTTGTTCTTAAAACCAATATAGACATTAAGCACTACAAAAAGGAATTTCTCAAAATTTCATGTGTGGGATAACAAATTTTACAAAAAAAAAAAAATATTTTTTATCAAGATTTTCTAAAAAAGAAACAATTCTAAAATAATTTAGGTACCTCCATGAAAACACTACAAAATCAGCATACCGTGATGAAAACACATTCCAAACATAATGAAAACATAGTTTTAATGTAGGTACTTTCATGAGATCACTAAAAACAGAGCATAGCATGATGAAAAAGATGCCAAAGTTGATGAAAACAAAATTTTAGCATCTAAATGCTTATGTTATTATTGAGAGGAAAGATCAAAGTATTTTTAAAATATTTTTAAAAATTTTTCCTTCTTTTTAGAACATTGTAAATTTTGATTAAAAAAACCTTGTTTCTCTTTTTATCAACCGAACCAATAAAATAACATCAAATTTTAGTGTGTTTTTTTCCTGTATGTGACACATTAATTTGGAAAATGTTGCAAAAATAAAAATAATCGTTGGATTTTAGTGAAACTTTCAGAAACTATTCACAAATGATGGAACTTATTATAAATATCTTTTATTTTTAGTAAAGTCATGGCAGAAATTTTTTTTTTTTTTTCATATGTATTACCTCCTCTAATTGTATGAAAACTCTATAATTTCAATTTTGAGGAGATTAATGATTATATTAGTTAAAAGCACAATGCTTTGAGGAAACCAAATCATGTTTTTTTTTTTTTTTTTTTTTTTTAGAACTCTCTACCTGAAAATCGTCTCTGAATTGTAACATACAAAACTCAATAAAACAAAAATATTATTTAATTTCGAAAGCTTTTAATAGCTTTTATTTATTTCAATGAACATGGACAATATTGTCTGAAAGCAAAAAGATATTTCAATGAAAAATGAATTTTTAAAACAATTATTTGTTATTTCTGAAATATTTTTTTATTTTTACATTATGTTGCTAATTCTTCTAAAATTAGGGAAAAGTTTGTAGAACTTAACGAATGTTGTTATTAAGTAGATATATATTTACAGATTATAATTTCCAAAGCTTATTACAAATTAACGACCCCTCTTATTTTAAAAGAATTAATTTGTGTCAATAATTTTTACCAAATGAAATCTACGGAAGCCGAAAGTATCATGTGTGCAATAAATAAAAAACGTCAGCAGTGCAGCACTTGTATCTTTTTTTTTTCTTTTTATAGTATTTATAATTTCTCCAGATATAGTATCAACATACTTATGGTACAGTACTTAAGAAAAAAAAAAAAAAAAAAACGGAATGGCGAAAGTTTTTTTACTTTTATTATTACAAGGTAGTACTTAAGCAGGTCCGCTTAAAAAATATGTCCATTCTGTCCGTCCGTAGGGGAACTCGAATCTCACGTAAGCTGTCAATAATTGATAGACGGCATCAATTCGCGCGTGGTTCAAATCGGCTCTCTTTTATCTTAAAAAAACATTTTTCTACGAAGAAAGTAAGTAAAAGTTTCTTTTAAATTATTTTAAATAAACTTCAAATTTTCTAAATTATTTCGAATAAATTTTGAAATACGTATAATTAATTTTTAAACGAATTTTAAACGAAGAATTTAACTTATTTAAAAAAAATTTTAAAAATGGCTTAAATCGAGTTTTTTTTTTTCGTTATTTGGTAAACAAGGTAACTAAAATTTTGGACATGTTAAAGTATGAGTAAAAAATTTCAAAAAATATTCAAAAAATACTTTAGTGTTTCTTCTCAATAATGAAATATACATTTAACACGAAGAAAATATTTTTCATTAATTTTCAGACCGTTCTTGTCATGCTATCGATTTTCATGAAGGTGCCTATATGTCAAAATCTTTATTATTATTATTTAAGAGAAAGGATCAACATACTTTTTGATTATTTAATTAAATTTGTTACTCCTTTTTGGAACATTTGAAATTTTGATTAAAAAACTTCACAAACGAAGTAAATTACCGAATTAGTGGAGGCATCTAGTAAAATTCATTTGTGAATAAGTTCTGAAAGCCATCTGATTTTTTGCAAGAATGTTTTTTCTTTTTTTTTCACCTCAAGAATGCTCAAATTTCCCATACAAATTATGGCCGCAAGTCGACGCCAGAAAAACAAGATTTTTTTTACCAAAATTTCAAAGGTTTTAAAAAAGATTTTTAAAAATAATTTTACATCAAAATATCCTTTTTTTTCTTTTAATAATGACAAAGATTTTGATGATAAAAATTCGTTCTTATTAAAAGCTTTGGGCATTTTTTATTGTGTATGTTCATTTTTTTTTTTTTTTTTTTAGTGAATCTTAATTTACCTGTATAAACTTAAAAAAAAACATCACCGTGTTTTTAATGTGACAACGTTTTCCAGAATTAAAATTTTAAAGTAATGAATTTTTTAATAAAAAAATAAACAAAAAAATAATTAGTTTACATTACAAAAAATAAATAATTGATTTTTATTACAGGCTACCATACTTTAGTTTAGAAACGGAAGCAATTCACTCTAGTGCTGTCAACAACACGAATTTTTATCGCTGTCCATCAGGCTTCGATGAGACGAGTCATCAATGTTATAAAAACTCATTTCTTTGATAAAATTTGACAATTTTTTTTATTGTAGTCAAATCGAGTAAAGTTTAAAGTAACTGTCACATGAAATTCGCTGAATGCTCCGAGTATTTTTAATAGATTTATAATTTTTATTTGTTTACATTTAGGAGTTTTTTTGTCAATGATATCGGCCATAGTAAATTTTTTGTTTTTCCGATATAAGGAAAACATTTTGAAGACTTTTACTTCAAATTTTTATTGAGTGTTGTTTTTTTCTTTGTAGAATTTAGATGAAATAAAATAAAAATTTCAACGAGAAATAACAAAATCCAACTTATTTAGTTTAATACGTTTTTTTTTTTTTTAAATTTCTTTTTAAAACTTCAGACCTGATGAAATCAAAGTTGAATTTATTTTCATTTTTTATTTTGCTAACATAAACAAATAAAAGAAAATGTGAAAAAACAAACAAAACAAAATGGTGAAGCAAGTGAATAAATAAGGATCTCATTTTTATCAAAATTATTTCTATTCTTCTACTTACCTTTCAGACTAAAAAAATAGAACGAGACATTATGGAGTGATTTCTTTGTGTTCAAATGATTTTGTTGGGATTTCTCTGTCAATCTATTCAATGTTTGTATTGTTCGTCCCGTTCCTAATAATAGCGAAATTGAAACGAATGACAAAAAAAATATGAAGAAATGGAAAAACGCCTTAGAAACGCGAAATAATTTTGAGTTTCTTAGTGTAAAAGACGAATGAAATTAAGCGGTGTCAGACAAGATTTGGTTCCCTGTGTATAACAATCTTTAGATTTCTGTTCAAACTATTTCAAATTAAAATTAGAGATGCATGAGGTTTCTTCACGGCCACAGATTAGCAAGGATTTTGTTCACAAGCTGATGTCTCAGCATAAATCCAGCCACCTTCTTGCTATATGCAAGAAATGTAGCACAAGGCCAAAAAAGGAGGATGGGAAAAAAGCTGATATTTCATTGACACTGTCTAGCCACAATCACTACCGCAATCAAACTACAAAATTCCTTACACCAAAACAACACATAAAGATCCAGACATCTTAATAATCTCTCACAGTGTTCAATTTTCTGTCCAACTTTAAACGTAAAAAAATAAAAACGCATCTTAAACAATTTAAATATCTCCTTTTAAAGAAAATGTCAGTTTTCTGAAGCTTTTTTTAATGTTTTCATAATTGAAAAAATGATAGAAAGAATTAAAGACTAAAAAGACATTTTTAAATTTCTTAAAAATCAAATACCAATCGTAGACATTTGTTGTTCCAAAGAAAAATTAGTGAATTTAAGGATTGACAGAATTTTGGAAAATTACTGTCCTTATAGCAAATAAAATATACTTCAACTATTATTAACAATTATTACAAATGTCAAACAGTAGCGGTTACCACCACAGCACCCAGTGACTTAAAAAAAAAAAAAATGCTTCAAATTTAATTAAATAAAAAAGACCAAAAGTATGCACAGAAAATAGTTTCAATTATGTTTAAAAAAATCATTTTTAGCATTGTATAACCAATAAATTATGAATTTAAATAAATATTTTTATTCTATCGGCCTTTTTAACTTAGAATAATTAATAATTTTCATATCTATAGGAATAATAATCAAAGGTGTCAATTCAGAATTGTTGAGTTATTTCCTGTTTGAACTTCCATAGAAAAATATTCTAATAGCTGCAAAAAGAAAAAAAACTATTTTGAAAATATTTCTGATGTGAAAATGGTAATAAACTTTACATTTTTTGGTTCTTCAATCACATTTTTATTTAATAAAAAAAATTTCTTATCATCAGCCACCATGAGACTTTTAGTTTTAGAACTGCTGAAAAAATTACAAATTATTTTTTTAAAAATGAATATTCATTGTCGATTTTTCTCTGTCAAATCTGAAAGAAAACAATGAATTGAATTATGTGACCAACAATTCTTCACAAAATATATTTTTAGAAATTTTATTGAATGCTTTTTACAAGGTATAAATATCAATCACTGGATGCTTCGAGCCAACAAAAGTAGATGACCTCGACCTGCTTAGTGTCATTGTTCTCCCGACACATTCTTCCTCAAACTAGTTCTCTACTACATGTCAATTCCAAAATTTCTCAAAAAATGTCTTAAATATTTTCTTTATAAACTTGTAGAAAATATTTGTTATCAGACTTCCAATTTCAAAAGTCTTTGCAATGAGTCAAAAGTGGGTAGGGGACTGATTTTAAAAAAAAAAAAAAAAAAAAAAAAAAAAAAAAAAAAATTCCACAATGTTTATTCATAAAACAACCTATTCAGTATACAATTCATTCATAGTGTTTTCAGCTTAAAATTTCATTTAAATGGGATAATTCCCTGGTTTTTCGTAAAAGTTGAAAAGCAGGAAGTAATGTTTTTCTTTGCTTTCATTTCGAAAGAAACATGCATTTTAGGGGTCAGTAAGTTATGTGCTATGCATAATACACACTTAGGCGATCATGTATCTTTCGATACATGACTGACCAGGTAGATTTCTTTCCCGTAGTAGGTTGCCATTTCTTTCTGGAGTAGACCAGCTGCCATCGAAGGCTATAGAATCCAGTCTGTCCGGCTATTTACCCAATAGCTGGTGGGTGGAGAGAAGTGGATTCATGCCTTTCCCAAGTGTATTAGCATGTAAGTTAATGTAATGGATTCAACTAGACTTTGAACTCAGCTCTCCGATTCCTCAATCCAAGCTGCTATCCATTACTCCACTGTACCTACTTTTAGGGGTACCTACTAAATACCATGTTACTTCAGGATATGGGGGATGCTAGCTGTTTCGTTTCTGGCCACTATTTCTATATCACTTGTTTCCAGAGTTTTCTAATAAAATAACTTATTCACTATACAATTCATATATGAAGGAATATTATGGCTAAAGGTGGAAACATTGAATAAACATATAATCCAACCACTACTGCATCTGTGTACCAGGTTTTGTATCAATAAATTTAGTTGTTTGTAAGATGTACTTGCTTTTCTTATGGTCTTCAATGTGTTTCTAAATATGTTATCAGTGTCAAAGGTCAAGTGTGACAGCAGCAGAAAGTTTAGTTTAATATTCCAGGACCAGTAGGTTTTGAGGAGCGTGGAACCACCTCTTAATTACTGGTGTTCCCAGGTCCACCCTGACCCGGGGTGGTAGCACTTGTTAGGGTCCCAACTATGGGCAAATAGTTAACAACCAAACTCAGATCAAAACACTATAAAAGTGTATAAATAGGGTTTAATACCAGAAATACTTGGTAAAAAAAAATTATTACCAGCAATACATTTTTTGAAAAAAAAAATATTACCAGCGAAAGAAAATTCTTACCAGAAATAGATTTTTGAAGGAAAAAATATTGACGAAAATAGATTTTTGGAAAAAAATATAACCAACAATGAAAATTTTATCGGCATTAAATAACCCATTGAGGTTGATATGCCGTAAAAAATAAAACAAACCAAACCAATATTACATTTGGTTGTTTTATCATCCAGGAAGGTGTTTTAGAGTTGATGAATTTGTGTTGTATTTATTTGTTTGTTCAATGGACATTTTTCATACAATTACCAAATGGTTTGATGGCATTATCTTTTCTGTTAAAGAGATCAATATATTGTGGATGAAACGTGCCTTTTTATTTAGGATTTGATGGGCAGGTTGAGGGATTAATATAATAATGAAGAGCCAGTTTTTTGTATTGTATTACTAATAGTTCATGTGCTGTATAGGCTTTCAACTGGAGATGTGGTGAAAGCTCCTAGGGCGATTCTTAATCCTTGATGATGAACTGTGTTGATTTCTTTTGTGTAGCTTTTTCTTGCTTTGCCATTATATCAAGTTTCAGTCTAATTAATGAGCAGTATATTTTGAGTAATGGCTCTTTGCTTGCTCCCAAGTCTCAGAGAGCAATAACGGAAAAGTAGTTTTGGAGTTTTCTGGCATTTCGACATTAAGTATATTATATAAGGTATAAATGTTAGTCTTTTATCAAATATGGTGCCAAGGTACTTGTAGTGGTCTACTACTGGTATTAGATTGTTTAGATTTAATGTTGGATTCTGATGCAATTTTCAAAGCTGGCAGAAGTACATGCATTTAATTTTTTCTTATGAAAATTTTATTTAGAAGGCATAGCTGTGTTTGATTTAATAATATTCCTATGATTTTTGCCTTTTTTAATTGTTTCTTTACTCCCTCCATATTATGTTATGACTTAAAGTCACCCATTAATATGAAGGGTTTTAGTAGTTGCTGTGTTATGTAAATCCATTTCATTAGGGATTTCATTGGAAGATATGTAAATATAATAGAAGGTTATTGTTTTGTAAAAGGTAGCTGATATTGATACCACCTGCAAGTTTGTATTCAGTACTATTTCACTAAGAGGTAGGTATCTTCGCTACTTTGCTAAAAAAGAGCATACCTGATGGAAAAAGCTTCAAACATGATAAACAATCTTTTTATCGTCTAAATGTTTATGTTATTATTTAGAGGAAAAACCAAAGTATTTTTGAATATTTAAAAAAAAAAAATTAATCCTTTACATTTAATTTTTTTAAATGTGTTATTTTAGTTCTTACTTATTTACAATTTGTTTCTGGTATTTGTTTGAGCTTGTAGGCATTTTTTAATTCTGTCCTGTTAGCTTTTTGGATATTCCAGCATTGTTTTATCATTTAGTTAGTGATTGGGTTTTCTAGTATAATTGGGAAGTGATCAATTCCACATATGTCATTATGTTTTGAGCAGGTATAATCCATGTATATACTAGCTTTGCAGATTAAGTCTATGGCAGATTAGGTTCCTGATGCAAGAGATCGGTATGTTTTATTTAGAAGGCATAGCTTTGCCTGACTTAATATTTCTCTCATTTTTGCCTTTCTTAGTTGTTTCTTTACTCCCAAATATTATGTTATGACTTTTAAAGTCACCCATTGATAGGGTGCTAATCCTGGAAGTGTCCAAACGAATCATTTTCATGCAATTCACCATTTCTTGGGAGAACTGCATTCAGGCAACAAATAAGAGGAAGAAATGAAAATATGTTTGTGTCAAAATTCAAACAGAGAAATTCTTCATAATCTCATTCACCATTTTTTTTTGCCTTGATTGTAAATTAGCTGCAGTCAATTTGGCTGAACCTGGCTATCTGTGTCAAGAGGATGAGATCATCAATACTCTATCATCTCCCTATACATGTATGCAAATCAATTTGTAACTTGAAAGGGATTTGTTCCCACAAAAACAGTTTAATGTGAAAGTTGGTTTCCTGAGATTCAGTTTGATATAGTTGAAGAAGAAAAAATATTGGCTTTCACTTGAGAATCTACTGCCATTTGACTTTCCATTAAATCAAATTGACCCTTTTGTTCTGAATGCCTTCAAAGAAAACACAGCTAATTTGAAATAGTTGGATGATAATGCACCTATCTTGTAAATGTCAAGTTTTGTATCTATAATGCTTCATGGAGATGAGGCCAGTGGCAAGATTCAGGCCAATCAGAACCCATGGGATGCCTTTTGTTAGTTTGAATGATTTCAGTTTTTCATAGTTTGCTAAATCTATGTGGGTTATTTCAAGCCAAAATATATTTTGAATTGTAAGAAAATAATTATTTTATTTTGTGAGTGAATATTGCATTAAAACATTTTTGGAGAAAACCATGATTTTTTTCTGATAAAAGTCATACTAATTTGCCCATAGATGGGAGGAAATATTCATACCCTTTTCTTAAGTTACCTGAGTGTAAGTGAATTTAACAAATTCAAATGCAATTTGAACTTGGCTCTACAATTTCTCATTTTAAACCTCTATCCATTACACCACATGCAAATTCATCAGTTAGAAATTAAATAACGATGGTAAAAAAAAAAAAAAAAAAAAAAAGGAAGAAAGAATAAAGGTAGTGTAGCATGTTTGACTTGGCTCTTTTTATATATGTAAACTGAACAACTTTGAAAACGACTTTACTCAACTACAAAACAACCCTGGCAGGGTAGTGAAAGAATAAATTTTAATAACCCATGTTGACGAGGAACGGAAATCATTTCACTCAGATCAATATCTACTTAGATGAATAATCACTATATGAGTGAGTTGATCCCTGGTTGGATCTAATATGCACTCTAAAGAAAGCTACTTTATTGCTGAAAGATCAAAAAACAAACAAGTGTCTCCAAAAATCATGAATAATGATGTACGCTAAGGTATCAAAATTTGATGCATACAAAAACATGGAAGAAAAGAAAAACCCATAAAAGTTAAAAACTTGTGGTCAGCTACTGCACTGTTCACAGTAGTTAGCAATGCTTTTCAACACATATTCTACAAACCCAAGGCCAGTGTAAGAGTCTTGTGGTCCCACCAAATCTATAATATAGTCTCCCCACTGAACTCTGCTACATCTCAATTTTCATAAGGTAATATGAATATAAAATGCAAATTTTATTGTAGCCTAATTATATATAATAATAGATCATATGCAATATAGGTGAACAATTGAATGAGAAAGATTGAAAATAATCATAATGTATGTAAATACAAACAGCTAAATACAAACACATGCCATAAGAGATCATTCGGTCTTAAAAAATAAATCAATGTTTTTTTGAGAGTTTTTAACATCAACTTGAGATTTTTCTTGTTAAAAAGTGAATTTTATATAGTGATTTTTCTTTTTAAGATTTAGCATGAGCAAAACAAATTCATGGATTTGGAAAAAAGAAAAAAAAGAAAAGAAAAATGAACCCAGAATAGCATCAAAATCTGCAAAAATTTTTCATCCTTTTATAGCCAGTTATGCATTAATTTTTTTATGTATATAAACGTAACTAGAAAAAAAGTAAATGTTGATAAGATAGTGAGGGCCACAAAACACTGCTCGGTGGGGTCCCCAATCAGCACCCTCCCAAACTTGCAGAGTTAATATGCACTGGCTCTGCTTACTACATAATGTTATGTTATGACATCTGGTATGCCAGTTTATATCACTTACCATAATCAGTGTAAACGGTGCAAGTAGGTTCTTGGTATGGTATTCATTCTGAACCCAAGCCTTGGGAGGCAATAGGTTTTATCTCTGAAGTTTATAAAATTGATTCTTCCACACACCTCTGCTTACTCACCTGCTGTAAGTATGCAAACTTTATATCTATTAAAGTGAATGCATCTGCCATCCAACACCATTCCCGCAACATCTCTTTTATATGAGGAGAAAAATTAAATCAATAAGAGTGTCTGAAGTTGTGTGAAAGGTTTTCTTTCTGTTCAAGCATTCAAGTTCTTGCAAGTATCAAATAACATGCTAATTATATTATCGGCTTTTAACTAGGCAAGTGACACTTCAAAGAATTTTCCTTCAACAAGCTAAGAAAGGTAAGTATCTCTCTTCATCTACTTTTGAATGTATGCAATCACATATCCCTTCTGTGAGCAACAAACTCTTATCTTTATTTAAAACATTTTAATATTATTTTGTGTCAGATCATTTAATCTGTTCTATGAACATTTCATCCTTATCATCATTTTCATTAAAACTACAAACTTTAAAATTTTTTGATTTATTTTCCCGAAACAAGCTACTGCCACTACTCCTTGCATGTGAATTCATGAGTAAATTACTTATATTGTTAAGATTACCCATGTGTTTCCTTGTCGTTACCATCTGCCAGTAAACTTATTGGCATGGTTAAATCAACTGTTCATTTTAACCCCTAAGCACCATGCTTCTATATATCCTTAGACATGTTTAGCAGAATGAGAACAATCTACTCTTGTGAATTGAATAAAGGGTTCAGTCTGACATTCCTTGAAGTTTACCAGGATCAACATGCACCTGATGAAGGCCAGTTGGCACAGCCTCTGAAACGTGATAACAACAAAGATGAAAATAACAGTCTGTGTGCAAATAAATCTAACTCATGAATCATTTGTAACATGGGTAAAATAAAAAGGAAGACAATGATATGGAGATGCTTTTGTTCTTCACCACGTACAAAAAATAAATTCCTATAGCTATTTCGAAAAATTTGCTAAAAATGGATACATAATGGAAAAAGAATGCCCAAAACATAAAAAAAAAAAATTGTTAAAACCTTTGTTATTTTTAAGAGGACAGATCAGAATGAATTTTTATGAAAAATTATTTTTTTTCAGAATCTTAGAAATTTTTATTTAAAAATCATTTCTCTAGTGTCAAGGTAGGGCCTTAAATTTCTATGGGAAATTTGAGCTTTTTGTCAGTGATATGGAAATTCTTGTAAGAATAAGATACTTGTCAGATTTTAATTAAACTTTAAGGACTTATCCAGAAACGAATTGTTTTTTTAATGGTTTCTTTAATAAAAAAAAAGAACTTTTTTTTTACATGTTGCATCTCCACTTCTTTAGTTCCTTGAAATTTTGAGAAATTTTTTTGTAGCACTTAATGTTTATATTAGCTATGGGGACAAGTCCGTGAAGAATTTAAATCATCAATTTTCTTTTGTTAAACAGGACCCCAAGTCTACAGTGACTACGAGTAACATTACAACATCATAAATCTCAATACTTTTTTTTTAAAAATACCTTTCTACATGATGGGCTATGAGATACCTAAACTCGTAACATCCTCTAAAATAATGCAGAAAAAGATTTCATTCTCAACCTTATTGCAATTGAATATGCAATACGAATGTGTATATCACTCGCATCTTAATACCCTATCCAAGTTCCTGTCATGACCTTTAGTGTTTGTGGCTTCCAACACATCATCAATAGATGCTACAACATCCAGGATTCTTTGAATCAAACTATCCACAAGTTTATGGCTGTATCACGTTGAAAACGGGTTTGGTATAATCACCAAAGTTAAACAACATCGAGCCTAGTGAGTAACTAAATGGGTGACTGCTTGGGAATACCAGGTACTGTAAGTTTTTATGTGCAGGTTTCATGGCTTATGGCTGTATCACATTGAAAGTCTGGTTCCTGTATGATCACCAAAGTTAGACAATGTTGAGCCTGGTCAGTGAGTGACCGCTTTAGAATACCAGGTTCTGTAAGTTTGGATGTGCAGGTGGTGTAATGGATAATAGTTTGGAAATGTCAATCAGAAAACCAAGTTCCAATTTCAGTTGTATTTGTTATATTCGTTTAATGTTGGTTGGTCATTTTTGTTTAGTGGTATATCAATGGGTTACATAATGTCTAAATCTAACTATTCTATACAAAATTTTTTTTTTTAGAAATAATAATGGTTTTAGTGATACAAGTCTTACTAATTGAGCCATAGCTGTGGGAGAAAAGGTAGATTCATACCTTTCTGAAGGATATTTTCGCATAATGAACACAACTGAAATTGGAAATCGTCTCTCTGATTAACAATTCCAAGCCATTTGCTTTTTTTTCTATCTACATTTATATACATTACAAATTAAACTAACTAAAAACTGACAATTAAAGGAGAAAATTTTTGGCAGATTTTGACATCATTCTGTGGTCTTTTTTTTCCCCCAAGTCCATGAATTTGTTTTGCTTATGCTAAGTCTTGAAAAAAAAAAAAAAAAAACCCTACATAAAATTCACTTTTATTCATGATGTTGAATGTTAAAATTCAACTTTTTTTTCAGAAAAACTAAAGGTGATGTTAAAAATTTCTGCAAGACATTGGCGATTTATTTAAGATGGAATGGTCTATTATGATATATCTCTAATTTGTATTTAGATACACTGTATTTATTTTCAATTTTTTAGTTGAATTGTTCAGTCAGTTGGTTGATTTTGTTTTATGGCATATCAACTACTACAGGTAATTTAATGCAAAAATGTAAATATTTTGTACATAATTTTAAACTTTCAGGGTAAACATGTTTTTCCTATATACAGTTATATACAGATAAAATGTTTGTTTAGTGGCATATCAACTCCTTATGGGTCATTTAATGCTGGAATTTAATTTTCTCGGGAGCATTAGTAATTTCTTTTACAAAAATGTATTGCTAGTAATTCTTTTTACTATGAAAATGTATTGTTGGCATTTTTACTACAAAAATCTATTTTTATAATTTCATAGTATGTTGACTCCAGTTTAGGGGTTAACTATTTGCTCATAGTTGGGACCCAGACAGGTACAACCACCCCAATTAATTGTTCACCTATATTGCATATGATCCATTATTGTGCATAATTAGGTTACAATGAAATCTGTATTTGATATGAATACTTTCTTATGATGCAGTAGAGTTTGGGGGTCCCTGTATCATAAATTAGGTGGATGCCCGTGAGATGCTTGCACTGGCCCTGTTGCAACATCCACACAAATGGATAGGTGTTAGCTGCTAGGATTTTGTTTTACTGTCAAGGTATAAATACTGTTACATTATTAAGATCTTGCTCTGTGCTATATCTCTTCAGGATATGGCTGATCATGGTTGATATTTTTCTCTGGTTTCAAGCAATATTTTTTTTTTTTCTGTACTCCTCCTTGTCATCTTTGTCTTTACAGGACCAGGTACTCAATCTGTTAATTCAAAACATTTCAGTAGGATACTTGCTTTTTTTTTTTTTTTCCTTTGCTTGCCTTTGACATGTTTGGTTAGTGTTGAATTCCTCCAGCTCTTCCTTCCTTTCAAAATTTCAACCGTCTCTTGCTGATTCTAACCCACAGATCTATATTTCATATTTTATTTGAAATTTCTCCAATTTTTAGATTCATTCACTGTATTCTAAATGTTATAATGCATTTCTACCTGTCACTGCACAAGCTGTGATGACATCCAGGTTGGCTGTATGCGGATACGTTGGCACTCGCTATGTTCAACACATTTATATCTCAATTATGACTGTGAGCACTGTCAATAAAGAAATAATGACAAATGCTTTACAAGGTACCTGTCTTGTTGGGAAGTAGCAAAAAAAGAAAAAAAAATGCTTTCACACTTAATTGACAATGCCTTCCTTCTGCTACAAGAAAGCAAACTTGTTCCATCTGACTTCTTACTAAGTTCTGGCCATGAAAAATAGAACCCTACAGACTCACCGCCTGGCCGTCTAACTGACTACTCATTATATAGATACTGGCTGGTGGACCTGCCACCTCTTTCCATCCATTCATTTGCCTCCAACTGGAAAGGAGGCCCACCCAGACAGGTTTTGGGTGGTCAGTCTTTCAAAGAACCTTACTTTTATAGCTATCTAAAAACACTCACAAAACTTTGTTTGAATATTCAAAGGTGAGTTAGAGACAGGATTTCTGAAGAAATCCTGGTCATTAAACTTACTCAAATATTGGCTGGAGACAAGTTCCTGACAGATCAAATACATGTGCATATGCAGCATGTGAGTTAGGACTAGGTTTCATTATGCAATCCACTTTGGTTGTCGATAACAAAAGAAAGGGTGCTGATCGCTTGAGCTCTGCTGTCCAACTAACTCTTCAAATATTTTTCCCCACTCAATTTTCCATATTAGCTCATGTGATTCTGCAAATGTATGAGATGCTATTTTTAGCTCTCACCTGATTCTGTTTCTAGGGTCAGTCATTTATCTTCTCAGTTGTTCATCTGACTGCTGACGTCAACAAGTTGATAGAGAGTGGGTGAATGTCACAGCAAGGGAAAGAGAGATGGTTCACTATAAGTGTAAAGTGTATGGAGGGTGAGGGGATTGGCTGCATAGGACTGTAACCTATATATATATATATATATATATATACACACACATATATATATACACACACACACACACACATATATATACACACACACACATATATATATATACACACACACACACACACACACACACACATATATATATATATATATACACACACACGTTTATATATATACATATATATATATATATATATACATACATGTATATTAAAACTATGTATATTTTGGCAGCATATCTTCATTCAAGCATGTCTGGTTGAATAATCTGGACAGATTATGTCCATTTATTTTTATTTAACGCCTCTCAAATTCATGGATCAATTTCTTAATGTTGTTATTAAATTCGTTAAAGAAGGCGCCGTAGTTTTTTTCATTTCTTTTACTTTCCCCAAATACTTTCAATTTCATCCAAGATCATCTTCAAGGGTGAAAAATAATTAAATTCACATATGAACTTAATAACAACAAAATTCCTTTTCTTGATATGTTGATAGATATCAATAATAATACATTTACTGACTTCCGATATAAAAAAGCTAACTAAACACATGCACCCTCAACTATAAAAGTGAATGTTCTATTACAAAACAGATATTATACAAATTTTAATAAACCATGCAAAAGTTAACTCTTCCATGAAAAAAACATTTTCTACATGGAATTAAAAAACGTTAAACTCTCATTAATAATGACTTTCCTAATTACATAGTTGATATGCTTATTTTCTCCCACTCTGACTGCTTTAGGATTATTTATTGCTAGTCATATGGAATCTTCAGATGATGGGAAGGTCAAAAATAGAACACTCTACCCATTTTATATCTAGTTTCATCAACAAACAAAAATACAGCACATAAAAATCAATGAAGCTACATTTTAAAAATATTACAACATGAATGAAACTTTGAAAATGTCTAAAATGAAAGTAACATCCGAAAGAGACTAGACGATAAGTCAACAACTTCCATTACACAAAATAAAGTAAGTCTTAAAGGACACTTTGCTATACAAAGAGATTTGTTAATTTCCTAGTGAATTTATTTAAAAAAATGAACTTTATTTTGTAAAATTAGAGACCTATATGAAAGGGTGTGTTTTAAAATTGAACTAAAATTATGTGCTAGGCAATGTAACTTGAGTGTCATCATATATATATATATATATATATATATGCGCATTTCTGATAATGTTAATTCAAATATGTTTATTTGAACTTGCCCTGCTTGCTTTAGGATTTTTTTTTTTATCACTGGTCATATTGAATCTTTAGATGATGGGAAAGACAGAAATAGAACATTCTAAACATTTTATATTTTGTGTATAACACAATCTCTAAATATCATTATGTGTATCATTATAACATTAACAATTCCAAACAAAAAGCAATGAAAAAAATAGTAAAAACTTTGAGAATTTCCAAAATGTATGAAACTTAAGATAATAATATTATTCTGATATACAGAAATTTATATATTACATTTTCCTATATATATATATATATATATATATATATATATATATGGACTTCTGACAATGTATATGCAAATACATTTATTTGCTCTTGCTGCTTTAGGCTTGTTTATCTCTGGTCTCATTGAATCTTTAGATGATGGAAAGGTCAGAAAAAGAACACACTCACCATCTTATATTTTGCATATAATATAATCTCTAAGTGTAATCATGTGTATGTATGTACCTTTCTGATAATGTTAATGCAAATATGTTTATTTGTTCTTGCTCTGTTCGCTTTAGGCTTTCTTATTGCTGGTCATATTGAAACTATTGTTTGATGGGAAGGTCCAAAATAGACCACATCTTATTTCTATCTTGTATCATTGAAAGTTTCAATTTATTATGTTAATAATTACATGTATTTTTCCTTCCATGGGTCTTAAAATATTAGGTTGGTGCAAAAATAATGACGTAATAATGTTGTTTTTTGACGTTACGTCAAAAAACGACATTATTACGTCATTATTTTTGCACCAACCTAATATTAAGTTGTTTTTTCCTACTGAGAACAGACTGAGATTTCAAGGCATTTCAAACAAAATTAACATCTTCAGCCCAAATGTTTTTTTTTTCTTTTTTAGGATTGTTTATTGCTGGTCACATTGAATCTTTAGATGATAGGAAAGTCAGAAAGAGAATACTCTCACCATATTATTTTGTATATAACTAGCAGCATGGCCCGGCATTGCCCGTGCTTGATTCAAAAATCGTACGACTTGTACAGCAATCGCTATCACTTGACTTAAAATATTTTTGCCCTTCCTTGCCTTTAAAGAAGTACCCTTTGCCGTGCTGATGTTGCTAAATGCCTTACTTCTTGCCTATCTCACACTGCAAATTTTTTTCTAAGCTCTATACTAAACATTAAATCTGTTACGAAAAAAGAACTAAACAAAATGAACACAAAACGATCTGCTTTAAAAAAGGACTCGTAACTGGAAAAACCGAATGAAAAAAGAATGTTAACAACAAATACTTTTTCATACCCAACCCAGTTCTGCGGAATCAGAATCAACGTTGAGTTTAAGCAAGTGAATGAGCCAATTGGAGTAAAGTGCCATGCAGATTTAAATTTTTTCCCCACTTGTGACGAATGCAGCTATCGATTTTTTTTTTTTTTTTTTTTTTTTTTTTTTGCATGCTAGTTAACATTTGTGTCAGTCAGCTGTTGCCTCTCACACTGGCCAATAGAATCTTTCTGCCTATTCGTGGCAGCCAGCTATAGGCTCTCACTCTGGCCAGTAGAAAATGGTTGCAAACTACATGAAAACTGCCGTAGAAGCATGAAAAAATTGATTATTTCCACTATCGATGGGAGTTGGTAAATGCAAAGTCGGTCTTGGCCTTCCTGCTAACTTGGAGCATGTGCATGTAAATTTTGGTGCAAATCTGTCAAAAATTGCGGCCATGCATTCGTTACAGACACATCCTGCCTTTTATAGATAGAGATACAATCTCCAATTGTCATCATGTGTATGTGTGTACATTTCCAACAATGTTAATGCAAATACGTTTATTTGCTCTTGCTGTCTGCTTTAGGATTGTTTATTTCTGGGCATATTGAATTTTTAGATGATGGAAAGGTTAGAAAAAGAACACTCTCGCCATATTTATATATGCATTTTCTAAATGTCTAAAATTTATAAAACCTCCAAAATTCCAAAGGAAATACTAATTCAGTCAAAACTAAAAGTAGGTGCAATATATAGAAAAGTAAAACTGAATGGTGGGGAGAACAGGTGGAATTATACCTTTCCCAAAAAATATATTTGTGCCTAAGTGAATATAATGAACCCAAGAGGAATTGGAATTCTGTTCTTTGATTAATAATTCGAAGCCCTTATAGATTAAACCACCTGTACATCCAAGATTACAGGTATTCCCAAGTGATCCCCCAATCTAGGTACTGACCAGGCTCAATGCTGCTTAATTTCAATGATCGTACAGAAACTGATGTTTCCACATGATATGGCCACAAGCAGAAAAAAAATTGAAAATGTATAAAACTTCTGGCATTAAGATTAAAAAGTGACGGACAAATAAATCAAAAAGGTGGGAGCCTGAGTCCATGCATAGAATATTTGTGTTCACTTCACACTAATATCTTAAATGTTTTAACACATTTTATTAAAATGCACATTGTACCTAATATTTTGTTTATATGAAACAAATCAAAATTCATATTTACTTGATTCTTGAAAAGATGAGTTTATTGCATACATGTGCAAAAATACATCCAAAAACACTTTGATTTGTCCTGTTAGCATTTGTATGTATGTTTTTTACTGACCTCCATGAAATAAATATACATTATATGACAAACATTGACCGTTCTTCCTGCAGTAAGATGAAGTGTAAAGAGGATGTTTTTTTTTCCAATGACACTACTTTTATTTTAACTACCATCATTCTTTGACAATGTTTGTTTTAAAAATGCGGTTTAGAATTGTAATAAAACCTAAACATATGATGAAAATGAATTTATACATTTTTTGTTCTTGAGAATTTACAACAGAAATATTTAAGACTATTAGATTGTTTATTTATCAGAATAATTTTATATTTACATTTTAGGAAAAAAAAAAAATAATACAATTTGAACAAATACTAAATGCAATACAATATTTACCATTTACCAATTTGTAAAGTAATAAATATGAAAACAATTTTTTATTCATAAATTTATAAACTAAATTATTAAAATATGTGAACCAACTATAAGGAAATCCTTATTTACCATTTTATAAAGTTTGAATCATTTGGAAATTAGCTGATCATTCCAGTAAACAATAGTGTAAATAAATCATCTAATAGCATTTCTTGTTGTTATTTAAATATATAATAATAATAATAATAAATATATTATTCTTGTATATAAACAAACTAATAAATAGTATTTAATATTTTTGTTGTAAATTCTCAAGAACAAAGAAAATGTGTAAATTCACTGTCATATGTTTAGGTTTTATTGCAATTTTAATCATGTCTTTTTAAAACAATAAATGTTACCAAAGAGTGAAGATAGTTAAAAAAGAAAAAAAAAAAAAAAAAAAAAGGAGTGTCATTGGAGAAAAAAAAAAAAAAAAAAAGGAGTGTCATTGGGAAAAAAAAAAAAAATGTCCTTTTGAGATGCCGTTTTAATGAAGGTCCATGTTTATCCATTAAATTTTCTCTTGTGTTACATTTTGACATTCCATTTTCATTGCAAATTTTGATGAAAATGCAGATTCTTACAATTCAGTTTTGATTTCACAGTTAATTTCTAAAAAACATTGATTAGCATGAATTGAAAACTCACATCCACACAATTCATAGGAATATGGTGTCTCGTTAGTGTGAAGTTGTAGAATAATTAAAATTTAGGGTATTTCAAAAGAATTACAGATTTTACAAATACTTTCCCTACATAATGTGTAAAAATGTACTAATATTGGCTCACACACTTCAGTCTAATATGTATTTCCACATGGAGCAACAAACAATGACATTAGTAAAAGCAGCCTTACATGTATCACAAGAATATGGTTTCTTTCCCGAGTGTGTTTGCATGTAGCCCACTGAATATGACTTATTATGTATGGCATCTGTGGTAATGCAGATCCCAAAACCTGACAAGAATATAGTTTCTCTCCTGCGTGTTTACATGTGGCTCAGCAATAATAATATCTCTGAAATGCAGATCTGAAAATTTTGCAAGAACAGCGTTTTTGTCTAGTGGGGATTGCCAGATGATGCAGTAAATTAGACATGTCTACAAAATTTCCATGAACATGTTTTCTATCCTGTATGTGTTCGCATATGGCACTGCAAATGTGACTTTCGTGAAAATGTGCATCCACAAACTTCACAAGGAATCAGTTTATCTCCAGCGTGTGCTTGCATATGGCGCTCCAAAGATGACTTCCGTGAAAAAGCAGAGGAACAAACTTCACAAGAATAGGGTTTCTCCCCAGTGTGTATTTGCATATGACGTTTCAAATGAGATGTCAGTGAAAATGCAAAACCACAAACATCACAAGTATATGGTTTCTCACCAGTGTGTGTTCGCATATGGCGTGCCAAAGAAGATGTCCGTGAAAATGCAGAAGCACAAACTTCACAAGAATATGGTTTCTCTCCAGTGTGTATTCGCAGATGGCACTCCAAATGTGACTTCCGTGAAAATGCAGAGCCACAAATTTCACAAGGATATGGTTTCTCTCCTGTGTGTGTTCGCATATGGCACTCCAAAGATGATGACCGTGAAAAACCAGAGTCACAAACTTCACAAGAATATGGCTTCTCTCCAGTGTGTGTTCGCATGTGTCGCTCCAATGATGCTTTCCGTGTAAATGTGGAGCCACAAACTTCGCAAGAATTTGATTTCTCTCCTGTGTGTGTTCGCATATGGCGTTTTAAATGAGACATCAGTGAAAATGAAGAGCCACAAACTTCACAAGAACGTGGTTTCTCTTCAGCATGTGTTCGCATATGGCGCTCCAAAGATAACTTCTGTGAAAATGTAGAACTGCAAACATTACAAGAATATGGCTTCTTTTCAGTGTGTATTCGCATATGGCGCTTCAAATGAGATGGCAATGAAAATGCGGAGTCACAAACTTCACAAGAATATTGTTTCTCGCCAGTGTGTTTTCGCATATGGCACACCAAAAATAACTTCTGTGAAAATACAGATCCACAAACTTCACAATAATATGTCTTCCCTCCAGTTTGTGTTCGCATATTGCTTACCATATTTGACTTTTGAGAAAATAGTGATCCACAAGTATCACTAGAATATGGTTTTTCTCCACTGTCTGCTTCCATATTGTATACTAAATGTAAATCATTGGAAAGATTAGCAAACTTCAGAAAAATATGACTTCTCTCTAATTTTTACTCATATGTAGCTCTAAGATTTTATAGGAAGGACAAATCACACGTTTCAAAGTATGATTTTTTGCCAGTTAATTTCCAGAATTTTTCTTTTCAAAATGTAGATGCACAACTTTTACATGAATTTCTCTGTTCTTGAAGGAAGGTCAAGAGTTCTGTTTTCTTTTTCTTAAATTCCCAATAACAGCTATGATTTTTTGTCCAGCCAAAACCTCTGTGAAGAAAAAAAAAATAAAAGTTATATAAACAGAGACAGTGAATAATATATAAAATCAATCTATATTTTAAGATACATTTACCTCTAAATTAAGCCTCATTTAGACCAGCACAGAAAGACAATAATGCAGCAGCCAGGTAAAAATCAATGGGTTTATCTTAAATGATATCATTATAAGTTGAAAAGAATAATATACACTATACAAGTACAATGGTATTTTTCTGAAAAATCTTCAAATGTCTAAAATGTTTTTCATAGATTATTCTTTACTTATTAAAGACATTTTTATGTTTAACGTTCTTTTTACAGATACAAGTATTTAAGTAAATGCTATGTTTATAAAAAACAGTATTAAATAACATTTACCGGCCTGAATGTCCGAGAAATTTTCATAGAAAATATTCGTTCTTTGACAGGATTCGAACCTGCATCCTATACGGAACCGCCATTTAGCTTGACATGCCTAACCGTTTGGCCACAAAGGCTCGTTCGGTTGGCAAGGTCGAATTTACTGCTTATAAACTTCAATCTTCCATGAATCTCGTACATTCATAACTGCTCATGGCGTATCAAATGTAAACAAATGACGTCATACATTAAGAAATGGACAAAGTCCGACAATTTATTTATTAAAGACATTTTTATGTTTAACGTTCTTTTTAGAGATACAAGTATTTAAGTAAATGCTCTGTTTATAATAAACAGTATTAAATAACATTTACCGGCCTGAATTATTCTTTCCACATATAACCAAATTACGTTTTGATAAAATACAAGCATACAATATAAGACCATTAAAACTAATAAAAAAAAAAAAATAATTTAGGCATGAATCTTGAAATGAAGCTAAAGAATGTGACATCTTACAAAAAGAATTAAATTTAAATCCTAATGATCAAATGAAGCTTTGCTTTTAACTTTAAAGAACAGAGAATAAATAAACTATTGTAAGTTGTATAAATCAAGAATATGATATGAATCTGGCAATTATTAGTTTGTTGATATGAACCCAACATTTCAGCTGAATATCACCACAAAGAAAAACCTTTGTATCCTTAATAAGAAATTCTTATAGAAAATCAATTTGTATTCATTTTATAGAACCACAAATATGTTATGGTCTAAAAAGTTGTTAACCTGTAAATATACACCAGGACATGTTTGAGAAAAAAGAAAAGAAGAAAAAAGGCTTTTAAAAATCTACTACAAATTGATTAAGCATTTAGTGTGTATAAAATTTCTTGTACTTATTTTATAAATGATATATAACTATTTTTAGAAAGTTTTCATTTGAAATTTTGCAAAGAAACATGTTTGTAATATGGTCGTTTTCTGGTTGTTACAGCACAGAATATAAATCAACTATCCCGGTTACTATGATGACTTTCCTGATGCGTGATACATGCTTAGGCGATCATGTATCTTTCGATACATGACTGACGAGGCAGATTTTTTCCTGCAGTAGGTTGACATTTCTTTCTGTGGTAGACCAGTCTATAGAACCCGGTCTGTCCTGCTATTTACCCATAGCTGGAGGGGGGGAGAGAAGAAGAGGATTCATACCTTTCCCAAAGGTATTAGCGCACGTAAGTGAACGTAAGGGATTTGACTGGAATTCGAACTCGGCCCACTGATTCCTCAATCCGAGCCACTATCCATTACTCCACCGTGCCTCCTTACTGTATACGAAATATAAATTTTATCTAGTAATCATGATAACAAGTTTAGTGAAGGATGTGAAAATTGGGTGTGGCCATTTTTGTTGTTCTTTTCCTTCACTGCTTGTGTCATCTAGTGGAATCTTGTATGTTGTATACCTACTGGGATGAATTATTCAGTGTATTCTTTTTTTTTCACTCCAGTTGGATGGAATTTTCCCGAGCCAGGTAGTGTCTTGATCCTAGGATCTTTTTTTAATTAGGATGACTTTCCTGAAAGGCGGAGAATTTCTAACATGATGAACAAATTAGCAACAATTTATTACTGAGTGAATATAAAAGTTGCATCAATCCCAATTATGTGGTTAGATATCGGTAAATTCTTTTCTTTTCCTCAGCCATTGAGAAATATTTATTAATTAAATTGTGTTGCTTAGCAGCTAAAATTCTGATAAAAAAAAAAAAAAAAAAAAAAAAAAAAAAAAAAAAAAGAGCAGAGTAATCTTTGGAATGGTCTGGCACAATTTGGTTAAAGTAGTGTGTGTGTGTATGTGCTTATAAAGACAACTGTCTTGGAGAGGACTGTGATTAATTAGGCATTTACATAATGACTCCACCTTGTTAAATAAACTAGATAGCCTAGTAATTTTCACCTATTTATAACCCAGAATCTAGTTTCAGACATTTTGATAAGAATCAACATAATTCCTGCAGATGAGACCACCAAACGAATAATTTGCAGACTTATGAACATTTTGCAGAATTTTGGCAAACACATTAATCAAGTTGTCATAACTTTCTTGGGGTTGCGAGGCTAGGCTGGGAATTTCAGTAATACTGGATTTTACTTAATCTTATTTCGTTTATTTTAAATTAAAATTTTCCTGGCGCCATCCACTCATAGGTCGAAATTAATATTTTCAAACCAAACTTTTTTCAGCCACTTCCAACCTGATTAATGACTCTCTCATATTTTTCTCCATTTCTCTACTCCTTCATTCAGGATTACTAAGTTTCTCAATTCACTAAATAACATTCCATATACTAATAGGACTCATTTAGAAACACTACCATTCTACATGATTACCTCATAGGATTAATTTACTTGCTGTTATATTCCATGCTAATAAGAATATATACTTGACAAACATAACCAGTACAATAAGAATAAAGGTACAGTCATGTGCACGGTCATCGCAACTCAATCCAGTAGTGAGTGCTACTATTGGAAGGTTGGTAGTTCTCGTGTAAGTCTGAGTCGTACTCAACAGATCCCAGCGGGACTCCTGTAGTCCATTGCCTTACAAATACTTATAGGTAGTTACTACCTATAGTGTAGACACTCATGGCTTGTAAAATCCTAACATCATTGAGTTTTACACATTTTAAAGATACATCTCTAAAGAAAAAGCTTTAAACATTTATCAAATACTACAGGGTCTACATGAAGAGTGATATTATATCACAAACAAATATTCATATAAATTTTACCTCTCATCTACAAATTGTTTATAATTATTTTCACAAAAGCACTGCATCATAAAAATGTTGAATAATTTAAATTAAATAAGCCATGTCAAGTATGACTGCGCAGATAGCAGTGCTGGATTTATCTTTTACCTTAAGAGGTTATGAAACTTAGCAGCCCCAAAATCTATGGCTGACTCCATCCAAGGTATGTAATATTTTTGACATTGCCATAGATCTTGGGACAGGACTCACAAGTGGAATAGTCCAGAAACTCTATCTAAATCCACTACAGGCAGATAGCATAATGTCATTGATGCAGAAAATGGAATAGGCTTACAAAGTTCAAATTCTGATCAAGTCTGTTTTGTTCAATTTGCACTAATACCCTTGGAAAAGGCATGAATCCATCTTTCTCTAACAAGCAGTTAAAGAGCTAGGCAGATTTTCTTGTTTTGGTTGGCAGCAAGTCTCAGAAGGAAAACTACAAATTCAAATCCCAGTAAATAATAGGGCAGACCGAGCTCTTTAGCCTTGATACAGCAAACTGTCTAAAGAGTCAAAACCAGCCTGAAAAATGTCTCAAGCCGTCTTGCACTAGACATACCTACTGCTGTGATAGTGCCATTATATGTGGTGTCCCAGCAACCATCAGTGTATCATGTTTGTGCAAACACTTAGCTGTCTGCTCCAAACATGTCTGATTTGTAGGTAAAATAAAAAGTTGGAATCAATAGGAAAAAAAAAAAGGTATTTTTATGCAGATTTTATTTTAAACTTAAGTGAATTTAATTAGAAGACATTTAGAAGATTTTAGTTTTTTTTTTGTTTTTTTTTTATGCTGATAAAAAGAAATGCAAACGGATGAGCTCTTTGCTACGGTACCTAAACTTTATGAATTTAAGCTTAAGATTGGCAACAAAGTTTTTGTCAATTTACAGTTGAATTGGCTACATGTAACTAAGTTCTATGTTAACAGTTTAATTTCTCACACTTCTCACTTGTGGAAGTCTCTTCTGGTTCCATGCTTTCTCGCCTACTTTGATCTTCAAAAATTTAAATGCAATGTCAACCATTGCCTACTGTTTTCCTGATTACTTTTTTTTATTGTTTCCACTTCGCCATACTATTTTCTGCTTTCTAATTCTTTCACACCCAGTAAACCCTCATGTCTTAGTGTCTTTACTGCCTTGGGATAAATTTACTAAAAAAAAAAAAAAAAAAAAAAAAAACAACTCTGCAATGGCAATATGATGATCTGACTGAAGGTGTTGCAGAACTATGAAACTGGTTTTATCAACAGCTGATCATGTGCCATGCTCAGGAATGAATTGATTTTGTCATTATGGACTACCAAAGAAAAACCATAACCATCATCCTCAAGGATGCACAGCAAGGTTTTTAGACTTATTTCAGGGAAAAAAAACTGCGTCCTTGATACAGTAATATAAATATATTCTCTAAAGTTAAATTTGTGATTTATCTGGGAGATAATAGCCACAAGTTTATCTATAAAAACACAAAAATAATTCTGTCTTTATATAAACATTTTGGACAATTTTTGCAACAATGATGTAAAAACAAACCCAACTCCACCTAGTTTGTTAATTTGGTGGATGCTGATAAAAAAAAAAATATTTAAAAATCTCTTAAAAATCCAATATCTCTTCCAAATATATATATTTTTTTTAAAGAAAAATAGTAAATTAATGGATAATTTCCCCTCATGTAGCAGATTGTGCAAAGCAATGCAACAAGTGAAGAATTTTAGTCATTGTGGTTTTTAAAAGAGTGATGTATCTCCACATGTGGCTGCTGAAAAATGGGTGTTTTTATAGTCACCCTCCCTAGACTGGTTGCCAACAAAAGCTATAGAGTCCAGTCTGTCACACTATTTAACCCATAACTGCAGGAGAAGAAAAGATGAATTTATACTTTTCTCAAGAGTATTAACATGTATCTGAATGCAACAAACTTAAGTTGATTTCTCATTCCACATTGCTATCCATTAAACCACCAGCAGATTCTCACCCACACATCTAAGTTAAACAACATCAAGCCTGGTCTGTACTTAGATAGGTGACCACTTGGGAATACAAGGTGCTGTAAGTTTGGGAATGTGCAGGTGGTAAAACAGAGGCTCATAATGGGAAATCAGTGAGCCAAGTTTGAATTCTAGTTGAGTTAATTGCATTCATTTATGTGCAAATATCATTGGGAAAGGTTTGGATCCACTTTTTCTTTTAAAAGAATGATTATGAATTCAAAATTGGTTAGACATCGGAGTGGAAATCCATCTCTGGAAAAACCCTGTTGCTAAGAAAGTTCAAATCTATGCCCCTACCACAGAGCCTGGTAAAATCATTTATGGAAACATACATGGTGGCAAAAGGGGCACTGGGTAAGTAATGACAGGCCTAGACAGTCAGCGATGGATGTTGCTACTTATACTAATAAAAGATGTGCTTCTAAACTGACAGGTCACAGGACCTAATTTGAATTGAGTGAGAAGATGGCGAGCATTAATAAGATTTTGTAAAAATATTACTTACTCATTGCTTAAAAAATTAACAAAAAAATATTTTTTTTATAGCAGGGTATGTCATCATTTGTCAACAATTTCAAAGGTCAAATAATAGTTTTCATGCAACAACCCTGACCCTACTTTCAAAATTTATAAAATACCGAAAAAACCAAACCTACCACAATCAAGAATCTTTTTTTTCTCTTTGAAGACAAATGCAACAGTACACATTGCACTTCTGACAGTTTTATTAACTATTGATGTCAAAATATTTAACAAGGTCTTTTAAAATTATTTTAATGAATATTTATTAAGAGAAAAATAAGCTAGAAAAATCAGGAATAAATTATTGATGATTTAGTTAGTTTATAGTTTATTCCTTTCAGCTAAAACATCAGTGACAGTTCGAGACATGCACTTTTTTTTTTTTTTTTTTTTTTTTTTAGCATGACAAACATATCCTTAATAAATTGATAAAAATCAAGGAACTATTTAATTATATTAATAAAATTTCAGCATTAATTTAAAAGTGCGTTATTCACGAGACATTAAGAATTCTAGATCACTCCAGTATTTAACTTTATAAAAATGTGAAAATAAGGACCATACAAAAATGTTACAAAATTCACTACGGGCATTATTAACTGAGCCGAAAAAAAATATTGAAAATTCAAAACTTAAAAAAAAAAAAAAAAAGATTCTGTATAATTTCAATAAAATACGATAATTCCCTGATTTTTTGGTAATTTTTTTTAATATCTTTTTTTCAACTCGACATAATTTTACTTAGTTTGGTTGCGTGTGCCTAAAATGCCTACGAGCAAATTCTAATTTTGAACACGTTGTTGCATTAAAAAATACATACACACACACACACACATATCAACGTTCTGTTTTCTTTTCATTTTTAACTATTTTTACTTCTGTCCCCTCGAAGACTTCCCAAATAAACATTTCAAACTAGAACTGAAACGAATGATGCGAAAATAAGGGGTCGTCCTAAAAGTAAAGATTTTATTTTAAAAAAGGATTTTTATACTTTTTGAAACATTATTTGGTAAGGTAAATTAGTCAAATCCGAAATTTCGCGGATTTATTAATTTATTTAATTATTATTTTCTTTTTTTACTGTGTCAGAAAAAAAGTTTGTTTTTTTTTTTTAGATTAAAAATCCTTGTAAAATCGTCCTAAAACTCGATCAATCAGAAAATGTCATTTGTATTCCATAATCTTTCCAAGTTAAGTTATCGAAACATTTTAAAAGATTAAAGAATTTAAAGACTAAAGAGATAAATTTTAATTTAAAAAGGAAGGTTATAAAAGCAAAACTAAAAGTAAAACCAAGTCATTAAGCGATTTTGGGGACTACGACGTAGTTACTAAAAATGTTTTTTTTAGCAAGCTTGTGTCGTTAAATCAATTAAAACTTAGTATCACAAGGTCAATCCTCGCTGAGTGCTCAACACATTCAGCTCTGTGCCACATCTAAACTATGCTTAAGAACACTCTTTGAGTGTTTGACCCATACTTTCGACCTTGTGCCACATGTAAGTTTAGAAATCACTCTCTAATTACTCGCACTTTTGTGGCACAACGTCGAAATTATTTAGGATGTTTTTGTTTTTTTTTAACTTTTCTCTTTTATTTATTTTTTTTATCGGCATGTCCAAACTCACTTTTTAATACAGTGATTGAATTAATGAAACAAAATTCAAAACAAAATGACAAAATCGGGAAACTAATTTGCTTTCTTAGTTCAGTTTTAAATTTTTTTTTAAATATGAAATTGAAATCATAGATTAAATTTATTTTCGTTTTTTTAATATTTTGCTAAAAGTTGAGTACAGAGAATAAAAAAAAAGAAATTTTAAAAAAATGGTGAGGCAAATAACGATTTCTTTTTCATCAAAAATATTGTTTGTATTCTTCCACTTACCTTTCAGACGAGAAAATGCAAAGAGAAAAACAAACTGGGATGGTTTCTTTGTTCTCAAACGATTTTGTTGAAATTTCTCTGCCAACCGACACAGTTTTTTTTTTATTGTTTGTTAATTCATATAATAATGTTAAAGTTAAAACGAATGCCACAAAAAAAAAAATAATAATAATAATTAACAAATGGAAAAACACGCTATAAAGGTGAAATTTCTTTTAAGAAATATTTCGCTTGATTACGTAAGCCGAAAAAATTAAACGGTGTTAGACCAGATTTGGTTCCGTGTGTTTAAATATTTCTTAGCATTTACGGAGTAAAGTTATTCAGAAGTCGATGCATTGTTTCATTTCTTCAGTTATAGTTATCATTGATGGCATAAGGACACAATGCCTCCCCCACATCGTACCCTCATTCTACAATAGGTACCCCCATAAAAAGCTATTTAAGTTTAAAATAAATTTAAAAAATATGAAAAATGTTTTCTTAAAGCTTTAATTTTAGTTCTAAATTACCACTAATATTTAATGTTGCCAATAAACGATTCAAAAAGGAGAAAGTTAAAAATATTATTTTAAAATAGACTTGGTCATTAAATTGTTGTAATCTTTTGAACTACCAGATAATATCTGCCCTAGATGTCATGGTCAAGCACACCCTATATTGATGGTAGACCCACTACCCGAGTTACTTTGGACGGTTCAAAAATGGATATTGAGCCTTGTTTCTGTTATCTTGGGGATATACTCTGTGCAGATGGAGGTTACGAGCTTGCAACTATAACCAGGTGCTCTGTGGCTTGAGGGAAATTCAAAAAGCTCCTACTAATTCTCACATTCAAAGACGTATTGTTGAGAACTCATGGCAAATTGTTCTCTGTGTGTGTACAATCTGCAATGCTTCGTGGCATTGAGATGTGGGCACTAAGCATGTTGGTCTTGTGGTAAATTTGCTGCAAGAACTGATAATTCACTAGATTTGTGGCATGAAGACTCCCTCATTCGAGTTGTTAACAAGGCTTGATATTGAGGATATAACATCAGTGCCAAGCTCTGTCATGCAACAGGACTGTCTCAGAGTTCGGGATTCCTGGTCACAAAGGATGAGGTAGATTTAGGAAGACATGTAAGGACTGCATTGGGAGGGATGTGCAGGAGTGCAGTCTTGCATGCACTAGCCCGCTTGACAGGAAAGCTTGGTCACTACAAAATAATACAGAATTTTATATGATACTAGCAGGAGAGCCCGGCGTTGCCCGGGGATGTAACAGTAAGAGATAGATCAAGTATTGACCATCATAAAGACTGAAAAATAAAATTGACAAAGATTATTGTTTAAGGTTGACGGACATGCATGTCTTAATTAGTTTTTTGTTTTTGTTTTTTTTTTTTACAAATTGGTCAAACCCAAACTCAAACAAAAACATTGTTTTCAATCATTATCAGTCTGCTGATTGAATAGAATTTTATTATAAACAATTGTCTTGTAAATGGAATTTTTAAAGCATTCTGAATGTAAAAATAAACAAAAAAGTGTGCGACAATAAGAAACACTACCTGCCAAAATAAAAAAAGTGAAGTTTTGTTGAAATGTTTTGAAAAATGTAGGAAATCTGATCCCATATATAAATGAACGCACACACACAAACAACCT
>OZ010575.1:86746860-86936860 GCA_963932145.1 Acanthosepion lycidas
CCCTCTAATTAAGATTTTCAATAGCAAAACAATTAAGATTAGCTACTCTTATACCAACAACATTTATAAAATTATTAATTTACACAACAACCAAATTTCTATGGGACCAAAAACAAACCTGGCATTACCAATTGGCTCATTTTGCTTGCTTAAACTCAACGTTGATTCTGATTCTGCAGAACTGGGTTTTGGTGTGAAAAAGTATTTGCATGGAAAATTAACATCTTTTTTCATTCAGTTTTTCCAGTTATGAGTCCTTTCTTTAAAGCTGATCGTTTTAGTGCTCATTTTTAGTTCTTTTTTCGTAACAGATTTAATGTTTAGTATAGAGCTTAGAAAAAATTTGCAGTGTGAGATAGGCAAGAAGTATGCCCTTTGCCGTGCTGATGTTGCTACATGCCTTACTTCTTGCCTATCTCACACTGCAAATTTTTTCTAAGCTCTATACTAAACATTAAATCTGTTACGAAAAAAGAACTAAAAATGAGCATAAAACGATCAGCTTTAAAAAAGGACTCATAACTGGAAAAACTGAATGAAAAAAGAATGTTAACAGCAAATACTTTTTCACACAAAACCCAGTTCTGCAGAATCAGAATCAACGTTGAGTTTAAGCAAGCAAATGAGCCAATTGGAGTAAAGTGCCATGCAGATTTAATTTTTCCCACTTGTGACGAATGCAGCTATTGATTTTTTTTGCATGCTAGCATGTTAGTTAACATTCGTGTCACTCAGCTGTTGGCTCTCATGCTGGCCAATAGAATCTTTCTGCTTATTCGTGGCCCTCACTCTAGCCAGTAGAAAATGGCCACAAACTACATGAAAACTGCCATAGTAACATGAAAAAATTGATTATTTCCACTATCAATGGGAGTTGGGAAATGCAAAGTAAGTCTTGGCCTTCCTACTAACTTGGAGCATGTGCATGTAAATTTTGGTGCAAATCTGTCGAAAATTGCGGCCATGCCTTCGTTACACACACACACACACACACACACACACACACATCCTGCCTTTTATAGATAGAGATTCTGTGGAGGAGTGGAACAAAAGCTATTATACTCACAAGCACTCATTCTCTAACCCTGAATTTAAACACCAAACAGCTTTTCCAAAAAAAAATTTGGGGAATTGAAGGACAAAAATTTAAACTCACAGATAGTTTGGAAAATTATAGGCTCTGCTAAAACTCCAAATAGTTTTGGAGATAGGTGTGACTTATGCTTAGAAGAAAACATTAGAATAATAAAATACAATAATGAAAGCCAACTATTGAATCAGAGGAATGAATTAGTTCTCAAATATCAACATAGAAACAAATTCAAATTTCCATAATATAGTTTTGCCTCAATGACCTACCCCAAATAACATCACCACTCCCATACCCTCTATTCAAATGTCAGCACAAAAAAAGAAAAAAGAAAAATCTAATTCTAATCCTCTTAGTGGAATTTTTCTTTATTTAACTAAGTTACTTCCTTCCCCCCACCTCAAACAATTTATACTATACTGATTATAATTTATAAACCTAATTCTCCTTCTATTAATCCCCTATGTCTCTTTATCTATAAATTGCTTTAAATTTATTTCTGGGTTCATTCTTAATTTCTTCTTTAATTTTAAAAAGTTATAAACTTGTGCTTTCTTCTAATACCCCACCATCCACACGCCCACCCATTTGTCATCATAAGGTTAATATTCTAGGCCTTCTTTCATAAAACCTATCCCCTTTAAGATAGATACTTACCACCCTTCGTAACCACTGCCACATGCCTAGCATCCAACTGAAACAATGAAAAGTGTAACCTCTGTATTAGGTGTTTTCGGCAAGTTACGGTTTAAGTTGACCCTAACTTCCAATATCAATTCCTCAAAGTTAACTTCTATTACTTCCTACTTCCTCTATCCATATAGACATAAAATTCATCCTACACTGGAATTGAAAAGACAGACAACCATTTTGTCGTTTGTGGAAATAGCTTATTCCCCATATGAGGTAAAAGTATTTGTTTGATTATTAATTATATTTCTCTATATAAATAAAATACATCAAGATCTTTTTTTGTAGATCAATTCTAATATTTTTATATTACTAGGATTCACTTGGATTATATACCAATGGATTATTTACTATATATATATATATATATATATATATATATATATATATATATTTTTCAATTAAATTTTTTTTTAAGATTCAAAATTCAAAACTTTAAATCTTAATAAAAACCTTTTATTCCTTAATTGTTATTCATAATATTAATAATGTTAATAATAGTAATATTGTTTATTTATATTATATTATATTCATATTATATTTATTTCCTAGCTTATTTTGTTGAAAAATTTTAAATGCTTAAATTAATGTCAAAAGTTAATGGCCAAATATATAAATCTGTGTTTTTCAAATTAACTGCAATATGCCCATATATGTTAATTTACTCTTCGTTTTCCTTTTCTTTTATTCTTTATACACCCTCTATTACACTTTCTTTCTCAAACCCCTACTTCTACTTCTGCTTTTTTATATCTTTACTTCTCTTTATCTCGTTTCCTGTGAGATGACTTATTAAATAGATCAATGTCTGGTCTTTACCCCCTCCCTTACTCTCAAATATCTTAATAAAAATAGATTTAAAATTTTTCCTATCTCTCCCTTCCCTCTCTAATTTTGATCATGTCTGTCATACTCCTCCTCCCCCTCTCTCTATATCACCTTAAATCAACTTAAAACTACTTCTCAAAAGTGTATAAAAACTATATGTAAATTTAAAACATTTTTCTCACACATGGAAGTGTGGTCTAATGAACTAGGTAAAAACCACATACCTGGGGAAATAAATTATAATCAATGTACCCTTAAGGTTGTCTGTTTTCTATTTAAATTGCTCTGATTTGACACAGCTCTCTAGATTATATCCTCCTTGGGATTATCAAACTTTTCATTACTTATATATGTGTGTGTGTGTGTATATATATATATAGCCAATGCAAGTAATAAAAAAGGCAGTAATAAAGCAAAAATTTCATGATTTAAAAATTCACATGCAAAAGGGATACAGTCAAGGGGTTATACTATTCTACTTTGAAAGCAAAACATAACAAAAATGTCTGAGATGTGACTGACAATCATCCATTTTTCTTGGTTAAAAATCCCAGTATGCATATGTAGTGATAAATAAATTCTGCTATCAGCTATGGTGGAGTTGACAGAGTTATCTTCCCTGATGGCGTGTATGCCCCTAATATAAAATAAAAATACAATAAAGAAAGAAACACACAACTATTTTAGTCATAAAAGGGAATAAGAACTTTATATAGTCATCTACACACTACCACTACTAGTTGCTCAAGTCCAATGTAAGAGGACATTTTCACGACTAAAGATCATACAGACTAGGTTAAAAATTTGCTCTAAGCAGAGAATTTGGAATCATACATGTTGCCTTTATCCATTGAAAAGAACTTGTTAGATGAATTGGATGCAGAAGCAATTATTGGCAGATTCAAACAATCATCTAATGAACACAAACAATTGCATGTAATACAGTAGATTGCATACAATGTTGTTAATTATGCAGAAAACTATTTAAAAATATCAACCAATTACTTAAAATTAAAAGAAATAAATAAAAAATTCAATTATTATAACACTCTGCACTTAAATTTGATATCTACTGCCAGCACATTATTTACATCATTCGGACTATTGTCCTCATTTTTGTCGCCATATTTATCACAATGTTTTGGCCGTTGTACACTCCAGCTATCTTCAGGTGGTTGGAATGTATTCCAATAGTCCGAAAAATGTAAATAATGTACATAATACCTCATCTCAGAAATATAGACAGATACTATTGCCAGTAATATGTACAGTACCTATACACTGTAATTACTAAGAAATACACATTTTTTTCCACAAAAAATTTAATTTTATCCTTTTTGCAATATGTATTTTTTTTAATTTTTATGTATTTATTATGAAAATTAAATGATAGCATTGTAGTTGTGGTTGGACCCCATTGTCCCCTGGCAAACTAATATTTTTAGACTGTCCATCACTGGTCATCAAAGACTTCCTAAATGAACTTTACAACATGGCACTGAAATGAACCATGTATATAAATAATGACTGTCCAAATGAACAAAAAATTTATGATTAAAACAATTTGTGATTTTCTTTCTATAAAAAAGGACTCATTTTTTTTAATAGGCTGCTATAATTCAGCATTATTATATAGATACCACCACAGATTCATGATACCTACGTTTTATCTTTATTATTATAAATGTCTGTGAATGTTGCTTCTGTGTTTGTCAGAAGTCATATATAGAGAGTGGGTGAAAGAAAAATGTAAATTTATTATTGTATAGGAAGGGGGAGAGAAGGAAATGATGTGTGTTCGTCTCAGATGATGACCTAATTTAACATCCAGATTGTGGACATTAGTGTTACATTTATGTCCACTTTTCACCTATCTCTCTCTCCTTCCCAATCTCTCTCTCTTTTCACTTCTCTCTTTTCATCTCTGAGATTTTGTGCATGCTAATTTATATTTTAGCTTCCTTTAAACCAGTGGTTTTCAACCAGGGTTCTGCAGAACCCTAGTGTTCCACCAGTAAAGCCCAGAGGTTCCACTAGAAGTTACACGAGTACTATGATTAATATAATTAATTTATTGCAGGGGTTCCTCAAGCCACTAGAACGTTTCCTTGTGGTTCCGCTCCAGCAAAAAGGTTGAAAACCACTGCTTTAAACAAACAATATTTTAAATATTTAAAAATTATTTTTTGCTATATTTAAAAAATATTTACAAGGGAATGTGATTTTAAAATATTTTTTGGCATATCAAAAATATATTTTTACATTAATGTGATTTAAAAATATTTTAAGTGAATAAGATTTAAAAAATATGAGTTCTTTATACAGTAAGTATTTTTATTTCAACTTTCTTCAAACAGACAATATTTTAATGTTGAAATCAACTTCAATATTTTATAACCTGAACTGGGTCATGAGTCGTCCAGTTAAAAATAATTTTTAAAAATGAAAAAAATCTTTCTTGAAACTTTTATTTTAGTTTTAATTTTATGCTAGTAGATTAAATTTAATATTTCAATAAGCGAAAAAGTTTGCTTTTTAAAACTAATTTAAATTGAATAGGAGTTTTCATTTTGAAATCAATACCATTGCTGATTTTAGTACCATTTTTAGCTATATGTCAACACAATGTAATTCTCTTTATTAAAAAATCTTTCAAATATAAAATAATTAAGCTGGGTTGGCATGTTAATTGATTGAGGTCACAGTGCTGGGTTGATTTGTGGAAGGGTGCATTTGTTGTTGAGGTGACAACAGTGGCAATACGGGATTCAGTGTAGTTCATAGGCCTGTAGCAGGTCGAATGAAATGTTATAGTTGGATTCAGATCAAATATGGTATCAACAAAATAGGGTTGTGATGGCAATGTTGAGGGTATGCCTGTAGTGCGTCATACAGAAAGTTTTAGATTTGAGTTGAATGTTTTATCATTGAAACGGTGTCATGGTGGTGACTGTGAAGGTATGCCTGTAGAAGGTTAAATGGACTGTTTCAGTTGGATTTGGGTTGAAATCTCAATGAAACAGAATCACGGTGGTGCCGACAAGGCTAGGCCTGTAATGGATGGTTAAGGCCAATTATTGGAATGTCTCTGTTTGGTGTTGATGAGGAAGACATGGAATTGTGTGATGACAACATCGAAGTGTTATAAATCATAGCAATTGGTGTCAGGGTCCCTGCAGTGTCAAAGCTAGTCTCCATTGGATTCCATTTGTGAAGAGTTGAGTGTGCTTAGTAAAGCTCAGGTGTGGTAATTGTTGTGTTGAGAGAAGCTGCTACCTTGGGCCTGTTTGTCAGCAGGTAGCCTTTTGGTCAATAACTTTGATGATTGTTACGAGAGTCCTGCTTTTAAGCAGATCTTGCAGTCCCCAGGGTCATCTCCTTTTCCAGTGGGAACATTTGCAATTGGCCACTGTATAGTTTTCATAGTGGGGACATGCTTTGTGAACCGGGTATGATGCTCAGAGCCTATGTGCAGGGAACAACTTTTTTATTTTGTGTTCTGCCTTCTTAGCATTCACATCCAGCCAACATGCAGAATGAATCAGAAAGAGATCTAATTGCAGCAGAGTATATCAATAATATATATCTGTAAAAGCAATTAAAAGCTTTTCTAATTAAGTAATGTCTTAGTTTTATTTCATTTTTTATTTTACGATTCATAGCAGATTTTCAGTAACCGTTTTTTTTAAAAAAATCGATGATTTAAATTCTTCTAGGAATTCTACTTTTAATTAATACAAAAATTAAATGGCATAAAAATTAATTTCTCGAATTTTTTTAGAATTAAATAAATGGAGAGGGTAACAGAATATATATATTTTTTTTTTATCAAGATTTCATTATAGTTAAAAAAAAAAAACAGTCATAATTCGGTCCTTTCTATGTAATATAGTTTTGAAAGAATTATAAACAGTTTGATTCAAGGATTTTTAGTCTGTAGTAGTAGCATGCATTGATAATGTATCGGAGACGGGAAAGACCAAGGAAAAGAAAAAGCGTGATAGGAACTTTGAGAGAATATTACCACGAGTACGTGGGACTCGAACATATCTTATTCTTAAAGTTACTGAGGCACAGACCCCTTCTTCATTTTAGAGGATGTTACAACGACAAATTCAGTTATCTCGCCGGTTTTCATATAGATTTTTTTAACGGCGATTTGCAGCAATTTATCTCCATAGATCTAAGGATAAATTAAATACAAGGAACTAAATCTTCTTTAACACCGCTTAATTTCATTTTGTTATGAAAGGTTGAGAAAGAAATCCCAGCAAAATCATTTGAGCACAAAGAAATGGTCCCGTTTTTGTTTTCTCTTTGCATTTTCTCGTCAGAAAGGTAAGTGGAAGAATAAAAATAATTTCGATAAAAAAAGAAATCGTTATTTATTGACTTGCCTCAACATTTTTTTTCATTTTCTGTTTAAAGTTTAAACATAAGTGTAGACTCAGAGTAGAATAAAAAATGAAAATAAATAATTCGGCTACAATTTCATCATCATTCTTCTTAAGAAATAATTGTAAACCATACAAAAGAAGATTAGAGATTGGATTTTATTATATTTTTTTATCTTAGTTTGGAGATGTAAAAATAAAAACAAACCTATAATTTGTTTTTATTTTTTTTTATTTATATTCGGTCTATTGCTCCCCATCCTCATCTTTACTTTGTTGTTGCTATCATAACGTTTCGGCCGTTGTGCTCTCCGGCCCTCCTCAGAGGTCTATGATCGAATTTCAGAATTCCTTGAGTTGTGGGTTACCCAGCTCGATCGTAGGAAGGACAAAAAAAAAAGGCACAACGGCCAATAGGTTGTGATAACAAAATTAAAAAAAAGAGGACAATAGTCCGAAATGGTGTATTTTACAAAAACTCTTCATCCTAGCAGAAATTCAGATAAAAATTGTGATTTGTTACAAACTTCCATATTACTCTTTAAAAGAATATCTTAATTTTAGGTACACCAAAAAATAGGTGTTTTTTTTTTTCCACAATGATAAAAAAATTATTTTTTTAATGGCTGCCCGCGATGCGAATGAATCCCGAATTGCACAGTCGGTAACTCCAAAATAACAGTAGATTTTTTTATCAAATTTATCAAGTCAGATTCAAATGAAGCATGTACAATTACACATAAAAATGTAAGTATTTTGGAAATTTTTAAGGCGAACTAAGTGCAGATGTTACACGGCAAATTAACCAATTTAAGTTCAAAGAAGGCATGTTAAAATTAAATATTTTTAAAATGTGATTTTTGGTGGGGGTTTTTTGTTGTTTTTTTTTTTTAGAAAGAGAAAGTCCATGCAGTTTTGCAGTATCTAGTTAATGGAAAGATTACACAACAAAAATATCAGTTTTAGTTTGGTGTCAGGTTCCCGGCAGTGTCGAGAGAGAGAACATATACTTTGATAGCATTTTGTAAAAAATCAATTTATAACATAAATAAAAAAAATTTGCAAAATGTCTGATTTTAAATAATTTCCTTAATGTTGAAATATAACAGCTGATTGAAAAACTATTCTTTTTGGTAGAAAGAAATTTTATTAAATAAAGTAACAAATCATCATTAAAAATACAATTTTTGTTCATCATTTCCATCTCGTTCATTTCAGTGCTATTTTGAACAATTTTTTCAAAGTCTCTGAAGGCAGAAATTATTTTTTACTTAGCAAATGAAACATCAAATAACAAAAGTCAACATATTTTGTGCAAAAATACAAAATATGTTCTAAAAGTCTGTGTTAACAAAATTACAATTTATTTCTCAACATCAGGTTATTTTTTTTAATCTTTATCGTCAAAATTACACACACTTTCGAGAAGATAAACATAAAAAATAACACCTCTCTAGATTTTTAGAAAATGTGCCAAAAATTGGAATTATCTGATTTGATTGAAACTAAAAGTATTTAACGAATGCAGTTTATATTGAAAAAGAAAAAGTTATTGAAGTTTAACACATCAAAACTTTAGTTTGAAATCTTCAGAAAAAATTCAAGGAAACTGAAAAAAATGATTTCTTTTTATGAGTTACTGCATATTTTTTGTTTCCACAGTAAAGTCTCTTATGTGTTTTTGATGTATTCTTACACTACAATTTTAAAACTCTTTCAGTTTTTGACTGTTGTTGATAAACTTGATATAAAATATAAGATGCATTTTTGAAGGGTAGAAAAATAGAATGCTAAATAGCAGTTTCAAATGAACATTTTTTGAAAATAATTAATTTATTTTTTTTCATTTTCAACTATTTGATCATTTCTGTTTTACAGAAGATCACGTATGAACTTAAAGATAAATTTCTACATTATCTTCCACTAATGCATTTCATAAGTTCTGAAATTATAAATAAAATCATATAAGGTCCTGATTTTTTCTATTTTTTCTTTAATGTGAGGGTATAGTTTTAATGTAAGTACCTCCAAAAATTCACTAAAAAAAGATTATACATGATAAAAAAAAAATGTCCAAGTTATTAAGAAGATCAAAAAATTATGTCAAAATTATTTTTTATAATTGGGGGATTTTTGTCTTGGAAATTTTGGTTAAAGTATCTTTTTTTTTATTCTGTTTATTTATTTATTTATTTTTTTGTTTTTTTGTGTGTGTGTGTCAACATGTGGAAAATTTTGTTAAATTTTGCAATAAAAAAAGCACTGACTTGAAAATTCTTGCAAAAATAAGATAATTGTTAGATTTTAATTAAAATTTCAGGCCTTATTCAGAAGTGGATAAAACTATTAAATTTTTTTAGAGAATCTTTGCAAAAATATTTTTTACTGTATCTCATTTAATTTTATGAAATTTGGAAAAATACTTAGTATTGAATGTTTATATTTGATAGAAGGAAAATACAATAAAACTATTTTATGCTATTCAATTAGAAAAGTTTTTTTTTGCTTTTTTTTATTTTTATGAATAAAATATGTTATTGACATTATTATCTTAAGATAATTTTTTTCTATGAATCATTAATTTTTAAAAGAATTATTTTTGGAAAATTTTGAATGAAAATAATTTGCAAACTTTCAGCTCTTTTGATATTCTGTATTAATTTGTTGCAGCCAAATGATATTGTTATAAAATTAAAACTGTATTTACAAATCATAAATGGAAAGGCTCAGTAATTCTCAGTAAATGTGCATCTTAAAGAAAGCAATGTTTCACTTTGTAATGCTCATCAGCTTACTGGACAGTTCATTATGCCAGCATAAAATTACCAAACACATTTTCAACAGTATTGTTTTCTAAAAAAATTAGAAACAAAATTTGAATACAAAAATTATTACGTTTCTTTTTATGCATCTATGTGCAGATAGAACTGTTTATTTATTGGAGAAAGTTTGATGTTTAAGCAATCTTGTTCCACAATCTTCACTGATTGCTGTATAATTATATCCCTTTGCAGGGCTAAACTAATCATATTATATAGAATGTCAAATCTGACACAGATTTTTTTAAAAATTTGGTACACTTATAGAGCATCATAATATGAATTGAATGGTTTCTATTTTACATCACTAGGTCAAGGACCTAGTGATGGTTCTGAAGATATGATCTTTGCTAAAAAGGTGAATTTTGGAAAATAGTCCTATAGTTCAAATATTAATATTTCAGTTGTTTTTTCACCTACAAAGCAAAATTATATACCATTTTAAAGTACTTAGATAGATCTAAAAGGTGATTCATTCATTTTTTTGTTGAGAGATCAAATAAAAATAATTTGACCATGACCATAACCTTTGACCAAATTGTAAAAAAAAAATCCATGTTGTTGATTTGACATGGAATGCCTTTATAAGAATATCTATTAAAATACAAAATGATTTTACATTTTATTCACTCCTTCAATAAATGTCTTTTATTACTTTTTATTCACAGATGTTTCAGCTGTATACAAAATCATGATATATATAAAAACTCTTATTAATGGGAATTTAAATAAAAGAAAGCAACACTCGTGATTTTCATCAAGGAAGGAGAAATATATGCTGTAATATTCCTGTAAAAATTGTGTATCTGTACTTTCTAAAACATCACAGTGAGTATTAACAGTCAAGAAATTATGTACTTTGAAATATGTTTTGTCTTTTTACAAAAGCATTGTGCTATATATGAATAAAAGTTAGAAGACATATTCTTGTGAACTTTGAAAATCTTTCTAATGAACTCAGATTTAGTGTATCATATAGAAACACTGAAGAGAAATTATTTTCTTTTGAAATTTGTTGATCTCTATCTTCAAAAAGATCATATTTGACATATGCCTACACATGAGTAAAATCTTATTTTCATGAAGTTTGTGGACCAATATTTTTAGTGAATTGAAAACTGGCAGTCCATATGGAAACACACACTGAAGAGAAATCCTATTCTTGTGAAGTTTGTGGATCTGCATTTACAAGGAAGTCAAATTTGGTATGTCATGTGCGAACACACACTGGAGAGAAACCATATTCTTGCGAAATTTGTGGCTCTGCATTTTCACGCAAGTCACATTTGGAACGCCATATCCGAACACACATTGGAGAGAAACCATATTTTTGTGAAGAGTGTGGATCTGCATTTTCACGGTCATCACATTTGGAACGCCATAAGCGAATACACAGAGGAGAGAAACCACATTATTGTGAAGTTTGTGGATCTGCATTTTCACGAAAGTCACATTTAGTAAGCCATATGTGTAAACACACTGGAGAGAGACCACATTCTTGTGATGTTTGTGGATCTGCATTCTCACAGAAATCAGATTTGGTGCGCCATATACGAACACACACTGGAGAGAAACCATATTCTTGTGAAGTTTGTGGATCTGCATTTTCACGGATGTCACATTTGAAAGGCCACATGCGAATACACATTTGATAGAAACATTATCCATATGGGTTTTGGGGATCTAATTTTGTAAAAAATCAATTGGAGTACTTCAGGTCTGAATACACTCTAGAGAGAATTACTGTTGGTTTGAATTTTGTATATCTGTATTTTTCAGAGAAGTCGGCATTGGTGAAACACATAGAAATGCACTCTGGAGATTAATCCTATTCTTGTAAAGTTTTTGGATATGCAGTTACACAGGAATTAAATTAAGTGTGTCATATAGGAACTGAGCCTGGAAAGAAAGCATATTCTTGTGAAACCTATAAGCATACTTTTGCTAGAGTCCTGTTAGCTGCAACATTTGCAAACACACACTAGATTTAAGTAGTAGCATAGCTAGAGTGTGTGTCGTCCAGGGCAGTGCTTGCCTTTGCTGCCCCCAACAAAAAATACATATTGCACAGTAACTCACTCTTAAAGTTATATATATATATATATATATATATATATATATATATATATATAGAGAGAGAGAGAGAACATATATTTTGACAGCATGTTTTCATTAAGACATGTTTCATTAAATAATTTAGACAAGTTTTGTCTACTTATTTTAAATAGGATCCTCACATAATTACAAACAAGTTTCTTAGTATCCTTATTAAAAGAAGAAAGAAAATTATCATAATTATCTTGCTATGAAAGATGAATTCAGTATAATATTTTAAATTTAACTTGACAGGGGGACATTGACAAAAAGTTTGTGCCCAAAGGGGGGGGGAGGGTTAGAAAATTTTAGGAAACACTGGTCTAAGTTACTCGAAACTGAAAAGGTCTTTCAACTGTGAGTACTGCCTTGACATTAATACCACTTATCTCAACATAGCTTATACAAGCTTATAGTCTATAGCAGACAGAAAATTATCCCCCCCCCCCACACACACACACATACACTAAAAATGCTGCCCAGGGCAGACTGTCCCCTCCAGCTATGCCACTGGACTGAAGCTATATTCTCTTGATGAGTGTGGGCCTATATTTGTAAATGTAATGAATTTGAAATACATGCTGGAGAGAAATTATATTTTCATGAAATCAGATGAAACACTGTTAATATTTTTTGTTTCATCATCTTATTTTTTTATCTTTTTATTGCGACAGTGACGTCCTTACATTCTACAACCATTAAACATGCAGCAAAGATTAGAAACATACGTAGGGAGGTAAACTCTAGAAAATCTGGCCATGTTTAATCTTTATGCCCTAAAATAAAACAGTGCTTGGAAAGGATGGTTATTCCCTTGACACCACTATTACTGTATACACTTGACATCCTCGGTAATGTTTATTTACAAGATTATAAAAATATATGAACGAAGTACAATGCAATATTTATTATTTACCTTTTTATAAGAATTTATTATTTGCCATTTTATAAAGAAATAAATTTGAAAAGAAAACCTTTTATTCAAAAATTTATACAAAATTATCAAAATATGTAGACCAACTCTAAGCAATACTTATTATTTATCATTTTATAAATGACTATAGAACAAGAAGATTTGAATAAACATGTGACAAATATAAATTAAAGGAATTTTTGTTTCTAAAAAAGAGATGCTTTCAAACTATGTTAATGAATTTATATGGAGGAGTAAATGAAGGAAATGTTTGGAAAATGTATTTTTCAAAATTTATAATTACACTTACTCACGGCTATATGTTTATTTACATTTTCTTGCTCACAGACATTTTTATAAATTTATGGATACAAAACATTCCCACACTATTTACATTGTTTGGACTAGCACCCTCATCTTTGTTGCCATATTTATCACAGCGTTTCGGCTGTTGTACACTTCAGCCTTCTTCAGGTAGTTGGAATGTCGAATTGAACCCTTTATTTTGCTTGCTGAGGTAGACTGTTCTAGTTCCACGTGCCATGTCTAATGTATGTCAGTTATCTCCTGTTAATTCCCCTCTCCAAGTTAGACATGGCACGTGGAACTAGAACAGTCTACCCCAGTGAGTGAAATAAAGGATTCAGTTCAACAATCTAACCCCCTGAAGAAGGCAGGAGTGTACAACAGCCGAAATGTTGTGATAAATATGGCAACAAAGATGAGGATGATAGTCCGAACAATGCAAATGGTGTTTCTGAGATAAGCTATTATAGCTTATCTCAGAAATATAAACAGATACAAAACATTCCCTTTCATATTTTTTTGTAAAATGGTAAATAATAATTATTTCATTATCAGTAGTTTGCATATTTTGATATTCCTGTAAATATAGAATTCTTCTAAATAAGCAATCTAGTAGATAAAGAGTGTGTAATAGTTTTGTCAATTTGCAAGAATAAATGCTTATGGCAGCATCATGAAATTCAGTTTTTTTTATACGGCAATGAATTAAGATTCACTAATTGATTATCTGTAATATTCAGTAATTTTAATGCAAGAGAGATTTTTTTAAAATTCATTTCCACGACATGAAAAGAAAAAAAAAACAATCCTTTCAAATCTGAATTATGATCAAGCGACCAACTTCAAAACTGATGAGAATATTTTCTTTCAAATGGTATATTTAACAAGGTTTCTTTCAACCTTGAGACTGAAACTCAGCAAAGTTTAACCTTCATATTCACAAAGAAAGGGTATGAAAAGGATGGTTTTTCCTCTTGTTACCCCTATTAATATGAGCATGTGGCCAAGTGGGTAGAATGTTTACTTTCTGATCATGAGACCCAGGTTAAAGACATTCTGTAATTAAACACAAAGAAAACTTTGTCCATTCAATGAATAGGAAGATACTAAAAATATTGAGTGTTTGTGGTTTTGCCTAAAATTAAAAGAATCTTTGGTTCAGAGGAAGAGATTCTCTCAACATATTTTAATGAATTTATATGGTGGAGTAAATGAAAGAAATGTCTGGAAAATGTATTATTTTTCAAAATTTATAATTACAGTTACTCATAGAAAAATGTTTATTTACATTTTCTTGTTCACAGACATTTTTGTTAATTTCTGATTAAAACAATTGTAACACCTATCCTGACTCCAGTCGATCGGTGTACTCTACAAGACCGGCCGTTGGTCCTGTCCTGGTCCAGTATTACAGATCCAGTCAAATCTCCGGTTCACAATGTCGATTCCATTCCACTTTCCAGCCATATAGTGATTTTTTTTTAATCCTGGAGAGCAATTAACAAATCATAGATACCTGAAGATTCAGCTGGTCTACCTGCAAGTTCATTGGGGCGAGAATTGGGCCAAGCAGAAAAATCATATATGAACAAATCGATTCAAGTCCAAAGAAAAATTTATGTATATAAGGAAGGAATTGGTACAACAAGAATAATGCTTCTTTTATAAGAAAGTAGTGTATATGAAATAAAATCTATAAAAAAAACAAATATTGCAAATAATTCTGAAAGGAGAGCAGTTTTCAAGTTCACCCTTTTTGTTCTTAGTAATTGCCGTAATTATTTCACTATGAGGATATAAGGCAGGCTTCACTGGCAATATTCCACCAATATTGCAGGTAACTTGAGTTCACTTCCTCCCTTATTACAGCAGCAAGTGGATGCTTTCACTCTCACTACCTACCTCTCTCTCTCGTCAACTTCTTGTCAACTCACTTCACCCAGCTCTAATTCCAAATTCAACTTTGACTGTTTTTGCACATCATTTGCTTAAATAAACGCAATGGTAGTGACAAAAACCGGGGGTTTTGTTAAACTTAGAATACAACCTGATTACTGACCTCTCCCCCTTCATGATTAAATGAACAGTTTCTTCTCAATTGGTATTCCATAGTTCATATAAACACTATTGTTTTGACATTTTATATTAATAATTCTGATGATGCACAGATTCTCTGGGCACAAACTTTACCACAGATTACTTTTCTCATCTATACACAAAATTCTATATTACTATAATTATTAACATTTCAAGGGTGACCATTGTCTCTGCCAAACAATTTCTTTTCATATTTATGTTTTTATAAAAAGGTAAATGATAAATATTTCATTATAATTGGTTTACATTTTTTTATAATCTTGTAAATATAAAATTAGTCTTGTAAATAAGCAATCTAATAAATAGTGTTTAATATCTTTATTGTTAATTCTCAAGAATAAAGACATTGTATAAATCCACTTTCATATGTTTGTGTTTTATTAAAATTCTAATCGTTGCTTTTTAAAACAAATATTGCCAAGGGAGACAACAATGAATACAGTGATAGCATTGTCAAGGGAATTGTATCCAGAACATTCACTATAAACATTTTTGCTGTAGGAAAACGCGCCTCAGGAATTTTCACTGTACAAAACTTTGCCATATAAGATTTTTGTTTTAAGACAATTTTACCACATTTTTTTTTCGATAACCTTATCTTGAACATCCCTTTTGGAGTAATGTTCAATTTAATATGCAAAGTACCTTGTTATCAAGTATATATGGATGTCTTTTTTTACAAGGCCAAATATCAGAAAAGAAATTAAAAAGTAAACGTTTATTTAAAAAGTTGGTTGCATATTCACGTTGTAAGTTTGAAGTAATATATATTGCTTGAGTGCGAAATATTGACAGACTGATATTGTGTTAACAGAAAGTTTAACATTAAGCCTGAAATATGAAATTGCGTGAGATAGGTTCTGGTGTCAAGTTGAAAATTTTCACTCCTCACTGACAAGGATGAATGATGTAGGATTATGATCCGATAAATTCACTTATTAAAACATTTACATCAAAGTAACAATAGTGTGAGCCAGATATACTTGATAACAAAGTACTTCACATATTACAAAAAAAAAATAAAAAATGCAGCAAAATTGTCTTTCAGGAAAAATCCTATACAGCAAAGTTTTCTACAGCAAAAATTCCTGAGGCGAGTTTTCCTACAGCAAAAATGTTTACGGCAAATGTTCATAGAACAAAAGGGAATAAAATGTCCTGTTTTTTGCAGGCACAAAAATTCTTTTAAATATATTAATTTATTCTGCACTTCAAAATTTGCATTTTATATATTATTCTTAAGTGTCATGTAATGGAATCTTTAAATTCAAACATTGATTTTGTTTTCTTCTAATAAATTATAATTATGTGTCTTTTTTATTTTTCATTTTATGCATGTACACAAATACTTTTTTCTTTTTCTTTTTCTTTTTTCTTTCTTTTTCTTTTTTCTTTGTTTTTTTTCTTTCTTTTTTTTCTTTTTCTTTTTTCTTTCTTTTTCTTTTTCTTCTTTCTTTTTCTTTTCTTCAGCATTTTACACCAAGCAAGGCAATAAAGCCACTAAGACACAAGGGATTACTGAGTGTGAAACAATATGAAAAAAATAAAATATTATTAAGGTGAGAGAACAATAAAATCTCCAGAGGAGTGACTCATTGCACCTTTTCGGGCTAAAATTTTCTGCTGATATGAAGTAGAAAGATTGTACTGAATCAATTTCTAGGTCTGCTTCTGGGAAAGTTGCTTCGCTGTGTCATGATAGAATCTGGCAAGAAAAATTGTCTATCTTAGACATAAGTCTACCATTCATTGAATATTGCTGCCACATCTGGTCTGGAACTTCTGCTCTGTATTTAGAGATACTTGATAAAATCAAAATAAGTATCTGCAGTGTTATTGGTCCTGACCTGGCATCTCGGCTTCAATCACTTTCCTGCCAACCTAATGTAGCTTCCCTGTACCCTTTCTATAAATACTTTCATGGTAATTCTTCTGATGATCTTTTCTCTATAGTACCTAGACTTTCTGAATTTAAGTACAGTATTAAATTGGTTGTAAGGTCTCATCATTTTGCAGTTGAAATGGTTAGATTTAACCTTAAGTTATATGCTAACAGTGGCTTCTCTTGCACTTCTCACTTGTGGAAATCTTTTTCTGGCTTCTTGCTTTCCCAGTCAACTTTGATCTTTGATAGAAATTTAAATGCAATGTCAATTGTTATCTTCTGTCTTCTTAATTCCTGTTCTTTTTTTTTAATTATCTCTCCTTAATAGTGTTTTTTCTTTTCTCATAGTCTCTCACACTCAGTAACCCCCCTTGTTCTTTACTGAATTTATTGCCTTACTTGGGGGTGAAATGATTAGAAAAAAAAAATAATAAGAGCAAAATATTGCTTGAAGCTAAAGAAAAAAGTTAGCCATGATCTTCCACTATCTGTAGAGACATGGTACCTAGAGATACATTCAAAACATAACTGTATTTATGCCTCGATGGCAACTTGTCAGCAAAGACCTGGCAAATAAAAATCTATGATTGAACCATCTGATTCCATGGAGGTGGACAACTTGTTGATAAAGTTCTCTTTTCCAAGGTTATTTAAGAGCATGACTAGAGTTTTCAGGTTAATGCTTTGGTTTCATAGTAATTTGTGATGCAGCCAGTTCTATGTTCAATTTCCTTTCCTCCTATACAAAATTTTTAACAACTGATCCATACAAAGAGATATTTGAAGTGTTTAGTATTTACTTATTTCATGTCTGAAATCTTCCCCCTTCCCACCTTGTGCCACATTTTGTAAATAAATTACAAATAAATATCGCTCCCTACAATTTGGAAGAGAGGTATAGGGTGACAAGACTTTTGGACCACCCTGTACAAAGAGACCTCTTTGGACTACGGCACCACAAGTTCACAGTAAGAACTAAATTCTAACTATCTCTTGTATCACTTTTACTACTAAGCTCGCACAGACGTACTGAGTTTTCGCACAAACACCCATATAACCACATTTCTCGCTCTCTTGCATGCAATACAGTTTTAAAACTCTATTAACAGCCAAACAAAATAGACATTACTCATTCAATACATTCGGTCAACCAACTTCTTGTCGTTATATTAGTATTATTTGTTCATAGTACGTTGTCTCTTCCTACCTGATTTTATTCAGGGAGAGAAACCATATTCTTGTGAAGTCTGTGGTTTTGCATTTGCAAATAAGTCAGATTTGGTGCAGCATATGCAAACTCACTGGAGAGAAACCATATGACGGTGAAATTTGTGAATCTTCATTTTCAAATAAGCCTCATTTTACCAATCATATGCAGACACATCCAGGTGAGAAACCATATTCTTGTGAAGTTTGTGGCTCTGCATTTGCAAGTAAGCCAAAATTGGTACAGCATGTGCGAATACACACTGGAGAGAATCATGGGATTATTAAACGGATGAATTATGAGCAACAATATTTTATGTTGTATTGAATCCCAACACTCTGAATTTTGACATTCTAGGTACCTCCACTTTTTCGGCATAAATTTTCGATACCTATGGTTTAAAATGAATTTTTAAAAATGAAAAAGCATTCTTGAAGATTTAATTTTCACCTTAATTGAAAGCTAACGGATTAAATTTATTATTTCCAGTAAGTAAAATATCCTGGTGTATTTCAGATAGAAATTATATAGTTTGGAATGTCAAATATCTTCTCAATTTCTTAAAATTTTCTTAAAACTCTTCCAAAAAGATATCTATTTCTGATAAGTTATTTGAATAAAATTAGAAAATTGAAAGTTAAATTAATCTGATTTAAAATAAATATTATTTACTTAAGTAAATAAAAAAGTAATATACAATCATTTCTTAACGATGGGTCCTATCTTTCTTTGATCTTTATTGAAGTATCAGTAAGTTTTCGAGGTGATAACAGGTCTTATGGATAATAAGAATTGACATAAATTTATGAAATCTAAGTGAACACATTTTTTTTTTGTTTTTAACTACCTAGTAATTTTTACAAATGTACATATTTTCTGCATTTATCTCATATTTGATTGACTTTTATTTACCTTTCTAAGATACTTTATGCAAAAATAAAAAAAATTAAAACACTAAAATTTTCTTAAATTAATTTCTCTGTAAAGGGACAAAACTCTTACATCACATGACCTTTTCATAACCTTCATTAGCCTTCCATAGATGAAAAAAGGGAACAAATTAAGTAAAAAAATTTTTAAAAAATAGAATTTCTGTTTTGGATTCATAAATTTTGTTTCCACTTAATTACTATATCACATCCAGGAAATAGCCCAATACAGAATTTTACACAATTTTAAACTATTATAAATTATTATAATTAAAATTTCTTAAAAAAATGTAAAATTCTTGTAAAAATTCATTATTCATTAGAAAAGTTTTTATTTCTTCAGACAATAGTATCCTTTATATAACTTATTTACAAAAGCAATTAAAAGCTTTTCTCATTAAATAATGTCATAGCTTTATTGCATTCATTATTTTTCAATTCAGAGCAGATTTTCAGTTATAATAGTGCAAGTTTGAAAAAAAAAACTTAGGTGATTTACATTCTCCAAGGAGTCCTGCTTTTTTAATGAAAAAAAAAACTCAAGAAATAGAAAGATTTTTTGCGAAATTTCATGAAATTAAAAAAAAAAAAATTTTTTACCAAAAATTCTAAAAAAAAAATTTCAAAAATAATTTCATTCATTTGTGAATAAGTCCTGAAAATTTAATTAAAATTGGACAATTATTTGATTTTTACAAGAATTGCCAAATCAATGTGTTTTCAAAGGAAAAAAAGCGCAAAAAAGTCATTGTAAAACAAGATTTTAACATTTCGAACGTGTTAGAAAGGATTAAAAAATTTTAAAAAATAATCAAAAAATACTTTGGTTTTTCAATTTAATATTATAAATATTTTGATGATAATATGTTATTTTTATTAAGTTTCTGGCCTTTTTCATTACGCTATGCTGTTTTCCACAAAAAAGTAGAGGTAAAAAAACCTAAGTAGAGAAGAGAAAGATTCCTTTGCCGCGGAGTAGATAATGGCTGCTCTCGTTACTGTCATGCAATAACTACTTAAAACGTTGAATACTGAGAAAGACAATATTCGGAAAATGAAAAATTGGACCTGGTCTGAACAGAAACATCGGCAAAAACAAACACCAGTTGATATGTTTATTAGAGACAGAATGCAAACATTATGGAAACGGACTTGTTGTCAACTCAACAGTATGGAGGAATAAATGAAATGTATTATTGTACAATGTACATCGATGTTGAAAAGTATAGACTGTGTCTGTAATAATACTGCTCACTGTTCAAGAAAAAAAACATACGGATGTCAACAAACAGAACGAATCCAGAATGCCCATGGAATTTTACTTTGAAAAGACTGACTTCAAAAAGTTCAGAGGTCATCCAAGAACCACCATAGTCACGACGCTGAACCGAGATATTCAAAGAACAAGGCAGAAAGATCCCAATTTTCCCTTGGAGCAATTTACAATCAAGGAAGATCTGCAGCGAATCCGCAAATTCACAGAGAAGGCTGGCAAAATATTGTCGAATCAATATACAATCTCACTGAAAATGAGAGAACATTAGTTAATTCATGACCTCAAATTGAAAGATTCCTACAGACTACTGACTGCATACGCAGTCAGACATTTTTTTTTTTTTTTTGTAAATTTGCACATTAAGCAACCAATTGAAATGAAAAATTTCCATTCTGGTTTGAAAATGCCTAATTAATTCCAAAATAACAATAAAGGATGGGTAAGAAAACTTTTTTAGTTTTAGAGTTATTGACAATAAGTTCAGCTTTATTCGCGTCTACCCCGGTCACTATTACCGGCGTTTACATATATTTGCCTCAAAAGTATTGCGCGGAAGTGTATTTAGTTAACGGCCTTTTTACTGATCTTTTGACTAGTCTTCATTACTGCACAATTTGCGAAATTTAATTTAAAGTTTGTGCATTGCGCAGTAATCAAGAACAGTGAAGCTTTCGCGCATTACTAATCAAGGCAAACGTATGTAAACAAAGCCAATAATGGCGGCCAGGCTGTAGCCGCGATGCGAATGAGGCCAAAATTGTATTGTCGAGAACTCCTACAGTTTTCTTTTATTGTTATTTTCGAAATAAGCATGCATATTTTCACCAGAATGGAAATCTTCATTACAATTGATTTCCACGGCTTAATGTGCAAATTTACCAAATTTTTTATTGCTTGTAATGTAAACTAAAGGCTATTTTTGGAATTTTAATAAAATTCATACTTATGGAACTGGGGTTATGCATTTTCACCTATTTGGAACAAGATGGCTCACTGCCATCGTCTTTATTATTCTCCTACGGTGTGATGTCATTGAAGGGGCATCACTCCAATTGGTACATAGGCCAGCCGGTAGATAACACGTAAAAAATGAGTTATTTAAATATTTTGTTTAAGGAAATTTTATAAATTCATAAATAAAAAAAATTGGTTTCATTGTTATTTTGTTGCATGTGATAATTGGTTCATATATTTTTATAAACTTGTAAAAACTAAAAGTGAGCACTGTACCTCAAAAAAATGGGGTACCTAAGGAATGTTTTTAAAATATCATATTTAAAAACTAAAAAGAAAAGTAATACTTGATGCTTATATTTTAGTTTTAATTCCAAGCTTTATTCTAAATTCGTTTTTGTGGCACTTAATGTTTATAAAGACAAGAATTTATGTCATTTGGTGGGGGGGGGGGTTCAGAAAATCTTTGAATTGTAAAATTAAAAAATGAAATAAAACAAAAACATTATTTTAAAAGTGAATAAAATGTATGATGAACATTTTTTTGATCTTACTAAAAAAAAATTTTCGTTGAATAATGAATTTTTCTAGGAATTATTTTTTTTTTTTTTTCAATAAATTAGAAGAATTTTTAAATCTTTAAATTTTTTTTTTCATTTTTAGGGGTCGTGATATTGTTATTAAATAATAAAAAATGTATTTACTAATCATAGATGGGGACGCTTACAACAATTCAACGACCCCCAGTATTTTAAAAAGAATTTTGAATTTTTTTGTGTATTGACGCGCTGATTCTTGTAAATACGGGCGGGGCATCAATACACGATATTATCAGAAAATAAGTGCGTTAACTGTAGTAAAGATAAAGTTTATTGATAATTTTCTCACATTTTCTCAACAGGTATCGTAAATAAAAGAAAACTATAAAGGAAAGCGATTAAAAATCAATAAAAATGCTTAAAATTTTAAAGATTACTGTAATACTTCTATCAACATCAAGTTGATATAATGGTCGTCGCCTGACGACAAACACAACTCCATTGCCAAGTGTTAGTTAATTAGCCCTGTTTATTTGTGTGAGCTTTTGCATCTGGAAAATAAAGATCAGATAAAAAAATCCAAGTTGTATGAGTCATATCTTTTTAATTACTGGGTAGTTAAAAAAAAGTTATATAAAAAATCATTTAAATTGTAAATAAATTGCTGAATTGTAAGTTTCATATTCAAATTTGTAAATAATGAAAACGATTATTGTAAAAATTAAGACAACAGAACACTAAAAATGTCCCTTAAGTTAAAACTAAATAATGTTTTTCTTTTATGACATTTTTATTTTATTTTACGGTTCAGAGCAGATTTTAATTGATTATTTATTTGCGGAGAACTTATCCTTAAGAAACGCTACAAAAAAGAATTTCTCAAAATTTCTTAAATGACGCAAAAAAAAAAAAAAAATGGAAACGTTTATAAAATAAATTTCATTACAATCTGACAATTATCTGATTTTATCAAAAAATTCCAATCCAATGTGTTGTTTTTTTTTTCATTGCAAAAAAACACTCAATATACCGGGTATACCCAAATGGTGGTCACCCGTTGTTGACACAAGAAAAACAAAATTTTGACTTTTTATAAGTCAAAATTTTGTTTTTCTTATTTCAACCAAAATTTCGAAGGTTCTAAAATATAATTTAATATCAAGAAATCCTTTGGTCTTTCCTCTTCAAAAGAGCATCAACATTTTGTTGACATTTTAAAAATGCTAATTTTTTTGGCGGATCGTTGGATTTTTTTGGAGATACCGAAATAAAAGTTATTATTTTTTTTTATTTTACCATCGATTTTATATTCCAATTATTGAATAATAAATATTTCCGAAGTTTAAATTTTTATAAGTTCATCTGGAATATATAATATTTCTTGTACAGAGCTGGTAGTACAATTATATCAATTCTTCAGGCAGGAATATATATTCTTCATACGGAAATATATTCGTCATGCAGAGTTATCGACCCTTCTCTCTTTGAATATTTCGTAACACTTTGTCAGTTGTGAATAAGTCTGGACTAGGCTTTTGGAACAACTTAAGTCAGAGGTTTCTTCAGGCAGGAAATCGCGTGAGATCAGGTGAAGCAGTCATCTCTGGTCTGGCATTAACTGCCATGTTGGTCGCTTCAAGTTTTTGCTTATATGGACCTCTATTCAAAATTGACATGGTGAGGTGATTGTTGTTGTTTGGGATTTTGGTGATTCCCCTAATTTCCACAAAGAGTTCTTGATTTGACTCTGGGAAATTAATTGCATGCCCAGTCTTGGAGAGGCGCCTCCTCCAAAGGGTAGTGGTAGCAGAATATCAGTCCACCCTAAATCCTTCCTTCTCGTATTGGTACCTGTTGTAACCTAGAAAATACGGAATAACCAAAACAGAGATTGGAAATGAAATGGTAATATTTATAACATCAAAATACAATACTTGCCAGCAGTGTGAAATAGATAAACCACTGCTAGTGGTAGACTACTTAGCATATTACCCCCTACTTATAATAGTGTCCAATGTATTTATGAGGATTGGGACGTACTTATTAGTGTTCATAGGTACAGTACATAACTACCTCGTACCAATACTGCTCAAGGCACATAGGCAATTCGTCCACCTCACTTAGTATTTTACCTAAGCCCTTCACTTCAGTTGTCGCTTTGACAAATGTGATTATTCGACTGTATAGATGAACAGGCGTGGCTTAACTCAAAATCATTCATTTTAATTATCATTAGGAAAATCTTCACCAATGAAATTCCTCAACCCAAGACAATTACCAGCCGTTTTAGTTGACATCTTCTTCAGAAAGAGGATGGTTTATGATACTCCAGGTTTGGTTATTATACAAAGAAATTTAATTTCTTTACAGATTTGTACTTTGCCCTCCTTTTGATAAGTGAATTCTTTTAACTTTGGCGTCCTTCCCAAAAACCTTAAAAAGTATTATCATTTTACTTCTCATCGGCAAAATTCCTTAACCTAGCCTCGATCATAAAAATTTAGAAATTTACCAGATGTCTTTCAAGTATACAAACGAATCAGAAGCCATCATTTTATCTCTTCACCGACTTCTCTTCTTGATGTGCGGTTGGCAGGAAATTTTCCATTACCTGCATTTTAAATATCGATTGTCTCCATTTTGAACCTGTCTAAGTAAAATCCTCCACTGACTTGAATATTATTACACCACCTCTCCCCGTCCCTCATGGGCTTAAATTATCTAGATGTCCTTTTCATCTAGATTCCTCAAAATAATAAATTAAAATAATTTTACTCTATGTCAGCAGTATTCCCTTTTTTATGGTTTATTCATGGAAGGAAACAAACTTTCTGAATTTTAATAAAATCCTGCCTCCTTCTTCGGCTATCTCTTAACCCACTCAGTGTCTTATAGTGTCACATCTCTCTTGCTATAGCTATCGAACTATCCATTTATAGGGTCACATGCCTGCAAGAATTCATTTTCAATCAATGGCATCCGTTGAAAACAGAAGTTTTTCCCTCTACAGAAAACATTAGTGTCTTAATTTGTAAGACTTCACTACTAGAACTGATGGGTTTTTTTTCTATCATCACTCATCCCCTTTGGTTCAAAGAAATTCTGTTATTTCTGAATCTCGATAAGTCCCACCTTGTATGGAGACTGCTGTTTCTTTTTTTAGAAAAGAAACCAGCATAAGTGAAGAGGTGCCTACGAGACCAACAATGTAGTTCATATATTGTTTTAACACAATGTAGTAACAAGAAAGTCTTCCCAGCCTACAAGTCACTGAAGTAAAAATGTAATTATTAGCAGTCTCCTTGCTTAATACAATGTGGTATGCCTGCTAGAATTTAAAGTCAACATAGAAATATTATTCTGAGAACAAAATTGGTTTGTATAAGAATCAGTAAGCTAGTGCATAAAAAAAGGCTTACCTTAAAATAGAAACATATTCTTATTCAAAGGTGTTCAAAAAAAAATCTGAAGGTGTAAAAGTTCTTTGTTAAAATATGTTAAGATTGGATGAAATTTTAAGATTTCCTTTTACATGATCAGGAGAAATTTCCAACTCTGCAACGAGGATCTTCTCTTTCTTAATGAGTGACATTGGAATGAGTAACTGCAAGAATTCATTTCTTTTGCAAAAACAATGCAAGACATTTCTGTCATCTCCATTCAGTATCTCCGAACTTCTCCAATGTGTATTTCTTTTTATTCTTTTTTCAGCAGTGAATTATTCTAACCTTAGCAAAGATGAAAAAGACAAAAAAAATGACTGCTTTTAAATAGCATTAAATCTTTCCATGTGTTCAGTTTTTTAAGAAAATAAACAGATACACAATGTATATTATTATAATTGATGATTAACGATTCAACTTAAATTAAATGTTGATAAAAGTTGCTGAGACTCTTGATCCTTGCTCTAGTCCTATTCTTTGATTCAATTTTGTATGTTGCTTACTGTTGGTCACTCTGTGCCCACATATTTGGTATAATGAAGATATATAGCAATCTCTATTTGAGGATATCAGAGGTGTCAGACATTTTGAACATGTTTTTTTCATGACCTTTTATAACATTTTTTTTTTTAAATAGATTTTTACAAATGTGAACAGCAAAGATTTAAAGACTTAAAAAAAGTATTTAACTAAAAATGTTTTAAAAAGCAAACAAAGAAAAAAACATGAAAATATTTAGTAATAATGTTTTCTTTCTAAACCAAAAAGGGTCACATGATGAAAATGTTAATTTCTGACAATGTATTAAGACAAAAACAGAACTTTATTTTGTAATATTATTAGAGACCTTAGCCTAAAGAGTGTTTTTTACAAATGAACTAAATCTGTGTCAAACGCATTTATGAGGCCTGGGACATACCATTATCATTTCTTCAGGCAGGAATATATATTCTTCATGTGGAAATATATTTGTCATGCAGAGTTATCAACCCTTCTCTCTTTGAATATTTTGTGACACTTTGTCTGTTGTGATTCAGTCTGGACAAGGTTTCTGGAACAGCTTAAGTTGGAGGGTTCTTCAGACAGGAAATCATGAGATCAGGTGAATACAATGAAACTGTCATTGTGTGCATGTAGTGTATTTTTGACAGTGTTAATACAAATATATTTATTTATTTATTTGATATTGCTCTGTCTGCTTTAGGCTTGTTTATCTCTGGTCTCATTGAATCTTTAGATGATGGGAAGGTCAGAAATAGAACACACTCACCATCTTATATTTTGTATATAATACAATCTCCAAGTGTCATCATGTGTATGTGTAGAATGTTAATCTGAACATCGAAGTTCGCCAATGTAGAATGCTTGCTTTCTTGAGTGTTGTAGTCACCAATGTTGAAGTGGTTAAATAGATAAATATGGCTGCGTGTTGAGAAGGCATTTAACATTCATACATAATATTTAAAATGTCAAGGAAAAACAATGAAGAACCAATTTGTTTTAACAAATAAATATATATATATATTAAAATTCAACAATAATACAAAGTAGTTGTAATATGAGTGAAATGGGGAGAAAAAAGTTGCTTCCCTTTAACTGTAAAGAAATGTTTTAAGGAAGATTTGTCTGAGTATAAAGTTCAGAGTTGAAAAAGAATATTTCTTTAGAAAATTGTTCAGTTGCGTTGCAACTTACAGAGTTGATTCAACTTGATATGTCCACAGAAAACTGGTGGTGTATCAAATAAAGTTCTGTATCTGTGTGTATGTACGTGCAGAGTAAGTAGGATGAATAACACGAGTGAGTAGTTGAGATCTATCGTCTCTGGTTTGTACTCTACTGTGGTGCTGGAACTACTACTACTGGTTTTTTGGAATGTATCCAATATTTATATTACTTAGGGTGGCTCCCCGTACAAATGTGGGATATATTTTGAATGTACACGAAAAATACTCAATTGGACGAAAAATGGACCAATCAGTGATTTTATAACAAAACTTGTTTGTGAGCAAAGTGTAGGAAAAAATTTAGTATGATGAAATGTGATTGATAAATTGTCCTATTATTTTTAGTATGAATTTATTGACCAATCAAAATTGAAGAAATGTAGGCGTGGCACTACATATGTATACCTTTCTGACAATGTTAATGTAAATATGCTTATTTGCTTTTGCTCTGTCTGCATTCATTGCTGGTCATATTGACAATCAGAATAAAATTAACAACTGCACATAAAAATCAGTCAAGCTATCTTTCAAAAATGGTGAAATTTTGTTCATATGATAATGTGTTCACTTCAAACAAATATCTACAAATATTTTCACACATTTTATTCAAAGGACCTGAAAAGAAGTTTTCTTAATAATTTAGTTATATAAAATAAGTCAAAATCTATATTTACCTCATCCATGTATATATGACTTTATTTCATTCATGTACAAAAAATAAAACCCTAAATTTTTTGATTTCACCTGTTTGCATCTACATGTATAAATTTTTAACAAGGCTACATGGAGTTAATACACATTATATTTTCTCTTGGGCTGTGTTTTGCTATTATGCATTCAATGCAAATTGCAGGGAAAATATAGATTCTTACACTTGTGAATTTTTGTTGAAATTTCTTCTTATATTTCACTTATATACTTGATAAAAATATGGATTGTATGTTATAATATTTATTACTAAAAGGAGAAATTTATCAAATACTGACTTGAATGAGAAGCAACAAAATCTATTTGTTAAATCTATTAAATTTTCAAAATGTCACCCATACACTTCACAAGAATATGATTTCTGTCTAGTGTATACACATGGTGTAGCAAACCTGACACTACAGGAATATATCTTCATCCCAGCATGAGATTGCATATAGATCATCAAACTTATATTGTTTGACATTGTGTCTTTCAATATGGTGCATCATGCTTCTCTTCAGTGTGTTAACAAATTTTCAAATTCCACAATAACATTGTTTCGCTCCAGTAAACATTTCAATTGATACAGTAAGGTAGAATTTTTTATAATCAGAGTCCTACAGAATTCACACAGATATGTTTTGTATCCTGTGTGTTTTTATATGGCGCTCCAAAGCTGACTTCCATGGAAATGTAGATCCACAAATGTCACAAGAATATGGTCTCTCTCCAGTATGTGTTCGCATATGGCGCTCCAAAGATGACTTCCATGAAAATGCAGCTTCACAAATTTCACAAGAGTATGGTTTCTCTCCAGTATGTGTTCGCATATGACGCTCCAAAGATGACTTTGCTGAAAATGCAGATTCACAAATTTCACAAGAATATGGTTTTTCTCCAGTGTGTATCCGCAAATGTTGCTCTAAATGTGAAACCTGTGAAAATGTAGATCCACAAACTTCACAAGAATATGGTTTCTCTCCAGTATGTGTTTGTATATGGCGTTTCAAATGAGATGACAGTGAAAATGCAGATCCACAAACATAACAAGAATATGGTTTCTCTCCAGTGTGTGTTCGCTTGTTTCTCTTCATTGTGTATTTTCATATGATGCTTCAAGTCTGATTTCCATGAGAAGGCATATCCACAAACTTCACAAGAATATGGTTTTTCTCCAGTGTGTATTTGCATATGGCACATCAAATGAGATTTTAGTAAAAATGTTGATCCACAAACTTCACAGGAATATGATTTTTCTCCGGTATGTGTTTGCATATGGTAATCCAAAGAATTCTTGCCCCAAAATGCAGATGTGAAAGCTTCAGATTTCTTTGCAGTGTGTGTGTGTGTGTGTGTGTGTGTGCAAATGTTGCTCAAAATTGGACAGCTGCAAAAGTGCAAGCCCACAAGAGTTTACAAGTGTGTGGTTCTCTCCTGCATGTGTTGGCATATGGTACACCAAACATGATTTCTGTGACAATCCTGATCCACAAATTTCACAAAAATGAGGTTTTTCTTCAGTGTGTATTTTCATATGGCGCTTCAAATCCAATTTGCATGAAGAGGCATCCACAACCTTCTCAATATGTTTTGTCTCCAGTGTATGTTCCCATGTGCAACTCATATGATGTTTCTGTGAAAATGCACATTCAAAATCTTCCCAATAATATTTCTCTTCAATGTTTGCATATGGCACACTAGATCCAAATCTGACATCTGTGAAGAGGTGTATCCACAAACTTCAGAATGGTATGGTTTGTCTTCAATGTGTGTTCCTACGTTCCAAAGATGAATTCTGTGAAAATGTTGATTCAAAAAATTGATAAGAATATGATTTCTTTCCAATGTCCTTTTCCATATGTCACACTATATCATTAAAAAATTTGCACAGTTCACAAGTATACAGCTTCTTGCTAATATTTACTCATACATAACACTATAGAAGACAAACTACATATTTCTATTTTTTTTGACAGTTAACATTCATTATGATGCTTTTGAAAATGTAGATCCTCAATCTTTACCTGAATATTGTAACATATATTTCTCTTCTCTTGATGGAAATTCAAGAATTTTTGCTTTCCTTTAAATTCTAAATAATAGTTCTTATGAATATTCAGATTTTCTGTTTCGCCAAAACAACTACAAAGAAAAGGAAATAAAACATATGTTAACAGAGGCAATGAATAATACATGGTATCAGTTCATATCTTAACAGATACATTTAGCTATAGTTAAGGCTAGTTGAGATCAGCACAAAAACAAAATAATAATGTATCCAGGAAGGATCAATAGTAAAAAAAAAAAATCAATAAGTTTATCTTGAATGATTTCATTTGAAGTTGAAAAGCATATAACATAATATACAATTAAAATACTCTTTCAAATGTTTAAAATGTTTAATGTTTTGGAGATTAATCTTTCAACTTATAATAAACAAACTCTGTTTAGATTACATACATGTATACAACAGTATGTCAAGTAAGGTCATTAAAATTAATGAACAGGACATTCATGTAGGCATGAATCTTGAAATGAAGCTAAAGTTTGTACAAAGAGCATGAAATTTAAAGCATAACTATGAAGAATTGCTTTTAACTTAAGAGAGAAAGAGGAACCAAATTAAAATATCAAATAATAAACAACTTTTGTTATACTTGTGACATGCACCAGTGATCGTGTTTATAGCAACAGTGCCAATATGGGACGTCCACTGGTCCCGATGTCAATATACGACACTGCGTCATCAGCCCGTGTTCAACTCCCAGTTGCAGCGCAAAGCCGCAAGGTTTCTTCCACCAGTGTTTTAGGGTTGACTCCTTGTCACTGCCACCAACCTGTGTCCCGGTCGATCTGGTTGTTTCCGATTCGATACCAGCTTTGTCGTTCTCAACTCACCTCCAACGCTTGGTCACTGAAGTAACTACTTTGATCTCAAGTCTAACCTACCCACATTGTGACTTGGATCTTAGGTAGACGAAATCAATCAGGCATCGGGCCAGAGTGCAAGCCGAATCTGGGGTAAACGTGATACCGCACAAGCATAAGTAAAAGAAAATAATAAAACAAACTCATGAGGTTCAAATATGTTGAGAAATAACAATTAACTTTATCTATTAGGTTGGTGCAAAAATAATGTCGTTTTCTCAGTAACATATGTGATAAAACGACATTATTTTTGCACCAACCTAATATCTGTTGAATATAGTAGTGTGTTTCTCTCCCGGCCCGTTTCTATCAATTCATGACACTTTTTGCATTTCTTAAACGAGTTATGGTATCTTAAGTCGTTCGTCAATAAAAACTTGCTTTTGGTAGGAAGACTGAGATGAAAAGGACGTGGAAATCTCGGTCAGCTCCTGCGAGACGCTATTCTCCGAGCTCAACAGCTCTCTGTTGATCTGTGTCTGCATCTCTGATCTCCAATCCAACTCAACTCTACTGCCCCGAGACGTTTGTTTATATGGACACCGACCAAAACCGGGTTGGGGTCTGTTGTGGCTTGGGTTCTTTGACAATTCTTAATTCCCAACCAAAAATTTTTTTTGTCCTCAGGACAGGAAAATTTATTACTTCCCATTTTTGAAGCTAACCACTTTCCCTTTCAGGATTTTTCTCCCTCGTCCGTGAGGAGAGGTCGGAGGAGAATTATCCTCCTAGACTCTTCCTTTCTCATATTGGTATCTCATACCAATCCCCTTAGTGGGTGTCAACAGCTTCCCCGCCTTTCTCATACGTTCACCTTTGCCCATCACTCACGCCACCACTCAGCCAATGATCACTAGGCAGCGTGGGTGTGGCTAGACTTGGCCTTCTTAAAATTCTCGTCCAAAAAAAATTTCTCTTTTCTTTCTTTTTTTTATATTGGCCAGAATTCTTATGAATCCCACGTGGCCATAATTAAATTCTTATCCTGAGCCACCCAAAATCCACTTAGCAGAACTCTCACTGACTCATTAATCACTGCTAGTTAACCTTCAAACTGGGTGGTAGTTTTCACTTGATAAACAAATTTTTTATTTTTCTCATGTCTTAAAATTTTCGTGTCACCAGATGCCCATTTTCGAGTCACCATGTCTGACAATAACAATGATCCCCTTCTTGACTTTCTTTTCTTATGTCAAGATCCGGACATACAACAGATGGGTCTCCTTGCTAGATGCAAGAACCAAAACTAAATGATATCTCTAAAAGATAATTAGTGGCTATTCTTTTAGGGTGGTCTCACTGAAATTCCCCCATGATCGCATGCATGGCCCAGCTTTGTTTATCTTTTAGAACTCTGTTTTCCTTACCGCTTCACTATCTGATCATGACATTAATTAATTCTGACAGAAACTGAAATCTGGTTTTCTCTTAGGGATTTTCTGTCTTCTGCAAAAAAAGTATCTTTCCTCATAAATGAAATAAAATCTTTTCCCATTCATTTTTTCTTTGTGTTAAAAAAAAAATGTCGCTTGGTCTGTCTTTCATTATAGTTCTTTCTCGCCTTAAGTATTACTCATTTTTTAAATTTCTATGCTTAATTAGTTAGCCAATTACCATAGCTAAATAGTGTCACATATTGCAAGTTGTATAAATTTAAAATTTATTGATAATTTTCTAACATTTCTTCAACAAGCATCTTCATTAGTCAAAGCACATAGGATCTTTTGAAATTTCCTCCTTACATAAATCTCACCAAATTCCAGTTATTGATACATGTGAACACCTCATAAGAACACATACCTTCATGTTAAAAAAATGATTTTCTTCAATATTTTAAACTAAAAGTAATATTTATTTTATTCAGATTAATTAAACTTTAAATCAGTCTTCCACAAATAAAATTTCAGAAAAGTATATTTTAAAATAATATTTAATAAAGAGAATCATGTGTTGACATATTTGTCACTATTGCTGGTTTTAGCAATTTTCAAAAATAAAAAAAATCCCTGTCTACTTACATTCAGTTTGAAATACAGCAAAGTATTTTGCTCATTGGAAATATTAAATTTAATCTATTAGATTTGAATTAAAACTAAAATAATGTATTTTAAAACATTTGGTATCATTACGTTTTTCTTTTTTTAAGGTAATTAAAATTCTCTGAAGACGTGTTTCTATATCTAAATATAAGCATTAAGCAAAACCAAAGGTAGTTTCCCAAAGTTTTATAAAATTAAATGAGTGGTGAGTAAACAGATGTAATAAAAATATTTTCTACAAAAAAAAAACAAAAAAAAAAAGAAAAAAAAGCACAAGCATCTGTTTATATTTCTGAGATGAGGTATTGTAATTATTTACACTATTTACTTTGTTTGGACTGTTGTCCTCATTTTTGTTGTCATATCCACAACGTTTCGGCCATTGTATGCTCCTGCCTACTTCAGGTGATTGGAATTTTGAACTGAACCCTACAACCTAAAGGATGGAACGTTCTAGTTCCACATGCCATGCCTCTTCTGGAATTCTCAGTATCAGTTATCTCCCTTTAACTTGACTCTCGAGTTTTTAAGTCCACCTCAGCTGTAGCCAGATATTGAACTCACAACTCTTTGGGTCAAGTCATGAGTTACCTTCCCTAGATAGCCAGTTACTTCCTTGAATAAAAGAGGTCGCTTTGTATTTAGGACAGAGCGTTTTCCTCCCTTGTAAGCTTAACATGTCTTGTCGTTCTCTCATTTTCTTTACTGTTATTTCTACTAACGAATACCATAACATGGTGACAGCGGTAAAAAACGAACATGGAATGCTACTGTGAATGTAAACAGAAAACAGGAGAGCAGTTGTAAGGTCTGGCAATATTTTTACCGGCTGTTGCAAAACAATAAGCAGCCAGGTGCGTTTATAAAAAAAAAAAAAGACGCCATATTGGAATTTTGTAACCGTAACTGTAAGTTATCTTCTCCTTTCTTTTCGAGTCCTTGTTGTGTTCAAAGTAATAAACATAATAATGTCTAACCAAACAAGTGAACCACTTATGTGCTGGGAAACATCAAATTTGATAGAATCCCTGAAATTTTTCAAGCAACAATGTGAGTTATTCTTCTCTGTGAAAGGCATTTTAAGAGAACAAACAAGTTGACCACATTCTTCTGTTATCGGGAAAAGAAGGTTTAAGAGACGCTACAACTCGTGGTCATTCGGAAACGAAGCCGACAGACGCAATCCTGCAGCAATTTGGGGGAAATTTATAGAGCAAATAGAGTCACAAATTAACTTTCAGATTGCACGCTTCTGCTTACTAAATTATTTGCAAAAAGAAAAAGAGAATATTGCCGATTTTCTAGCGAGATGTAGGCTTCAGGCACAAAAATGAGAGCGAGAGATGAGCGTGAGATGGAAAGACGAGTAATCGACCAGATTATTGCCGGGACAAAATTCCCTGAATTACAAAAGCAACTACTTAGCAAAAACGAGGCAATCTCCATGCCAGAAGTACTAAACATGTGTAGGAGTTACAAGGCTTCAATCAACTACATGAGGCAAATGGGCGAGCTACAAAGGAAATACGACAGTGAAATAAGTGCAATGAAGCACGAACCTAAGGTCGCAGGCAACAGTGGCAGATGTGGACTCAACCATCAAAACAGGAATTGCCCATCTCGAGGCAGCACTTGCTCAGCATGTGGACGGAAGAACCACTGGGCTAGGATGTGCCACAACAAAAAAGCCAAGAAAAAAAAAACTGATAGGCAGCCACAGACAAACAGGTCTACCAAACACAAAAAATTCACACCGGTACAGAACGCATATAAAAATCGTCAGAACTCTATTACGTTCAGGACCAGGTAGTGGATGTTTTTTCATTCGGTGAAAGACCACGGTAAAAAGTACTCTCGGACAGAGGCATTCACCACATTGGACATAATATTACTGTTATAGTGGAACACGCCTATTCTATAGTTAATAGACTCTCCCACCTATAATAAGTAGGAGTAATAAGAGTCGCTCAGTCAGTCGCTCAACTTTTGACTTGAGCAACTTCCTACGGACGGGAGGAACCCGGACGAGGCTACGCCGAAGGGCGGAGTCTCCTTCGGGAAGGTAAACCGCCCCTGAACCCGTTTTTGCGGGTTCAATGGGCTATTTTTTGGCCGAACCCACGGGATCGGAATGCCCACGTTAAAAAGGCATTGTGCCACATGACACCCTCGTGGGGGGGGGATGACTGAATATCGTCGGTCAGTCAGTCGATGCTGGACGACCGTTAGTTGGATACTAAAGTATCAGCGACCACAACTAGATTTTCTCTGCGTCATACCTATTATATGAAGTTCCTAACGTTTTATACGTCTAACCTACTGTGAAACCACTCCATAACAATTACCAAATAGGAAAGGTGTACACGAATTAAAAATCAAGGTGGACACAGGCGCGGAGTGAAACACACTCCCCTTGTGCACATTCCAGCGAATCTTTCTAGAATATGTAGACCGGAATGGACAACCACGTCCTGGCACAACACAGAAAGAAGCTGCAGAACTTACAGCGTACAACAGATCTAGTATCCCGCAGCATGGATCCATACAGATTCAATGTGCATACAAGGGTGAATGGAGGTATGTAAAATTCTACGTAGTGACCTCCAAGGGACCTACCCTACTAGGTTTACCCTCCCTTCAGGACTTAAAAATGGTTACCCAACACTGTTCCATTCAGAGAACAAAGTGTGCCCCAGTTAATTATGCAACAGGTACCCCAGTTACTCCATCAGTCAATACACCAATCAACTCCACGAAAGATCTGATTGAAGCATATCCGGATCAATTTGATCTGATTGGTAACTTTCCAGGGGAATACCACATCGCACTTCGACCAAATAACCATCCAATAGTTCATGCACCCAGAAAATGCCCCATCCATATGAGAGACGAAATAAAGGCAGAACAAGATGGAATGATTTTCCAAGGAATAAATCCGCAAAGTCGATGAACCAACAGATTGGGTTAACAGCATTGTGTATGTGCACAAGAGCAACGGCAAACTCCGCCTGTGCTTAGATCCCAAAGATCTAAATAAGGTCATCATGCGTTGCCACCACAAAACTCCAACCGTGGAAGAGCTCTCACACAACCTGTCCGGCGCCAAATTTTTCTCCAAGCTGGATGCAAAAAAATGGCTACTGTTTTGTCAAGCTTCACAGGGAGTCACAATTGCTAACTACATTTAATTCTCCCTTTGGAAGGTACTGTTTTCGAAGAATGCCCTTTGGCCTAGTTATGTCTCAGGATGTTTTCCAACAAAGGATGGACATGATCATAGAAAAGTGCACTGGAGCTTTTGCGTTGATTGATGGCGTTATCATCTATGGAAAAACCAAAGAGGAACACGATCTCAACTTACAAAAGTTGATGGAGAACTGCTGGCCTCACATTTAACAGTAGCTAATGTGCAATCGACCAGGAACAAGTTAAATTCTTCGGTGCTATCTTCGACAGGAATGGGATACACCCAGATTGCCAGAATGTGAAGGAAATAAAATCACTCCCCAGTCCCAGGAATATTACCGAGCTGCAAAAGGTTGTAGGAATTATTACCTACATGGCGCCATTCATTCCTAGGCTTTCAGACCTCACGGCAAGCCTCAGGGAACTCTTGAGAAAAGATACTGACTATGTTTGGATCAATAGCCACCAGAAGTCACTGTAAGAAATAAAGGACTTGATATGCAAAGAAATGCTACTACACTGTTATGACCCTTCTAAAAAGTCCATAATACAAGTTGATGCATCATCTAGAGGCTTGGGAGCAGCACTAATCCAACAAGGCAAACCCATAGCTTTCGCTTCAAAATCCCTGAACGAAACAGAGCATCGCTATGCCAATATCGAGCGGGAGCTCTTAGCTGTTGTATTTGGCTACGAACGATTTCGCACATATATTTACGGATGTTCATTCGAAGTTGAAAGTGACCACAAACCCTTGGAAAGGATTTGCCTCAAGAACCTAACAGCAGCACCCCCGCCCCCCGATTTCAACAAATGCTATTAAGACTCCAAGAATTTGACATGATCATCAAATATCGACCAGTCAAAGAGATGCTACTGGCAGACGGACTATCCAGACTTCCTAACAAAAAGAACAAAAAAGTCGTTGACTGAAACATTAAAGTAGGTTTTGTGCAATTCTCATCTAAAAAATTAACTCAGATCCATCAAGCAACTAATGCCGACCCAATATTGTGTGAATTAAGATCACGTATTCCTCAAGGCTGGCCGCAATCTGGCAGAGAACCATATAAGGACCTTCATCCATACGGGTCTTATCGAGATTAGCTCTCTATAGAGAATGGCATTTTGTGACAGGATACTGATCCCTAAATCATTGCAGACCGAAACACTGGGAAAAATACATTATGGTCACCAAGGGAGCGACAAATGCAAGCTCAGGGCAAAAACATGCGTTTTCTGGAGTGGTATAAATAGCGACATCGACAAGATAGTACAACAATGCGCCATATGTCAAGAATTTCAGAAATCCCAATCTGCAGAGTGCCTAATACCACACTAGATCCCAGTACGACCATGGCAAATCGTGGTTATTGATATTTTCACCCTTAACAGGCATAATCCTCATTGTGGATTACTACTCCAAATACCCCTTCATCCGCAAACTAAGGGGATTCTCCAGCAAGGAAGTCATTGATCTTACCAAGCAAATCTTCGCTGAGCAAGGAGTCCCGGAAAGGCTTATCAGTGACAATGGGCCACATTTTAGCTCTCAGCACTTTAAAGAATTTGCCAAAGCATGGGATTTTGAGCACATCACCTCTTCTCCCAAATACCCCCAATCGAATGGCATGGCAGAGCGGTGCATACAAGGGAGCCATGAAGAAGGCCATACTGAGCAATCGAGACGTAGATATGAGTCTGCTGTGTCTCCGAATGACTCCAATGGATCACGTAATCCCATCCCCGGGAGAAACTACTATTCAATCAGAAGCTGGTCAGTAATCTCCCCACAAAATGCACCAACAATAATGCCCAGAAAGAGGAAATTCAGGGTCGCCTTTTCGATAGACAGTGGTTGCAGGGAAAACAACATGATCAACATGCAAATGATCTCTCCAAACTTAGCACAGGGCAACTGGTTCGAGTACAAGAACGGGATACGAGCAAGTGGACTCCAGCTCTGGTCAGACAAGTCTGCACTGAACCACGATCATACATCATTGAAACCCCAACAGGACAGGTTCTTCGCAGAAACCGTAGGCATCTCAAGGAAGATGTTAGCAACAAGGCACTGACGTCTCCCCATAGTACGTCCCTGCCTCACTTCTGAGCCTCCACCCCCTAATATTCCAAACACACCTCCTGCAGAAACACCCAACACACCCTCCAACATCCGCACTCCATCTAAAGCAACACTCAGACCTGCACATAAAACGCAGCCTAGTGGCATCACACCATCCAACAGAAACAATCACTAGATCTGGTCGTGTCATAAAGCCTCCGCAAAAATATTAGGTTGGTGCAAAAATAATGACGGTTTTGACGTTAAAAAATACGTCAAAAACCGTCATTATTTTTTGCACCAACCTAATACAACTTATAGAAACACTTCATATAAAGTTTTTATTTCAGTGAACAATTCTTATAATGAAAGAAGGATGTCATAACATGAGTTACCTTCCCTGGATAGCCAGTTACTTCCTTGAATAAAAGAGGTCGCTTTGTTTTCAGGATAGAGCGTTTTCCTACCTTGTAAGCTTAACATGTCTTGTCGTTCTCTCTTGTCCTTTACTGTTAGTGTTATTTCTACTAACAAATACCATAACAGTCATTGGATTAAACCAATCCTTTTATCCACTGGGCCAGGTGTCATTGTGGAAACGTTGTGAATATAGCAACGAACATGAGGACAACAGACTAAAATTAAATGAAAACATTGTTTCAAAAAATAATTTCAGTCAAGATAGTTTCATTAAAAATTTCACAATTATCTGAATTTTGCAAATCAGTAAGTTTTTCATCAGAAAAAGACGGTGAAATTTCACAGGTAAATTTATGGTCCGACGTTGACGCCTGAAAAACAAGAATTTTAACCAAAATTCCCAAGGTTCTAAAAAGAAAAAGGATAGATCATTTTTACAGAAATCCTTGGACACGTCCTCTTAAAACGTAAAAGACGTTCTCGATAGATAGAATATTGTTTTTATTATGTTTTATCATTTTTTTCACCGAATTTTTGGAGGAACTTTGTTTATCTTTAAAAAATATTTGACCTGAAGAAATAAAACTTCAATTTTATTTTATTTTATTTATATGCTAACCAAACGCTAACCGCGTTTTCTTTCTCTTCTCTTTTCACGAAACAAAACAAAATAAGAAATGATGAGAGAAGTCAATATATTTCCCGGGTTCTAAAAAGGATAAAAAAATATTTTTTTTACAGAACAAATGATAGATAGTCGGATCCTTCCTCTTAATAATGACGCAGAGATTTCCTCTATAAAATATTGTTTTTATTTTGCTCATTTTTTTCGTCATGTATCTTTTTCGCCGAATTTTTGGAGTTACTTTTTTACTTACTTACTTTATTTTTATTATTAATTATCTGAGCTGAGAAAACATCAATTTTCTTGCATTTCTTCTTTTGCTGACGCGTTTTTCTTTCTTTTTTAACAAAACAAAATAAAAAAAACATGAGGTAAAAAGCGCAAGTCAGTACATAACGATTTCTTTCTTCTTATCAAAATTATTTGTAAATTCTTCAACTTACCTTTCAGACCAAAACTACAACGAGAAAGACAAAAGGAGCGGATTTCTTTGTCGGATTTCTATCTCTACCTGCCTACTTCTTACTTAAAATAATATGGAAGTTGAAATGAAGAACACAAAAAAAGAATTGAGAAATGACGAAATAAATAAAAAAAGAATATAAACGGGAAATTACTTTTGAGAAAATATTTCGCTTGATAATGTAAAAAACAACAAAGAAATTATGCGGTGTTAAACAAGATTTGGTTCCTTGCGTTTATTTTAAAATCTGTACATTTCTTGCCATCGACGAAACTAAAAAGTTATTCAAAAAAATATGAGGTTTCTTCTCAGCCACATGACAGCGCTAAGAAGGTAATTTATTGAATATTGTAAAAAAAATGTGAATTATTTCTGACATGGATAAAATAAACATTACCAGTGTAGTGAAATTAAAAAAAAAAAAAAAGGGTTTTTTTTTGGTTTTTTTGTCGTTCTTCGTCAACTGCAAAAAAACATGTTTTTATTTAATAAATTAAAATTAAAAACTAAACAACTCCTTGAACGAATAGCAACGGGATTATTTAAAATGTCACTAAAAAGTTCTAAATAATTTTCTAAAAAATTCAGTAAGTTTAGAATAGATTTTTTTCTGTCGAATCTGAAAGAAATTAATAAAAGGTGAAAAATAAATATAAATAATTTTACCAACTATATATTTTTTGACTTTTTTTATTGAATTGATTGAGAGAAGATACGAGCCGAATTTTCCGTTTGTTCACGTATGAATTTGTTTTTTTGTTTTGTTTTTTTCGGATATTGATAGTTATCGATAGCCTAATGTTCAGCAAATTTAAGTAAAGGGTACATAACTTTAAAAATTACGTGAAAACAACGTCAAGGCCTTCTCTCTCTCTCTCTCTCTCTCTCTCTCTCTCTCTTTCATTTTTATAATTATTTCCTTTTAAAAATATGATTCCATCACAATACAGAAAATTTCCATGTTTCAAAACAAAAAATACATTTATAAATTTAATTATCAAAAGTTAAACTTAAAATCCATAGTCAAGTGATGACACTGGATTTTAAGTTTAATTTTAATAATTAGAGATATAGAAATTTAGTTTCAGTTTTGAAACATGGAAATTTTCTTTGTCGCAATGGAATCATATTTTTAAAAAGAAAATAATTATAAAAATTATATATATATATATATGTGTGTGTGTGTGTGTGAGAGAGAGAGAGAGAGAGAGAGAGAGAGAGAGAGAGAGCTTATCTATCCAGTAATCTTAAAAATTAAATTAAAATATTTGAAGAAATCTAATATTTTATTTAATTTTAAATATTTTGGCTTTATAGTCTTATTTGCGAATTACGATTTCTTTTTTGTTCTATGGAATCATGGAAATTAGATTTTTTTTTTTAATTATTTTTTACAAAATCACTACAATACTATTGTATTGTCCTAAGAAAAAACATTTTTCAATGATTGATGAATTTTTACAAGATTTGTTTTCATTTTTAAATTTTTTTGATGTGAATAATTTGTAAAGTTTTTACATGTTTTAAAATTCAGTTTCAGTAGTGTAAAAATTAGGGAATATTGTTATTAAGTAAAATTTTTACTTAATAACTATATTTACTAATCAAAAAGCTTATTACAATTTAAGGTTAAGAATTTTGTTCTTTTTTTTTTTGTATGTGTATAAATGTGCCGATTTTTGTAGATGCGGTGTTCATTCACGATATTATCAGAAAACAAAAGTGTTAGCTAAATTTGAAGAAAAAGTATCTAAAATTCAATAAAACATTAGGTTACAGAAACTATTTTAGATTTTATAAGATTAGTGAGTACTTAAAAATTATATATAAAAGGCGCTCATGTTATATTCTTCAGTTATTTTTTACAAATAAAGCCTTTTAGTATAACATTAATAAATAAATATTCATCTTCCATCAAGCTGTCAACATCTTAAATAAACATGTATTTCTGTGACATTTTAAACGTAAAATGAGCAATTTGTTCCAAATCAGATTAATTAAACTTGAAATCAGTTAATGTTCCCCAAATAAAGTGTCAGAAATGCATATTTTATTTTTAGAAGATTTTTTTTTAATAAAGAGAACTTGATTCTGACAAATGCCTAAAAATGGCGCTATAAAAGAAAGAAAAAAATCAGAAATTTTGAAACAAAACTCCTTCTAGCCATTTTAAATTTGCTTTGAAAAAAAGAAAAGCGTTTTCTCATTGGAAATAAAAATAGAATAGAGCTTCATGAAAGATTTTTCATATTTTTAAACCTTAGGTATCGCGAATCGATAGATGTATCTACTTTGAAGCTTTAAAGAATGAAATTTCTAAACGAAATAAGTTTTTATTCAGTTTGCTGAATCATTGAAAATCAAAAATGGTCGGAAACACATTTATTTTGGTGAGTTGACAAAACTTTTTTTTTTATTCGTCAACTCTCAAAAATAAATACACAGCAGTGTCTTCCTTTTTAATTTTAATTATTCCATTAATGCTTATTTTTATTTTTGTTAAATATGTAGGAAAGAATTCACGGTATTTAGCCCAGGCTTGATTATAATGATTTAAATGATAATAAATTTTATATGAAATCGACTTAATGAATGATATTCGACATGTAGTCGAGTGAACACTCTGGGGATTCGGTAAGTGGGTGAAACTGACCCCTTAGCGCCGGGGCAGTGACTATGAAGAAACAAAAATCATGCAACTATTTTTCAATAGCCTCTAAATGAAATCTGTGGAACCTAATCTTGTCTCACACCGCGTACTTTTCTTTGGACTTCTTACGTCATCCATAGACGACATATTTTAAAAAGTAATTTAACATTTGTCACGGGAAATCATATTCTTGTGAAGGTTTTGAATCATCATTTTCACAGATATCATCTTTTGAAGATGTGAGCACACACTGGAGACAAACCATACTATTGTGAAGTTTGTGGATATGCCTCTTCACGGACAACAGATTTACAGCGCCATATGCGAACACACACTGGAGAGAAGCCATATTCTTGTGAAGTTTGTGGATCTGCATTTTCACTGTTATCTCATTTAAAAAGCCATATGCAACCGCATATGGGAGACAAACCATATTCGTGTGAAGTTTGTGGGTATGCATTTTCACAGAAGTCACCCATGGTGCTCCATATGCGAACACACACTGGAGAGAAACCATATTCTTGTGAAGTGTGTAGATCTGCATTTTCATGGAAATCCTCTTTGGAGCACCATATGCAAACACATACTGGAGAGAAACCATATTTTTGTGAAGTTTGTAGATCTGCATTTTCACAAAAGTCATCTTTGGAGAGTGATATGCGAACACACACTGGAGAGAAACCATATTCTTGTGAAGTTTGTGGATCAGCATTTTCATGGAGGTTATCTTTGTTGCGCCATATGCGAACACACACAGGATAGAAAACCAATCCATGTAAATTTTGTACATCTCTGATTATAGAAGATTCAACTCACTGAAATCACCTTCAAATGTCTACTGGAGACTAATGCTGTTCTTATGAAATTTTAAGATTTGCATTTTCAAAGATATCAAAATTGTTAAGCCACATGTAAATACACATGGAAGAGAAACCTAATACACCATATTCAAAAATACAATGTGAGAAATCATTCTTGTGAAATTTGTGGATCAGCAATTTCAAACAACCTGAGTTTGGTGGTCTTTATGCAATCACATCCTGGGGAGAAAGCATATACTTCTAAAGTTATGTTTGCTAAGCCATACATGTATACTAGACAGAAATTACATTCTTGTGAAATGTATGGATGATGTTTTGAAAATGTAATGGGTTTTAAAAAAGACACAACTTGATTCTTAGTCATACAAATCAATATTTCAGAAATTTCTCATGAAAAACATGCTAACATATGATTCATATTTTCATCAAGGATGAGACAGAAATTTTTATCAAATGTAAGCAAAAATGTAACAAAAATTCACAACTAAAGTGTAAGAATCTGTATTTTTACAGAAGATTTGCATTGAAAGCATAATGAGAAAACATACCACAAAAGAAAATATACTGTATTTTGATTGAATTTATTTTTTGTACATGAATAAAGTCATATATTCATGAATCAGGTAAATATCTGTTTTGTTATTATGAGTATTTCTTTTCAAGGTCTTTTAATAAAATTTGTTAAAATATTTGAGATAAACACGCAAAATGAAATAAAATTATTTCAGAATTTCAAATCTTTTTGTTGATTCTATTTTTCATATTTTTTGCTGTTAATCTATGAACACTTCACTTTGTCTAATGAAGCTTTAAATGGTTAATTTTCATCTCACTTATTCAAACAGTATTTATTTTATTTTCATACATTTTGTAAATTCTCAGTCTCACCATTATTGTAACATTTTGTTTAAAGGTAGCTTCTCTGATGTATATGTGGTGTTATTTTCCTAACTTTCATACATTTTGGAAATTCTTTTGAATTACCACTTTTGAAAGGCAGCTTCAAGGATTTTTATGTGCACTAGTTGATTTTAGTCTGATTGTCAATGATAAAATATATGAGATGTGAAGAATGTTCTATTTCTGACCTTCCTGTCATCTACAGATTCAAAATGACCAGCAATAAACAATCCTAAATCAGACTGAGCAAGATCAAATAAACATATTTGCATTAACACTGTCAAATATACCTTCAAAGACATTATGATGCTGATTGTCTGGCAATGACTTCATTTTTAAAACACTCTCTTTATGTTAAGGTCTCTCATAATATTACAAAATAAATTTCTGTTTTTTCTTGATACATTTTTAGAAATTAAAATTTTTGCCAATTGAACTTGAAGTTTAGAAAAAAGTATTATTGTTGATGATTTTCATCTTACTTAAAATGCCCTTAAATCTTTGTTGTTCACATTAAAAATAAAAATGTTTAACTAAAAAATGGTATATAAAAACCATGAAGAAAACATTTTCAAAATGTACAAAACCTCTGAAAATATCCACAACCAAAGATTACTAGATAAGGCTTCATTACACCAAATACAGAAGTTCAAAAACCAACAGCAAACATGGAAAAATGAATCAAAGGATTGCATTCATATTCTGGCTGAGATAATTTGTGTCCCTTTTGCATTTTCTTCTCAAATGTTCTAATACTCTTTATTAAAGACCCTGAAATGTAACGTTCTTCAGAAATTTAATATCCTTAGTGTTATGGTCCAGTTTAGGACCAAGGAAGAACAACACGAACACAAGAGTAGAAATAACGATGGTATATTACACAAAATAATAATACAACATGTGGAAGGTGTTAGTATGACTGTCAGTCTGGTTTGGAGTGAACTACTATCAGCTTGACTTGATTCATCCCTCTCCCTTGAGAGGTGTAGTATACATAGTGTTAGGAAGAGTTCATTCTGTAGTTATAGGTACGGACACATGACACTTAGATAATCTATATGTAAATAGAATGTAATAGAAAAATAAGATTAATGATATTGGTTATATATCTTAAAAGTTTTCTATGTGTTTAAATGTTTGTCATTTCATTAGCACAATACAAAATGAGAAGTATAAGAATATTTCAAATGGTTTTATTTCATTCTTATAAAAACGAGAAAAATAATCTTGAATATTTATCAATGAACATACTAACTGAAAGGTGTTGCTATTATTTTTGGACTCACTACACTCTGATTCAATCAGACTAAGCAATTGTGCAGACGTCATTAAACCCAAAGAAGACTGTATACTTCTGTGATGTGTAGTGAGTGCAAAATAATAACTCTCTTTACCCACTCCCTTGAAATTCTGGTGAGCTGAAGAAAAAGACAGAAAGAAATTTGCAAGCCTATTTGAAGTTTTCTTTGAACCAATGAAAACTTTGCCTTCACAGAGATTGAGCAGTGATTTACCTCTTTATGTTAATAAAACAATAATTATTGGTTAAGATTTTCATCTTATTTGAAATAGCTTTAAATCTTTGTTGTTCACATTAAAAAAACTCTTAAAAAAAAATTTCATAAAAATGCCATGAGAAAAACATCTGAAAATATCTTCAAATAATAATTACTATATAAGGATTTTTTGTAATGCCCGTTTGTAGAAGAAACTTTGTAAATCACAGATACAACAATAGTAATGCCTTTGAACAATACCCAGACAGACGATGCTAATTCCCACATATATATATTTTTCCTTTAACCATCACATGATTGAATTATTTCAAGATGAGGTTGACTGTGCTTGCTCTCTGGCGATCTGTGTTCAGACCCAAGTGTTGGCAGCGACACTTTATTCCTATATGACAGGCTTCCTTACACCAAGTACAGGAGGGTGGGCACGGACCATCAGCAAGCCATATGAAAAATTGAATCAAAGAATAGAGTTCAAATTCTGGCTGTGACAATTTATCTTCCCTTTGCACTAATATCTCAAATGTTTTCACACACTTTATTAATGACCCTGAAAAAGAATATCCCTCATGAATTTGATATGCTAGGCTAATCTAAAAAGTTATAGGTAAATAGAATTTGATAAAATATAATATTAATTAAATATATGTTGGGCAAGTCATCTATGGAAATTTTTGTCCATCAATTAGCATAATGCAAAATAAACAGCACAATGGTATTGTAAATGGTTTTATTTCATTCTTATAAAAAAAAAAATATAGGCTTTAATATTTATTAATAAAGCTGATAAATGGTAGGTAAAAATATAGTCATTGCTATAATTAAATTCTACACATTTAGACAGGTAAAATCAGCTTTATTTTAAAAGGGACACATGAAAATTTCAAAAAAATAGAAAATTCATAAAATCTCTGGAGATCAAAAAGAAACTATGAATTCAAATTAAAAATTACACAAAATTCAATGCACCAAATATTGGAAAGCTTCATATTTTCACTTACACATCCATTTTCTTTATTTAACAATTATCATTTGATACATAAATTAAAGGATTGTAAAAATGTTCTCAATGCATGTATATTAACACAGTGTTCTAAAAGCTAATCTGTAATCTCACCTGATGTTTTTACTCTACCTATCTGCTTGAACTTGTTATCTTGATTTCATATTATGATTCAGGTTCATGGAGTCAGAGACTGACATTGGATCCCAGCCAACCCACTTAATGAAAAGTGGGAGAGCATTGTTTTACATGTCTGGTATCAAGGTCTTCAGATTAGGGTCTTTGTGTTTCTTTTGTAGCTGTTTTCTTCCTGTTTTTACTAGATGGCCTGCCTATATGCTTCTTAAAAATTCCTTAGTCATAAGAGTTTTGGCCTAAAAACTCCTTACATCTACACTCTCTTGCATGGTGCTATTTCCACAATGCTATTATTTGCCTTTCAGTTTGAAGGTTGAATATTCCCTTGAGAAAGAGGATGTGACTTTTTTGTCATCTTTATTAGCTGCATCTATAGTCCTTAGGAGTTTTCTACTTATCCTAAAGTGGTCTCCATGCTTAATATAATTTGGTATGCCTGCTAAAACTAATTCTTTTTCAGTCAATAACACCTTCCCAGCCTACATGCCACTGAAGTAAAAATGTAATTGCTAGCAAAATCCATGCTTAATACAATGTGGTATGCCTGCTAGAATTTAAAGTCAATATAGAGATTTTATTCTGAGAAGAAAATTGGTTTGTATAATAATCAGTAAGCTGGTGCATAAAAAAAGGCTTACCTTAAAATAGAAACATATTCTTATTCAGACGTGTTCAACTTTTTGGCCATACAAGCAAAAGATTACATAGAAAATCTGAAGGTGTAGAAGTTCTTTGTTAAAATATGTTAAAATAGGAAGAAATTTTAAGATTTCCTTTTACATGATCAGGAGAAATTTCCAACTCTGCAACGAGGATCTTCTCTTTCTTAATGAGTGACATTGAAATGAGTAACTGCAAGAATTCATTTCTTTTGCAAAAACAATGAAAGACATTTCTGTTATCTCCATTCAGTATCTCCGAGCTTCTCCAATGTGTATTTCTTTTTATTCTTGTTTCAGCAGTGAATTATTCTAACCTTAGCAGAGATGAAAAAGACAAAAAAAAAAATGACTGCTTTTAAATAGCATTAAATCTTTCCATGTGTTCAGTTTTTTAAGAAAATAAACAGATACACAATGTATATTATTATAATTGATGATTAACGATTCAACTTAAATTAAATGTTGATAAAAGTTGCTGAGACTCTTGATCCTTGCTCTAGTCCTATTCTTTGATTCAATTTTGTATGTTGCTTACTGTTGGTCACTCTGTGACCACATATTTGGTATAATGAAGATATATAGCAATCTCTATTTGAGGATATCAGAGGTGTCAGACATTTTGAACATGTTTTTTTCATGACCTTTTATAACATTTTTTTTTTTAAATAGATTTTTACAAATGTGAACAGCAAAGATTTAAAGACTTAAAAAAAGTATTTAACTAAAAATGTTTTAAAAAGCAAACAAAGAAAAAAACATGAAAATATTTAGTAATAATGTTTTCTTTCTAAACCAAAAAGGGTCACATGATGAAAATGTTAATTTCTGACAATGTATTAAGACAAAAACAGAACTTTATTTTGTAATATTATTAGAGACCTTAGCCTAAAGAGTGTTTTTTACAAATGAACTAAATCTGTGTCAAACGTATTTATGAGGCCTGGGACATACCATTATCATTTCTTCAGGCAGGAATATATATTCTTCATGTGGAAATATATTTGTCATGCAGAGTTATCAACCCTTCTCTCTTTGAATATTTTGTGACACTTTGTCTGTTGTGATTCAGTCTGGACAAGGTTTCTGGAACAGCTTAAGTTGGAGGGTTCTTCAGGCAGGAAATCATGAGATCAGGTGAATACAATGAAACTGTCATTGTGTGCATGTAGTGTATTTTTGACAGTGTTAATACAAATATATTTATTTATTTATTTGATATTGCTCTGTCTGCTTTAGGCTTGTTTATCTCTGGTCTCATTGAATCTTTAGATGATGGGAAGGTCAGAAATAGAACACACTCACCATCTTATATTTTGTATATAATACAATCTCCAAGTGTCATCATGTGTATGTGTACCTTTCTGACAATGTTAATGTAAATATGCTTATTTGCTTTTGCTCTGTCTGCATTCATTGCTGGTCATATTGACAATCAGAATAAAATTAACAACTGCACATAAAAATCAGTCAAGCTATCTTTCAAAAATGGTGAAATTTTGTTCATATGATAATGTGTTCACTTCAAACAAATATCTACAAATATTTTCACACATTTCATTCAAAGGACCTGAAAATAAGTTTTCTTAATAATTTAGTTATATAAAATAAGTCAAAATCTATATTTACCTCATCCATGTATATATGACTTTATTTCATTCATGTACAAAAAATAAAACCCTAAATTTTTTGATTTCACCTGTTTGCATCTGCATGTATAAATTTTTAACATGGCTACACGGAGTTAATACACATTATATTTTCTCTTGGGCTGTGTTTTGCTATTATGCATTCAATGCAAATTGCAGGGAAAATATAGATTCTTACACTTGTGAATTTTTGTTGAAATTTCTTCTTATATTTCACTTATATACTTGAAAAAAATATGGATTGTATGTTATAATATTTATTACTAAAAGGAGAAATTTATCAAATACTGACTTGAATGAGAAGCAACAAAAACTATTTGTTACATTTATTAAATTTTCAAAATGTCACCCATAAGAATGTCACAAGAATATGATTTCTGTCTAGTGTATACACATGGCATAGCAAACCTAACATTACAGGAATATATTTTCATCCCAGCATGAGATTGCATATAGATCATCAAACTTATATTGTTTGAAAATACAGGTACACAAATTTCAAAAGAATGTTTTCCACCAATGTGTCTTTCAATATGGTGCATCGTGCTTCTCTTCAGTGTGTTAACAAATTTTCAAATTCCACAATAACATTGTTTCTCTCCAGTAAACATTTCAATTGATACAGTAAGGTAGAATTTTCTATAATCAGAGTCCTACAGAATTCACACAGATATGTTTTGTATTTTGTGTATTTTTATATGGCGCTCCAAAGATGACTTCCATGGAAATGTAGATCCACAAATGTCACAAGAATATGGTCTCTCTCCAGTATGTGTTCGCATATGGCGCTCCAAAGAGGACTTCCATGAAAATGCAGCTTCACAAATTTCACAAGAGTATGGTTTCTCTCCAGTATGTGTTCGCATATGGCGCTTCAAAGATGACTTTCCTGAAAATGCAGATTCACAAATTTCACAAGAATATGGTTTTTCTCCAGTGTGTATTCGCAAATGTTGCTCTAAATGTGACACCTGTGAAAATGCAGATTCACAAACTTCACAAGAATATGGTTTCTCACCAGTGTGTGTTCGCATATGGCGCTCCAAAGATAACTTCCGTGAAAATGCAGATCCACAAACTTCACAAGAATATGGTTTCTCTCCAGTATGTGTTTGTATATGGCGCTTCAAATGAGATGACAGTGAAAATGCAGATCCACAAACATAACAAGAATATGGTTTCTCTCCAGTGTGTGTTCGCTTGTGGAGCCTCAAACACGACTTCCGTGAAAAACCTGATCCACAAACTTCACAAACATGAAGTTTCTCTTCATTGTGTATTTTCATATGGCGCTTCAAGTCTGATTTCCATGAGAAGGCATATCCACAAACTTCACAAGAATATGGTTTTTCTCCAGTGTGTGTTTGCATATGGCACATAAAATGAGATTTTAGTAAAAATGTTGATCCACAAACTTCACAGGAATATGATTTTTCTCCGGTGTGTGTGCGCATATGGTAATCCAAAGAATTCTTGCCCCAAAATGCAGATGTGAAAGCTTCAGATTTCTTTGCAGTTTGTGTGTGTGCAAATGTTGCTCAAAATTGGACATATATTTCTCTTCTCTTGATGGAAATTCAAGAATGTTTGCTTTCTCAGTAATAGTTCTTATGAATATTCAGATTTTCTGTTTCGCCAAAACAACTACAAAGAAAAGGAAATAAAACATATGTTAACAGAGGCAATGAATAATACATGGTACCAATTCATATCTTAACAGATACATTTAGCTATAGTTAAGGCTAGTTGAGATCAGCACAAAAACAAAATAATAATGTATCCAGGAAGGATCAATAGTAAAAAAAAAAATCAATAAGTTTATCTTGAATGATTTCATTTGAAGTTGAAAAGCATATAACATAATATACAATTAAAATACTCTTTCAAATGTTTAAAATATTATTCTTTTGGAGATTAATCTTTCAGCTTATAATAAACAAACTGTTTAGATTACATACATGTATACAACAGTATGTCAAGTAAGGTCATTAAAATTAATGAACAGGACATTCATGCAGGCAGGAATCTTGAAATGAAGCTAAAGTTTGTGATACCATATTGCAAGTTGTATAAATTTAAAATTTATTGATAATTTTCTAACATTTCTTCAACAAGCATCTTCATTAGTCAAAGCACATAGGATCTTTTGAAATTTCCTCCTTACATAAATCTCACCAAATTCCAGTTATTGATACATGTGAACACCTCATACGAACACATACCTTCATGTTAAAAAAATGATTTTCTTCAATGTTTTAAACTAAAAGTAATATTTATTTTATTCAGATTAATTAAACTTTAAATCAGTCTTCCACAAATAAAATTTCAGAAAAGTATATTTTAAAATAATATTTAATAAAGAGAATCATGTGTTGACATATTTGTCACTATTGCTGGTTTTAGCAATTTTCAAAAATAAAAAAAAAATTCCCTGTCTACTTACATTCAGTCTGAAATACAGCAAAGTATTTTGTTCATTGGAAATATTAAATTTAATCTATTAGCTTTGAATTAAAACTAAAATAATGTATTTTAAAACATTTGGTATCATTACTTTTTTCTTTGTAAAGTTAATTAAAATTCTCCGAAGACTTGTTCCCGTATCTAAATATAAGCATTAAGCAATACAAAAGGTACTTTCCCAAAGTTTTACAAAATTAAATGAACATCTGTCTATATTTCCGAGATGAGGTATTGTAAGTATTTACACTATTTACTTTGTTTGGACTGTTGTCCTCATCTTTGTTGTCATATTCACAACGTCTTGGCCATTGTATGTTTCAGCCATTGTATGCTCCAGCCTACTTCAGGTGATTGGAATTTTGAACTGAACCCTACAACCTAAGGGATGGACTATTCTAGTTCCACATGTCATGCCTCTTCCGAAAGTCTCAGTAGCAGTTATCTCCCTTTAATTTGACTCTTGAGTTTTTTGTTCACCTCAGCTGTAGCCAGATATTGAACTCACAACTCTTTGGGTCAAATCACTAGATTAAATCAATATGTTTATCCACTGGGCCATGTGTCATTGTGGAAACGTTGTGAATATAGCAACGAACATGAGGACAACAGACTAAATGAAAACATTGTTTCAAAAAATAATTTCAGTCAAGATAGTTTCATTAAAAATTTCACAATTATCTGAATTTTGCAAATCAATAAGTTTTTCATCAGAAAAAGACGGTGACACCTGAAAAACAAGAATTTTAACCAAAATTCCCAAGGTTCTAAAAAGAAAAAGGATAGCTCATTTTTACAGAAATCCTTGGACACGTCCTCTTAAAATAGGTACTTTCATGAGATCGCTAAAAACAGAGCATAGCACGATGAAAAAGACGCCAAAGTTGATGAAAACAAAACTTTTTGCCTCTAAATGCTTATGTTATTATTGAGAGGAAAGATCAAAGTCTGTCCGTTCGTAGGGGAACTCGAATCTTACGTCAGCTGTCAATAATTGATAGACGGCATCAATTCGCACTTGTCAATTCATGCGTGGTTCAAATCGGCTCTCTTTTATTTTAAAAAACATTTTTCTACGAAGAAAGTAAGTAAAAGTTTCTTTTAAATTATTTTAAATAAACTTCAAATTTTCTAAATTTTTTCGAATAAATTTTGAAATACGTATACTTAATTTTTAAACGAAGAATTTAACTTATTTTTAAAAATTAAAAAAATGGATTAAATCGAGTTTTTTTTCGTTATTTAGTAAACAAGATTTGTAACTAAAATTTTGAACATAAGTGTGAGTAAAAAATTTCAAAAAATATTCAAAAATTACTTTAGTGTTTCTTCTCAATAATGAAATATACATTTAACACGAGGAAATTTTTTTTTCGTTAATTTTCAGACCGTTCTTGTCATACTATCGATTTTCATGAAGTTAGTTACCTATCTTAAAACGTAAATAAGAAAGACGTTTTCGATTGAATATTCTTTTTATTGTTTTATCATTTTTTCACTGCATTTTTAAAAAATATTTGACCTGAAGAAATAAAACTTCAATTTTATTTTATTTTATTTATGCTAACGCTAACCGCGTTTTTCTTTCTCTTCTCTTTTCACGAAACAAAACAAAATAAGAAATGATGAGGCAAGTCAATATATTTCCCGGGTTCTAAAAAGGATAAAAAAAATAATTTTTACAGAACAAATGATAAATAGTCGGATCCTTCCTCTTAGATTTCCTCGGTAAAATATTGTTTTTATTATTTTATTTTGTTCATTTTTTTCGTCATGTATCTTTTTCGCCGAATTTTTGGAGTTACTTTACTTTATTTTTATTAGTAATTAAAATATCTGAGCTGAGGAAACATCAATTTTCTTGCATTTTTTTTTCTTCTTTTGCTGACGCGTTTTTCTTTCTTTTTTAACAAAACAAAATAAAAAAAAAAAACATGAGGTAAAATCGCAAGTCAGTACATAACGATTTCTTTCTTCTTATCAAAATTGAATTATTTGTAAATTCTTCAACTTACCTTTCAGACCAAAACTACAACGAGAAAGACAAAAGGAGCGGATTTCTTTGTCGGATTTCTATCTCTACCTGCCTACTTCTTACTTAAAATAATATGGAAGTTGAAATGAAGAACACAAAAAAAGAATTGAGAAATGGCGAAATAAATAAAAAAAGAATACAAAAGAATATAAACGGAAAATTACTTTTGAGAAAATATTTCGCTTGATAATGTAAAAAAAAAACCCAAAGAAATTATGCGGTGTTAAACAAGATTTGGTTCCTTGCGTTTATTTTAAAAACTGTACATTTCTTGCCATCGACGAAACTAAAAAGTTATTCAAAAAAATATGATGTTTCTTCTCAGCCACAGGACAGCGCTAAGAAGGTAATTTATTGAATATTGTAAAAAAAATGTGAATTATTTCTGACATGGATAATAAAATAAACATTACCAGTGTAGTGAAATTAAAAAAAGGAAACCATTTTATGATTTTTTTTTGTCGTTCTTCGTCAACTGCAAAACTTAAAGCAAAGATTATTAATTATTAATTAATATAATCATTATTATATTTTCGACAAATTTTATTTTTCAATGATTTTTTTCAATCTTAATTTTAACATTTTTCAGACATGTTTTTATCTAATAAAAAATAAAAAAAAATAAACTCCTCGAACGAATAGCAACGGAATTAATTTTAAAATTTCACTAAAAAATTCTAAATAATTTTCTAAAAAAAATCAGTAAGTTTAGGTTTTTTTCTGTCGAATCTGAAAGTAATTAATAAGGTGTCTTATTAAATTATTAATTATAAATAAATATACCAACTATATTTTTTGACCTTTTTTTTTTTTTATTGAAATGATTGAGAGAAGATACGAGCCGAATTTTCCGTTTGTTCACGTAATGCATAAATCTTACTGAAATGTGAAATATCTTCAGGGATTTCTTTTTAGAACTCAATAATTTCATATAATCTCTTAACTGCCCAGTAATCATAAACTTTTAGTTTTTTTTTTTTCAGATATTGATAGCGTTATAGCTTCCTTAATGTTTGGCAAATTTAAGTAAAGAAAGGGTACATAACTTTAAAAATTACTTGAAAACAACTTTTCTTTCTTTCTTGCTCTCTCTCTCCCTTTCTCTCTATACATATACAGTGTAACCCGGATATAAGAGAGTTGTCGGGACCGGAGAAGAAGTCTCTTATATCCGGGTTTGGTCTATTTTGTTTAGGTGTATGGCTCTAATTTGGGACCAGAGAACATCTCTCTTATATCCGGGTTACACTGTACATACATATATTTTATATATATATATATATATATATATCATTTTTATAATTATTTTCTTTTTAAAAATATGACTCCATCACGGCACAGAAAATTTCCATGTTTCAAAACTGAAAATAAATTTAATTATTAAAAGTTAAACTTAAAATCCATAGTCAAGCGATGACACTATGGATTTTAAGTTTAACTTTTATAATTAAATTTACAATTTTAGTTTCAGTTTTGAAACATTGAAATTTTCTGTGTCGCAATGGAATCATATTTTTAAAAAGAAAATAATTATAAAAAGTGTGTGAGAGAGAGAGCTTTTTTATCTATCCAGTAATCTTAAAAATTAAAGTAAAATATTTGAAGAAATCTAATATTTTATTTAATTTTAGATATTTTGACTTTATAGTCTTACTTGCGAATTACGATTTCTTTTGTTCTATGGAATCATGAAAATTAGATTTTTTTTTAAATTATTTTTTACGAAATCGCTACAACACTTATTGTATTGTCCTAAGAAAAAACATTTTTCAATGATTGATGAATTTTTACAAGATTTGTTTTCATTTTTTAAATTTTGATGAGAATAATTCGTAAAGTTTTTACATGTTTTAAAATTCGGTTTCAGTAGTGTAAAAATTAGGGATTGTTAGTAAGTAAAAAATATTTACTAATCGAAAAGAAGGTTAAGAATTTTGTTCTTTTTTTTTATTTTATTTTGTATGTGTAAATGTGCCGATTTTTGTAGATGCGGTGTTCATACACGATATTATCAGAAAACAAAAATGTTAGCTAAATTTGAAGACAAAGTATCTAAAATTCAATAAAACATTAGGTTACGGAAACTATTTTCTTAGATTTTATAAGATTAGTGAGTACTTAAAAATTATATATAAAAGGCGCTCATGTTATATTCTTCAGTTATTTTTACAACTAAAGCTTCGTAGTATAACATTAAATAAATATTCTTTCATCTTCCATCAAGCTGTCAACATCTTAAATAAACAGATACCGACGTTTTAAAAATGTATTTCTGCGACATTTTAAAACGTAATATGAGCAATTTGTTCCAAATCAGATTAATTAAACTTGAAATCAGTTAATGTTCCCCAAATAAAGTGTCAGAAATGCATATTTTATTTTTAGAAGATTTCTTTTTTAATAAAGAGAATTTCATTCTGATGATAAATGCCTAAAAATGGCGCTCTAAAATAAAGAAAAAAATCAGAAATTTCGAAACGAAAACTCATTCCAGTCAAATTAAATTTGTTTTGAAAAAGAGAAAAGCGTTTCGTTTGTTCATTGGAAATATTATATATTGGTTTGAAATTAAAAATAAAATAAGGCTTCATGAAAGATTTTTTTTTAAACCTCAGGTATCGCGAATCGATAGATGTATCGACTTTGAAGCTTTAAAGAATGAAATTTCTAAGCGAAATAATTTTTTATTCAGTTTGCTGAATCATTGAAAATCAAAAATGGTCGGAAACATTTATTTTGGTGAGTTAACAAAACTTTTTTTTTTATTCGTCAACTCTCAAAAAACAAATACACAGCAGTGTCTTCCTTTTTAATTTTAATTATTCCATTATTAATGCTTATTTTTATTTTTGTTAAAAATACGTAGGAAAGAATTCACGGTATTTAGCCCAGGCTTGATTATAATGATTTAATAATGATATTAAATTTTATATGAAATCGACTTAATGAATGATATTCGACATGTAGTCGAGTGAACACTCTGGGGATTCGTTAAGTGGGTGAAACTGACCCCTTAGCGTCTATGAAGAAACAAATATCATGCAACTATTTTTCAATAATTATTTAGCCTCTAAATGAAATCTGAGGAACTTAATCTTGTCTCACACCGCTTACTTTTCTTTCGACTTACGTCATCCATAGACGACATATTTTAAAAAGTAATTTTTAACATTTGTCACGGTTTGTTCTTAATTTTCACTCTTAATTCTTACTTTGTTTCATTCGTTTCAGCTGAACTGAGAAATGTCAACAAAATCAATGCAAAACAAAGTGAAAGAAATGATGATACGGTTTGGTTTTTCTCGCTGCATTTTCTAACTTATGTAAGTGGACGAAGAATACTAAAAAATCCTTATTTACCGACTTGTTTCTCAATTATTTTGTGTTTATATTTTTGGGCGTTAGCATTGCAAACAAATGAAAATAAATTGAGCTGCAATTTCGTCATAACATTTCAACGAAATAAGGAAAATAATGTAAAAACTGCACTTTAAACTTGTATGTAAAAAATAAAGTTAAAAAGTAGGTATCATTCAATTTCAATAATTCTCCGAAAAAACAGCATAGCATGATGATTACAGAAAGACCCCAAACTTAATAAAAACAAAGTTTTATCGTGAAAAAGTTTGTTATTAATAAGAGAAAAGACCAAAGTATTTTTTTAATTTTTTTATTTCTTTCTAGTACGTTTAACATTTTTTGGATGAAAATCTTGTTTTTTCTTTTAGGTCAAAGGTCGCGTAATATTTAGCATTATTTTCTCGCGTTTTTTCACTTGAAAAACATTAATTTGGAAATTCTTGGAAAAATTAAATAATTGTCGGATTTTAATGAAACTTTCAGAACTTTTTCAAAAATGAATAAAATTATTTTTAGAAATGTCTTTTTTTTTTTTTTTTTTTTTTTTTTTAGAAAGTCATGGTAAAAATATTTTTTTTTTTTACATCTGTTACACCCCACCCCCGCCACACACTTAATTTTATGAAAACTTGAATATGTATACCTTTGCAATTGTTTGATTAAATGCAGAAGACTTTGAAGAATATAAATCATCAATTTTATTTTATTTATTTATTTATTTTTTGTAAGTCAAGGAGTGCTTCTACCCAAACTTTAGCTCTGATTTGTAAAATGCAAAACCCAATAAAATTAACACATTATTTAATTAAAAAAACTTCTGATGGCTTTTATGAATTAAGGACATTATTGTTTGAAGCCAAAATATTTATATTAAGGACATTATTGTTTGAAGCCAAAATATTTTTTCGATGAAAAATGAATTTTTACAAGAATTCTGTTTTTTTTTTTTTTTTTTTTTTTTTTTTTTTTTTTTAATCTTAAATACAAAATGTGATAAAGTTCTTCACTATTTTAAAATTAAGTTTGAATATATGTATCTCTGGAAATGCTCTTATTAAAAGATCTTTTAATTTCTTAAATTTGAAAGCTTATTACAATCTGCAAAGTGTTTCTATTTTTAAAATAATTTTTTAATATGCCTAAAAATGTATTAAAAACATTTCTGGCAAAACTATGGAGGCACAATTCAGAAATAATGTCACATGTTTTAAGAGTTTTTTCTCCTGATAGTGAAGATTCAGCCTCATAAATTGCGTTGATTTCATGTTAAATTATCTGACTGACCAACCATCATTGTCCCATTTTCAAAGTTTTTTTTTTTTTTTTACATATTTCACTAAATATTTTTTTTTTTCATTTTTTAAATATAATCAATTTTTTTCTTTTTCAGTGAGAAACATGCTGCAATTATTTTTTCTTTTTTTAGATTCAATTTTAGGAGCAGAAAAAGTGCAGGCTTTGGACATATCTTCATTAAAAGAAAAGTACCTAAGAAATCAATAAAATAGACTTTTGAAAGTATTTAATTTTTAAGAATTACTTTATAGTTAAATAAGCTGGTTCACTTAAAATTTGAAAATACTGTCGCTTCTGCCCTTCCGTCCAATAAAGAACCAAATCACCATGGTTAGACATGCATCTTATTTCCAACTAAATTTTTTATGCTAAAAAATTAAGTAATGTTTGTTTCCAGTTACATTAAGTATAATTTAAATTTTCCACTTTTCCTAAAATAACTTTTGAGAAAAGCATCATTGAATTTTACAAGATTTTTAAACGGGGAATTTCACTTTTGTTTACAAACTTGTCAAAAAAATACTTTGGTCTTTCATCTTAAGAATAACAAACATTTAGATGATAAAAAAATTGTTTAATCAAGTTGGGCCTTTTTTCATCAGGGTATACTTTTTTTTTTTTTTTTTTTTTAGTAAAGTATTGAATAGCAAAAATGTTCTTCTGAATGAGCTTCCACTGCAAACAACCTAAAAATAAAATTGATAAATGGAAAAAGAAAACCTCCATATAAAGTGTGTAATTCTAATAATTTGCATTACAAAATAATATGGTCATTAGAAAAACTTACTTTTTAATAAACAGAAATTCGGAGAAAGTTTGTCTTTCTATGAGCAAACAAAAGAAAGAAAACAATATCCCCATAATTTAATATCTACCAGAAATCAGGGAATTATCTGATTTTATTGAAATTTTCAAAATGTATTCATTAACGAGGAAGTATATATTACAGATTTTGTTTGTTTTGATGAAATTTTTGAGGTCATTTATATCCCCTCTATTTACTGGTGCCTAATATGTACGAGTGAATTTACAATGTTCTTCTTAATTTTTATATTTTAATGAAGTAGGTACCTCTAAATATCCTCTAACAATGAGCATATTTGATAACAAAAAGTCATTGTGTTATTTAAAAGTTTAAATATTATTAAGTGGAGAGACCATCTAGAAACATTTTTTTTTGTTTTTGTAATCCATTTTAAAAACTTCAAACTTTTGTTAAAAAGCTTATTTTTCTGGTGTCAATATGGGGCTATATTTGTATGAGGAATTTCAGTATCATTTTCTAGTGAAAAACATTGATTTTGGAAATTCTTGCAAAAAACAGATAATTGTCAGATTTTAATTAAATTTTCAGGATTTATTCACAAATTAAACAAAATTATTTCAGAAACATTTCTTTTTTAGAAAATCGTTGTAAAACACACATGTACATATGTGCGTTTTTGTGTGTGTGTGTTTTTTTTTTTTTCTTACCACACTTACTTAATTTTCTGAAATTACAAATTTTTTTAGCACTTTATGTTAGTTACAAGAATAAGACATCGGAGACTTTAAATCATCAATTTCTTTTGGTCAAACAGGACACCCAGCTACAGAAAATCTGCTTAGAATCATAAAATAAAATATGCAATAAACTAAGAGATTATTTAATTACAAAAGCTTTTAATTGCTTTTATTAATAAAATATACCATGAACACTATCTCTTGAGGAAAAACACATTTTTTTTATTAGGTTGGTGCAAAAATAATGACGTAATAATGTCGTTTTTTGACGTTAAAAAATACGTCAAAAAACGACATTATTACGTCATTATTTTTGCACCAACCTAATATAATAATCTGAGAATGTTCTTAGGCAGATTGTATAAAGCAGAAAGAGGGTAGGACTGAGAAGAGAAGCATGGAGAATAGAGCTAAGACAGAAAGATCAGCTGCCGGACTCTGGTTGTCTAGGTATTTGGATGTGCAGTCCTAATCTGTGATATCATCTGCATAGGTATCTATTAGGTTGGTGCAAAAATAATGACGTAATAATGTCGTTTTTTGACATTAAGAAATACGTCAAAAAATGACATTATTATGTCATTATTTTTGCACCAACTTAATATCAATAATGAATATTATCAAGAATTGTTTTACATTTTTTTAAATTTTAATTAGAATAATTTATAAACATTTAAATCTTTTAAAATTTTGTATTAATCAGAGGTGATCAAGTGATATATTTACTAATCATAAATGGAAAAGCTTTGTACACTTCAGCGAACACCAATGTTTTGAATTCTTTCTGTCTGTATAAATAAGCTGATTATTAAATATAGACAACCATGCATGACATCATCAAAAAAATAAGAGCAATAACTTTAGTAAATTCATATTTATTAAAATTTCAAGAAATTCTTTTTTGCATCAACTAAAGATATATTAATTACAAGGACAAGTCCTAAGAGAATTTTCATTAGTTTTCAAAAAAAAAAAAAAAGTGATACCTAAGGCTTCAAATGCATTTTATAAAAGGAAATATCTTTCAAATGAAATTTAAATTGGAATTATTTTTCATCCTGTTTATCAGAAAAATCTACAAAATCTCCCATGTTGACAAATCTGCAAACACAATTTTCTTTATTGAAAAATCTTTCAAAAATATAATATACATTTCTGAAATATTATTTGAGAAAAGTTAGCTTATTTAAAGTTAAATTAATCTGAATTGAAATAAGTATTACTTTTTAACATGGAATTTTGTGTTTTTATAAGGTTTTGATAGATCTATCGACAGTCTGATATTTGGGAAATTTAAGGTAATTGAAATAAAATTACATGACAAATATAACATAAATACTATATTTATATAATTTTTTTACCAAGTCTTCTTAAAAATTTAACATAATTTAGATGAAATAAAATATGGATACTATTGTCTAAAAAAATCTTTTTCATGAATAATGAAATTTTATGAAAACTGTTTTGTGTTTTTAAAATTTTAATTAGCATAATTTAAACCTTTCAAAATTCTTTATTAATATGTAGCAATCAAGTGACATTGTTATTAATACAAGCTATATTTACTAATCATGAATAGAAAAGCTTAATAAAATTCATTAAACCCAGTATTTTAAAAAGAATTTTGAAATTTTTGTGTATAAATATGCCAATTTTTGCAAATACAGATGATTATACACAATATTATAAGAAAATAAGAGCAATAACTATAGTAAATTTAAAATTTATTGGTAATTTTGTAACATTTCCTCCATAAGCATTCTTTATAAGTAAGACGATGAAACCAGAGTACCTAATATTCTATGAAATATTAGAATGTATCAAATATTTTCCATATTTAAAATTCCTGAGTATTTAAAAAATTGTTCAATAAAGGCTTTTACATTGTGTTCATCATATACATTTACTACAAGTATTTCCTTTTTACAGAAATCTCACAAGTATAAAATTATTGATAGATGTTTCAATACCCCAAAGGAACACATGACTCCGTGTTGAAAAAAAATACTATCTATGATATTTTAAACGAAAAGTAAGTTATTGATTTAGATTAATTGAACTTGAGATCAGTTAATCTTCCGGAAATAAAGTTTCAGAAAGGTATATTTAGTTTTTTAAATATTTTTTCAATAAAGAGAATCATATTGTGTTGAAGGTTTGTCAATATGGTTGGTTTTAGTGACTGAAAAAAAAATTACAATAAATTTAAATTTGGTGTGAAATGTGGCAAACTATTTTGCAGTTTGAAAATATTAAATTTAATCTATTAGATTTTTTCCCATGAAATGCATTGTTTTAATCAACAGATTAAGAAGTGCCATGTTCATATGATCATTGTGATGTCTACAACTTGTGATATAACAAAAATAGTTTATTATTTGATATTTTCATTTGGTCCCTAATTCTCTCTTTCCCGAAATAAAAAGCAAAGCTTCACTTTGTGATTATGCTTCAAATTTAATGGTTTTTATATACTGTCACAGTCTTTAGCCTCATTTCAAGATTCATGCCTAAACCATTATTTTTAATGACTTGACAGATTGTTGTATGCAGGTATTAGGTTGGTGCAAAAATAATGACGTAATAATGTCGTTTTTTGACATTAAAAAATACGTCAAAAAATGACATTATTACGTCATTATTTTTGCACCAACCTAATATTTAATCAAAACAGAGTTTGTTTATTGTAAGTCGAAAGAAAAATTTCTAAAAGAATATTTTACACATTTGAAAATTTTTCAATAAAATCTTATCCTTGTGCAATGTGTAGCATGTTTTGTAACTGCAAATGAAATTATTAAAGATAAACTTATTGAGTTTTTTTTATTATTGATCTTTCTTGGCTGCTACATTATTGGGTCTCTGTGTTGATGTCAATTAGCCTTAACATATAGCTAAATGTATCTGTTAAAATATGAAATGATGTCTTATATTATTCACTGTCTCTGTTAACATAGATTTTATTTCTTTTTCTTCACAGGCGTTTTGTGCTGAACAGAAAACCATGATATTCATAAGAACTGTTAATATTGGGAATTTAAATGAAAGAAAACAAGACTCTTGAATTTCCATCAAGGGCAAAGCCATTATATGCTACAATATTCATGTAAAAATTCCAACTTGAAAGAATAATTTGTAAAAGGATAATATTTTAGATATTTCCAAATTGTTCAGAAAAATATATGGGCATTGTGTTTTGCAACTGAAAATGAAATCAAGATAAACTCATTGATTTTCTATGCTGACTTTGAATAATTTTAATATATAGCTAAATGTATCTGTTGAAATATGAACTGATGTCTTATATTATTCACTAACCCTGCTAATATATGTTTTATTTTTTTTTCTTCACAGTCGTTTTGTGCTGAACAGAAAATCCTGATATTCATAAGAACTGTTGTTATTGGGAATTTAAATGAAAGAAAACAAGAGTTTTGAATTTCCATCAAAGGCAAACAAATATAGGCTACAATATTCATGTATGTACATTTTCGAAAGCATCACGATGAACGTTAACTATTAAAAAGAAATATGTACATTGAAATGTGTGATTTGCCTTCTATAAAAGCTCAGTGTTATGTATGAATAAATATTAGAAAGAACCATATTCTTGTGAACTCGGCAAAAATTTTAATGGTATAGCGTGCCATATGGAAACTGACATTGGAGGGAAATCATATTTTTGTCAAGGTTCCGAATCATCATTTTCACAGAAATCATCTTTGGAACATGGGAACACACACTGGGGACAAACCATACTATTGTGAAGTTTGTGGATATGCTTCTTCACGGACAACAGATTTACAGCGCCATATGCGAACACACACTGGAGAGAAGCCCTATTCTTGTGAAGTTTGTGGATCAGCATTTTCACAGAAGACATGTTTGGTGTACCATATGCGAATACACACTGGAGAGAAGCCATATTCATGTGAAATTTGTGAATCTGCATTTTCACGGAAGTCATCTTTAGTGCGCCATATGCGAATACACACTGGAGAGAAACCACATTGCTGTGAAGTTTGTGGATCTGCATTTTCACTGTTATCTCATTTAAAAAGCCATATGCAAACACACACAGGAGAGAGACCATATTCTTGTGAAGTTTGTGGGTATGCATTTTCACAGAAGTCACCCTTAGTGCTCCATATGCGAACACACACTGGAGAGAAACCATATTCTTGTGAAGTGTGTGGTTCTGCATTTTCATGGAAATCCTCTTTGGAGCACCATATGCAAACACATACAGGAGAGAAACCATATTTTTGTGAAGTTTGTGGATCTGCATTTTCACAAAAGTCTTCTTTGGAGAGCCATATGCGAACACACACTGGAGAGAAACCATATTCTTGTGAAGTTTGTGGATCAGCATTTTCGCAGAAGACATGTTTGGTGTACCATATGCGAACACACACTGGAGAGAAACCATATTCTTGTGAAATTTGTAAATCTGCATTTTCACGGAGGTCATCTTTGCTGCGCCATATGCAAACACACACAGGATAGAAAACCAATCCATGTAAATTTTGTACATCTCTGATTATAGAAGATTCATCTCACTGCATCATCTTCAAATGTCTACTGGAGACTAATGCTGTTCTTACGAAATTTTAAGATTTGCATTTTTAAAGATATCAAAATTGTTAAGCCACATGTAAATACACATGGAAGAGAAACCTAATGCACCATATTCAAAAATACAATGTGAGAAATCATTCTTGTGAAATTTGTGGATCAGCAATTTCAAACAACCTGAGTTTGGTGGTCTTTATGCAATCACATCCTGGGGAGAAAGCATATACTTCTAAATTCATACATGTATACCAGACAGAAATCACATTCTTGTGAAATGTATGGATGATGTTTTGAAAATGTAATGGGTTTTAAAAAAGACACAAAATGATTCTTAGTCATACAAATCAATATTTCAGAAATTTCTCATGAAAAACATGCTAACATATCATCCATATTTTTATCAAGGATGAGACAGAAAATTTTTATCAAATATAAGCAAAAATGTAACAAAAATTCACAACTAAAGTGTAAGAATCTGTATTTTTACAGAAGATTTGCATTGAAAGCATAATGAGAAAACATACCACAAAAGAAAATATACAGTATTTTGATTGAATTTATTTTTTGTACATGAATAAAGTCATATATTCATGAATCAGGTAAATATCTGTTTTGTTATTATGAGTATTTCTTTTCAAGGTCTTTTAATAAAATTTGTTAAAATATTTGAGATAAACACGCAAAATGAAATAAAATTATTTCAGAATTTCAAATCTTTTTGTTGATTCTATTTTTCATATTTTTGCTGTTAATCTATGAACACTTCACTTTGTCTAATGAAACTTTAAATGGTTAATTTTCATCTCACTTATTCAAAAAGTATTTATGTTATTTTCATACATTTTGAAAATTCTCAGTCTCACCATTACGGCCTGGGTATGACGGTAAACTACATCCGCGTCCTGGGTATGGCGATAAACTGCATCCAACAGCAAGGTCTCAGATAATGTTTTCAGAAAAATAATGTTGCCAGCTCTAAGTTTTTGAAACAATAATGTTGCCAGCTCTAAGTTTTTTTTTTTTTTTTTTTTTTTTTTTTGTAGAAAAGGAATAATGTTGCCAGCTATACGTTTTTTATTCTATACAAAATAGGCATTTAAAATTCATATAAACTGGATTTGTTGGTTGATATGCCATAAAACCCAAACAAACAAACAGTCTCACCATTATTGTAACATTTTGTTTAAAGGTACCTTCTCTGATGTATATGTGGTGTTATTTTCCTAAGTTTCATACATTTTGGAAATTCTTTTGAATTACCACTTTTGAAAGGCAGCTTCAAGGATTTTTATGTGCACTAGTTGATTCTAGTCTGATTGTCAATGATAAAATATATGAGATGTGAAGAATGTTCTATTTCTGACCTTCCTGTCATCTACAGATTCAAAATGACCAGCAATAAACAATCCTAAATCAGACTGAGCAAGATCAAATAAACATATTTGCATTAACACTGTCAAATATACCTCCAAAGACATTATGATGCTGATTGTCTGGCAATGACTTCATTTTTAAAACACTCTCTTTATGTTAAGGTCTCTCATAATACTACAAAATAAATTTCAGTTATTAGGTTGGTGCAAAAATAATGTCGTTTTCTCACATATGTTACTATGTGAGGAAACGACATTATTTTTGCACCAAACTAATATTTCTTGATACATTGTAGGGAAGTATTATTGTTGATGATTTTCATCTTATTTAAAATGCCCTTAAATCTTTGCTGTTCACATTAAAAATAAAAATGTTTAACTAAAAAATAGTATATAAAAACCATGAAAAAAACATTTTCTAAATGTGCAAAACCTCTGAAAATATCCCCAAACAAAGATTACTATATAAGGCTTCATTACACCAATGAAAACTTTGCCTTCACAGAGATTGAGCAGTGATTTAGCTCTTTATGTTAATAAAACAATAATTATTGGTTAAGATTTTCATCTTAATTGAAATAGCTTTAAACTTTGTTGTTCACATTAAAAAAAAACTTTAAATAAATTTCATAAAAATGCCATGAGAAAAACATCTGAAAATATCCTTAAATAGTAATTACTATATAAGTTTTTTTTTGTGATGTCATTTGTAGAAGAGACTTTGCAAATCACAGATACTACAGTAGTAAGGCCTTCAAACAATACTCGGTCAGACGATGCTAATTCCCATATATATATATATTTCCTTTAACCATCACATGAACGAATTATTTCAAGATGAGATTGACTGTGCTTGCTCTCTAGTAATCTGTGTTCAAACCCAAGTGTTGGCAGTGACACATTATTCCTATATGACAGGCTTCAATACAGCAACCAATATGGAAAATTGAATCAAAGAATAGAGTTCAAATTCTGGCTGTGACAATTTATTTTCCCTTTGCACTAATATCTCAAATGTTTTAACACAATAACTTTATTAATGACTCTGAAAAAGAATATCCCTCAGGAATTTTATATGCTTGGATAATCCAAAAAGTTATATATCAATGGAAGTTGATAAAAAATAAGATTAATGAAATATATGTTGAAAGGAAGGCATGATGGAGTAATGGATAGAGGCTCGGATCGTGGAATCAGAGAACTGAGTTCGAATTCCCGTCAAATCCATTACATTCACTTATGTATTAATACCCTTAGGAAAGGTCTGAATCCTCTTCTCCCCTCAGCTATGGGTAAATAGCAGAACTGATCAGGTTGTACAGCCTTGGATGGCAACTTGTCTATCACAGAAAGAAATGGTTACCTATTGCAGGAAAAAATCTGCCTCGTCAGTCATGTATCAAAAGATAAATGATTTCCTAAGTATATACCATACATGGCACATAACTGACTGATGTTGAAAAAAATTCTCTATGGGAATTTTTGTTCTTCAGTTAGCATAATTATATTGTAAATAGTTTTATTTTATTCTCATAAAAATAAGAAAAATAGACTTTAATATTTACTAATGAAGTTGATAACTGGTATGTAACAATATAGTCATTACAATAACTAAAATCTGCACATTTAGACAACATAAAAATCAGTGTAACAACTAGCACTCCATTTTAATAGTCTTCTGAGACACAAAAATTTCAGTGTCCCAAATTTATAAAACCACTGTATATCAAAAAGAATCTACGAATTCAATCAGAGTAAAATTAAGAATTACACAACATGGGGGTTAACCATCCACTTTTTTTTCTAGAGTTATATAAAGAAAAATCCCTTTTAGGGATGCAAAAGATAATGACCTCCTCTTGGTGGAGATGAAGTCACATGAGTCACCTAATGGTTATTTCGTGACGTTATTTCATAGACTAACGAAAGTGATCAGTCAGTCATCTTCCAGGTGTTAAACTAAGCAGCTGCTTTTTTAGCACAATGCTTGCGTGCCTAGTCCAGATGTGCTGTCACGGGGTCCTCTCACAAGCCTGTAGTGCCGTTTTCCTTTGGGAGTATATCCACACAAGATATAGAAATTATCTCAGCATGCAGTGCTCAAGTTGGGAAATACACATGACTCGTTGTTTTCTTGTTTGATAAATATGTCTTCGCTAGTGACATAGAAGATAATTCCGGCTCATTTGAATCTCCGTTTGGAAATATAAATATGGCTTTTCCAGAGACAAACACTTTAATTTTTAAATCAGCTAAAATTTATGACATTCATCTAAAAATAAAAATCTTCCATTAAAGTTTCTGTTTTTTAAAAACCGTGGAATTTATAAGTGAAAAAATAATTATTGTTTAGCTTACTAAATAAATGAAAAATAAAAATGGTCGAAAATATAAAGTTATTTTTTTTTAAACCGAGGAAGAAGAAGAGAATCCATAGCAATGTCTTTCTTTTTTAATTTACTCCAGTTTTTTATCCATGTTAGAAACGATTAGTCCAGACTCCAGATTATAATGATTTTTGTACATGATTTAGGTTTCAGTAATATTAAAATTTTATATGAAATCTACTTTATGAAAATTGATATGTATTAGAGTAAAGACTCCGTATCATAGATACTGGAAGTGGTCGAAACTGAGCTCTTGCATCCGGCAGTGATTACATCTTATTTTGCTTACTTTTCTTTCGTCATTCAGCGACAATAAATATTCTAAAAAGTAATAATTTCACCTTTGTCACAGTTTGTTTTTCTCTCTCAGTTCTTATTTTTTGTCATTTGTTTCAGCTTCAACATTATTATATTGTAGCGATCATCATCGCTATCACACACACATACATACATACAGATCATACGACAAGCATTCCTTGGCTTGTGGGGTAATTAATGGTGTTGGTTAGAAAAGAATCAGAAGGGTTTTTGATCAAGGTTGCGTTTTTACATTAACACTCCACTTTAAATTTGTAAAGAAAACACAAGAATGAATGACGAGAGATCAATGAAAATCAACAAGTAAAACATGTATTTAAAACAAGCATATACATATAATTCTGTTAATAACAATAAAGATTAAGTCACACGAAGTGGTTTCCCTTGTATTGTGTGAAGAACAAATGTATGTTGTAATAATGTCTTTTGTTTAAATTTGTTGGTAGTTTAAGAATGTTTGAGTTTGAAAGTTGAAATATTTGTGCAGAAGAATGATATAGTTCGAATAGTTCACTTGGCTTGAAAACAGACAGTACACTGTGTTGTGTGAGTGTAGTTTATATCTGTGTGTGTTTGTGAGTAGAAAATTGAATATACCCGTACGTGGTTTAGTTTTTGAAAATTTATAATCTACTGAAGTTATTTCTTTAATTTCTACTTTATATAGATGTAAGGTGACTCCAGGAACGAGCGCGGGAAGTATATTGAAGAAAGTGTCATTTAATGTGATTGGCCAAAAATCGACCAATCGTTGATTTTTTTTTCTATAGCTAGTTTGGTGAAGCAAAAACACGAGAAATTTTTATGTGGCTCGTGCGATGCGTAAATTGTCTGTACAAAAGGTATTATTTATTTTCCGTCCAATTACTGTTGAGTAATTTGTGGGCGTAGTGTACGTAGGCGTCCACTACAGGCTAATCTCGTCAAAACTAGCTCGTTGATGGGTCAATTCCGACCAATCAAATCGCCTGCACGCGAGGAATAATATTTCCCGGGCACTAGGCTGGGAGTCTGTCACGTGAGACACAACCTTATATAAACAAAACACGAATAAGCCTCTCTCGTTCTCTCCGTTCCTCTTTTTCCTTTGTTGCCAAGATGTAGTCTTCAAGAGCTTCCGTCTTAACCGTGCGGGCAAACGTTAAAGAACATTGCCAACAACTCTTACCGACTTTTTCGCATGTCGCCAGGAGAGTCCAGCAAATTTCGCCTGTCAACACAAACCTATGACTTTATTCACAACATGTCAAACGCACACACACCAGAAATTTGTAATACATATATACATATCTCTCTGTGACTCAGCCAAGTTCAATCAACCAGGACTCTGTTGATCTCTCTAACACAACACACTTTCTGATCAATTGTATTCTTGTGTTATCTGTTCTAACAAACAGTGCTTTGTTCTAATATTGACTCCTGAACATTTTTCTCTCACGAGAACTTTCTTTCGAACAATCAAATACAAATCAAAATACGGTAAAAGGCAAGCAACTTCTTTTCTCTTAATCTATACATTGAATACAAATTAGTAAGTATTCTGGAAATTTTTATTGCGAACTGAACGCGGGTGCTAAACTGCAATTAAACAGTTTTTATTTAATAACATTTAAACAATATCAATTGATTACTACAGATTAATACATAATTTAAAATTTTTTAAAACTATAAAATTTAAAAAAATGAATACAGCATTTGTAAACATTTATTATACATCAAAACAAATTTTTATTTTATTTCCTTTGAAATACGTTAGATTTTTAAGATTACTGTGTATTCTAAAAAAATATACAAAAAAAAGAGTGTTTATGTTCTATTTGCCATATATAATTTTATTTCAATTATCTGCTCTTTACTTAAATTCCCCAAGCATTAGGACATCGATAGATCCGTCAACATCTCATAAAAGTACCCACCTCTGTGTTAAAAAATTCTTTTCTACAATATTTCAACGTAAAAGTAATATTTATTTCAATTCAGGTTAATTAAACTTTAAATCAGCTAATTTTTCTCAAATAACATTTCAGAAGTGTATATTTTATTTTTGAAAGATTTTTTAATAAAGAGAATTATAATGAGTTGGCAGATTTGTCAATATGGATACATAATCGCCTAAGCGTGCATCACGCATGCACATAACTGACTGACTGAGATCACACAGAGATACAATAATGCAGCAGCCAGGAAAGATCAATAAAAATTAAAAAAAAAACAAAAAAAAAACAAGTTTATCTCGAATGATTTCATTTGAAGTTGAAAAGCAATATACAAGTAAAATAATATTTTTCTGAAAATCTTTCAAAAGTTTAATATATTATTCTTTTAGAGATTAATTTTTCAACTTATAATAAACAAATTCTGTTTTGATCAAATACATGTATGGCAAGTCTAAGTAAGGTTATTAAAAATGATGAACAGGACATTTGTTGCAGATTGGCGAAGGTATTTTAAGATATCAGAAGGTTATTTTTATCGATAGGGTTAATGACGTTGGTGTTCTTAGACATTCATCCACAAGAAATTTAGAAATATGAATATTAAAAGCAAATTATTCAAAAGAAATCAGAGTGAAAACAACATATATAAAAGGTATAACAATAACATGGATTTATATTAGGTACGTCACCGGTAACGCTAAAAACGTGGTATACCCTGGAGAAAAAAGGTCCCCAAATTGATAAAAAAAATTTTAACGTGTAAATGTTTAGTTAGAATTAAAGAGAGAAGACCAAAGTATTTTTTGAATATTTTTTCAGATTTTTTAATCCTTCCTATAAATTTTATTTAAAAATCTCGTTTTTCTTGAATAAAAAAAAATTAGTAAATTTGATTTATTGGCAATTTCTGCCCGAATTTGTAAACAAAAAATCAAAATTAGTTAAAAAATCAATTAAAATTCAGTTACGTGTACAGTTACACGTGTAAGCTCTCTCTCTCTCTCTCTCTCTCTTCGTTTTTTCATTCATCTTTCTCTTTGCTGCCAAGATGTAATCTTCAAGAGCTCCCGTTTTAACATTGCGGTCAGACGTTAAAGACCATTACCAACATTTACGCAAGTACGAACTCTTAACTCTTCAGTCTCTCTTGCATCTCAATCCTTGCTGCCAAAATGTAACCTTCAAGAACTCCCGTCTTGACCATGCTATCAGACGTTAAAGAACATTACAACATTCACACAAGTACAACTCTTAACACTTCTGAACTCTTACCAACATTTCCAATACGCAATTCCTTACATGCTAAAGGAACTTTATTCTTCTAAACTACAGTTTAATAATTACTTCATCTTTATGAGCTCAGGTAAAAATATTTCCAAATCTAAGAGACATAACTCTATCAGACATTCAGCTTATATGCATGTACACCAAGCACTAATAAATTCAATTGTTATGTTTTGAATTATTACATCCTGATTTGTATTTTATGTGCTTTTTACCTCAAATATAAATTGCATTGTGAACGCCACATTGGATAGTAACATCCAGCGGCTTTGCTTTCCTTAATCACGCCTTTCCTAGCCAAAGATGAATACATGTAGTACTATCCGCTACATAATGGTGACCACGACGTTTAGGAAAGGCCGCGACATGAATGGTGAACTCGACGACACAAAGAAACGTCCGACGTTGAGGAAAGCCAATGCCTAAAAACCACGTAATAGCCAGACAGGATGAACATTGAAATTTTCCTACACCACGTGGCGACAAAACCCGCCATTGCTTGCTACATTGCTTACCATGCCTTTAACACAATCTTCGGACGACTCACTGTCTCGAACAACATTTTCGACGCATCTTTAATATAAAATTTGTTGTGAAGATTTACTACATAATCACTAATAAGCAATTTTTTTCAACTTCGCCATGACGTTGCAAATCAACATCACCTGTACAAATTCGACTCACTGAAATACGCAGATCTTTGGAAATTAAGCTAGCTTCTCATTCTTTTCAACACATTTGGCAATCCAATTCAACAATACGTCAGTTGACAACACATTCACGCGTACATTACGGCGACACACATTCACTCACATTGTGCTGCACACCGCACATATTTCAGAAGTCCAATCGAATCTTAAAAGGCGACTCACCGTCATTTATCTCATTCTGCAATGATGCGACTCGAATGACCGAAGAATTTGCGAGAATGATATTCTATCGTCAATAATAACGAATTCTCTCAAACATACATTCGACACTCGGTAGAAATTCTGCTCAACTTCGCCACAACGCTGCTTCTATTAAATTTTGTGCGCCAATTTTATCCACGCATATCAAACCTACCACCTCGTTTTTCAAGCAAAACTACGGCCAGGCCAGCAAACAAGTGGACAGATCGACAAAGCCAACTCAACGTGGAGCATTGGAAAAAGACAAATTTTGATAGCACACGCAGATCACTACTGACATTTTTTCCAGAACTTGCCCGACTCTGACTCACTAGAGAAATATACAGCACCTTGAAGACAACGCAAAGACACATGTTCTTTTCAGCCACAAGGACAATACTTTTTACATATTAAAAGTTTTTCGTTCCTGCAACTTTTAATCTCGGCGGAGTATTGTGGAAACTAACACCACCATTACATACACCCAGTACATAGAAATCATGCGACAAGCATTCATTGGTTAATCTCCTCAAAACTAGCTCGCTGATTGGTCGATTCCGACCAGTCAGATCGCCTGCACGCGATGAATGATATTTCCCGCGTTTTCGATCGGAGCCGATCACGTGATACCCAGCCTTATATAAACTAAACAAAACACGAATAAGCTCCCTCGTGTTTCTCAAGAGATCCCGTCTTAACCATATGGTTCAACATCGGCTGAGTCAGTCAGTCGATGTCGGACGACCGGCTGTTCGGTTGAACTCTCTCCTTTCGGGCGAGAGGAACCCGAAGGAGGCTACGCTGAAGGGCGGATTCTCTTTCGGGGAGGTAAACCGGCCCTGAACCCGTTTATACGGGTTCAATGCGCATATTTTTAGCCGAGCCAACGGGCTCGGAGATCCCACGTTAAAAAAGCCTTGTGCCACATGAAGCCCTCGCGGGGCGGGGGTGACTGAATATCGTCTTAACCACATGGTCAGACGTTAAAGAACATTACCAACACCATGATTTGTATGTATGATGGTGATGATAATTACCAACACATCCATTTAGACAATCACTACAGCACTATTGTCTTAAGGAAAAACTTTTTTTTGATGAATAATGAATCTTTACTAGACTTCTTTTTTTTTTTAATTTTTATGAGAACAATTTATAAAGTTTTTTTTTAATTTGGTTTTAATAGTTTAAAAGTTAGGGAATATGTATATTAAGTAAAAACTATATTTACTAATCATAAACTGAAAAGCTTATTTCAACTTAAGCTTACCCAGTATTTTAAAAAGAATTTTGAATTTTTATTTGTATCTGTATAAAAAAACACTCCGAATTTTTTTAGATGTGTAGAATGCTGCTTTCTTAGTGTTGAAGTTACCAATGTAATTGGTAACGGATGTTTGGTTGAATAGATAAATGTGGCTGCGTGTTGAACAAGCATTTAGCATTCATACATAATATTTAAAAAACATCAAGGAAAAACAATGAAGAACCAATTTGTTTCAACGAATAAACATATATATTAAAATCAACAATAAATACAAGGTAGTTGTATAATGTGTGAATAGGGAGAAAAAAGTAATTTCCCTTTATCTGTTAGGCAATGTTTTTAAGCAAGTTTTTCTGAGTATAAAGTTCAGAGTTCTGTATTAAGATAGAATATATATTCAGAAGATTGTTCAGTTGTGTTTGTAACTAACAGAGTTGATTCAACTTAGTTTGTTCACAGAGAACTGGTGGTGTATCAAATTAAGTTCTGTATCTGTGTGTATGTACGTGCGGAGTGAGTAGGATGAATAACACGAGTGAGTAGTAGAGAGCCATTGTCTCTGCTCCGTACTCTACTGTAGTGCTGGAACTACTACTGGTTTTTGGAATGCATCCAATATTTATATTACGATGAGTGGCTCCCAGCACGAACGCGGGATAAATTTTGAAGGTATACGAAAAATACTCGATTGGATGAAAAATGAACCAATCGGTGATTTTATAACAAAACTTGTTTGTGAGCAAACTGTAGGAAAAAATTCAGTATGATGAAATGCGATCGGTAAATTGTCTTACTATTTTTAGTATATATTAATCGACCAATCACAGCTGAAGAAATGTAGGCGTGGCACTACAGATGCAATTGTTCATACACAATATTATCAGAAAGCAAAGCAATAGTTATAATAAATTTAAAACCAAAGTATCTGAAATTCAATAAAACTTTAGTCTATCGAGATTTTTTTTTTAATTTCCTAAGATTGCCGACTACTTAAAATTTATATATAAAAGGTGATCATGTTATATTCTTCAATTATTTTTTTACACCTAAAGCCCCATAGAACAATATCAAATAAGCATCCAACTGTCATCAAGCCGTCAACAAACACTAAACAGGTATCGACGTGTTAAAAAATGCATTTCTGCGCCATATTTAAAATATTTGTTTCAAATCAGATTAATTAAACTTGAAATACGTTAATATTCTTCAAATAAAGTATCAGAAATGTATATTTTATTTTTTGTAAGATTTTTTAATAAAATATTCTGATGACAAATGTTTAAAAATGGCACTAAATTAAAAGAAAAAAATCAGAAATTTTAAAATGAAAACTCATTACAGTCAATTTAAATTTGTTTTGAAATAGAGAAAAGCGTTTAGTTTGCACATTGAAAATATTAAATGTAATTTAGCTTGAAATTAAAAATAAAATAATTTTATTTTTAATTTCAAGCTAAATTACATTTAATATTTAATATTTATTTAATATTTTATTTAATTTTATTAAAATTAAATAAAAATTCATGAAAGATTTTCATATTTTTTTAACGAAACCTCAGTATCACGAATCGGCGGATGTATCAATTTTGAAGTTTAAACAAAAAATGAAATTTCTAAGCGAAATAACTTTTTATTCAGTTTTTTTGTTTTCCAAATCATTGAAAATCAAAAATGGTCGGAAATAAACTTATTTTGAGGAATTAACGAAGTTTTTCTTCGTCAACTCCCAAAAATAAATACACGTGACAACAGTAACACTCATCATGACAGTGTCTTCCTTTTTAATTTTATTCCATTGATAATATTTTAAATTTTTATTTTAGTTAACAGTTAAAAATGTTGGAAACAGTTCACGGTATTATCAGTAGTCCAGGCCTGATTATATTGATGACTGTTAGTGTTACTGTTGTACATTCAATAAATATTTAAATTTTATAAGAAATCTACTTAATGATAGTCGACATGTAGACGGGTGAACACTGTGGATTCGTGGGCAAAACTGAGCCTTTTAGTATAAAAATTTTATTTCTATTTAAAAAAAGAATTAAAAAAAAAAAGTCAAAAATAAATGTAAAACCGTCTAGGTGTTTTTTTGTTTGTTTGTTTATTTACAAGTCTTGAGAAAGGTGTATTTTTTGTAAGCCGGACGATGTGTGTAAAAAAAAAAAGCTGTGCGATTTTATGACTCTTTAGGATCAGGAATTTGCCGCCAAAATTGTTTGCCAAACTCTGATTTTCTTGTGTGAAATTGTGTAAAAATCTATGACCCTTTCGGATCAGAAATAGCCGCCAAAAGTGAAATTTTTGAAGGGCCTTTTATTGGCCAATGAAAATTAAGTTTTCGAGACCCGTAGAAATTCCGGATGGCCCCAAGTCGAGCTGACTTTTTCAAATAAAAGAGAGGGCATTAAGAAACGAAATCAGTAGAAACGAAAAAATAACGAAAGGGAACCGAGGCAGAGATCTGAGACGACACGCTGTTCGCAGACCACTTAACACCCTCTCTCTACATTGACCGGCAAGTGGGCCATAAATCAACCTTTCTTCAAATTAAATACCAAAACCAAAACCAACCTTTTCCAAAAAAAACCAATCCGGCCTGCTGTCAACGGAAATTCTTCAAAGAAAGGAGGTGGGTGCTTTTGTGCGTTCTGCTAAGTGTTGGTCTCTCTAAAAACTTTATCCCTTTTTTGTATTTTTGCAAAGGTTCTAAAACTTTATCCATTTGTATTTTTTATTTTTAAAAACCGGAGTTGGACTAAAAAAAAAGTAAACTGAAACAATTATAATTTCATAGCTTGTTTCTCTGCTGTGGGTATTTCCTTTTTAAGTTTTTAGAAACGCCAGGAAAATATTGTTATCCTGCCGTGTTAGGCGCACAGAAGGAAATTTTTGTGCAACCTTTCTTCTTCGTACCTTTGTGCTTATTGTAAAATAATTGTACAATAAATGTTTTTTTCCAGTTTTTAAAATTTTACGCAGTGGTTCTTGTATCTTTAACTCGCGCTTACTAACGGCAGCTATCGTTTCTTCTGCCAACTAAATTTTGTGTCTGGCACAAGGAGTTGGTAAGGAGAGAGAGAGAAAAAAAGAAACAAAATTTTTATATTAGCGCCTGCAGTGACCATGAAGAAACATCATGCATCAACTTTTCAATAATATTTTTATTTTTAATCTCTAAATGACAAGAAATCTGAGGAACTAAATCTTGCTTAACACCGCTTACTTTTTCTTACGCCATCATCCAGAAACAACATATTTTCTAAAAAGTAATTTCAACTTTGTCACGGTTTGTTTTTCACTCTTAATTCTTACTTTGTCTCGTTCGTTTCAGCTTTGACATTATTCTGTGAACTGAACAAACATTGGGTGAGTTGACACTAAATGTCAACGAAAAATCAATTGAACACAAAGTGAAAGAAATGATAGTTTTTTGTTTTGTATTTATCGTTTCATTTCCTGACCTTTTAGAAGAATACTAAAAAAAAACATCCTTATTTACCGACTTGTTTCTGAATTATTTTGATTTTATATTTTCGGCCGTTAGCTTTGCAAACGAATGAATGAAAGTAGAAAATTGAGGTTCAATTTTAATTTTATCATGACAGATTTTTTTTTTTTTTTAATGAAATAAATTAAATAAAATTTTAATAAACTGCGCTAAAACTTGTTAAAGTGTTCGGAATAATCTTAATGGGATGCTCTTTTTTTTTTTTAGCGATCTCATGGAGGTACCTAAAAATGGAGGGTTAAATGACCTTAAAAATTAATGAAATCATAACGAAATAACAAGACAAAATGATTGAATCACTTAAGTCATTAAATACATCTTGAAAATTCCAATAAAATCGGATTTTTGGTAATTGAAAATTCCAATAAAATCGGATTTTTGGTAATTGAAAATTCCAATAAACTCGGATTTTTGGTAATTGAAAATTCCAATAAAATCGGATTTTTGGTAATTGAAAATTCCAATAAAATCGGATTTTTGGTAAATATTTAAATTACGGGGATATCGTTTTTTCTTTTTGTTTTACTGGCTTGTCGAAAGAAAAATATTCTGGGAAGTTTTTCTGACGACCGTATTATTTTGTAATTCAAACAATGACACACTTTTATGGATTTTTTCATTTATCAATTTTGGGTTTTATCCCAACCATGATGAAAAAGAAAACTTTATCGTCTAAATGCTCATGTTATTATTTGGAAAGACCAAATTTTTTTTTAAATTATTTAAAAAAAAAAATTTCCTTCTTTTTAGAACATTCTAAATTTTGATTAAAAAAAACCTTGTTTTTCTTGTATCACCGGAACTAGTAAAATAACATATACAATTTTTAGCACGTTTTTTTTTTTTTTTTTTTTTTTTTTTTTTTTGTATGACACACATTCATTTGGAAAATCTTGCAAAAATAAAAATAATTGTCGGATGTTAATGAAACTTTCAGAAACTATTCATAGATGATGGAAATTATTATAAATATGTTGTTTTTTTTATGTCATGGTAGAAATATTTTTTTTATATTTATTACCCCTCCCCCATAACTAATTTTATGAAAACTCTAGGAATTCGATCTAATCTAGTTTAGTGATTACAATAGTTAAAAGGACAAGGTTTTGAAGAATGCAATATTTTTTTTTTATTGGACCCCCCCATACCTGAAAATCAGCTAACATACAAAACTAAATAAAACAAAGATATTATTTAATTTCAAATGCATTTATTTGCTTTTATGAATATGGATAATATTTTCTGAAAGCAAAAAATTTTTCTGATGAAAAATGAATTTTTAATACAATTATTTGTTATTTCTATAATTATAATAGATTTTTACATTTAAGTTGTTAAAATATAAAATTATTTAAAAGCTGCATCAGGTTTCCTAAGTGTCCTTATGAGATAGGTCTTTTTTTTAGTGCATTGTAAATTGTATTGTTTTGATTAATCAGAAGATCCGCAGTAATTAAAAAATGTAATTTTGTGTTTATAATCAGGCTGTAATTATAAAGTACGGAAGACCAACCAGAATACAATTAAGTTGCATTATTTGAGTTAAGCATTGTTCTCCGCTGTTAAGGCCTTTACTTTTGCGAAACACGTGTGGAGAAGTTAATTTGATTTTTCAATTTCAACTGAGAAGAGTACCTACAAGTATCAGTATCATCTTATGAAATTTATATGATCTTATTTTTATATTAATCTAGGTTATGACATTTTCCATAAATGAAATATCAAAATTAATAATAAAATGAATGGAAATACAAATAACACAGTAAAATGTAATAAATGTACATCAAATTATAGTATTTTATGTACACTTCTGATAAAATTTCATAAGAAAGGTAGGTACCTATAAATTAATTAGATACCTTTCTTATGAAATTTAATCTCACTCTTAACAGTCTTATTTTAATTTCTTTATAATATATTTTCCATAAAGCATCGTAAACGTAAAGGTGAAAGCTAAGTACAAAAAACAACAAAAATTAGAGCGCTGAATGTTTTCCTTAAAAATAACAAGGTAAATAATTTGTTAACTTAAATCTAAATAACTTTACTTTTCTCCTTCTGTAGAACAAATTATCCTCTCATAATCCATCAATACATCATTCTTCACCTGTCAAGTGACACAAAAGATTATGACCTACTTTGTTTTATTTTCAAACTACATCTTTTCGGTGCAGAAGCTAAGTTAAGCTTGGTTCAAAATAAACATAATTTCTAATTTTCTTAAAATAAGTTTTTAAAAAATGATAATTGATTTTTAAAAGAGTTTCAAAATGTGATTTTCATTTTTTTTATAAAATGGGAAAAAAAGGATTGCCATGATTGATTATCTGCCAATTTTGATGACTCAAAAAACAAGATTTTTAACGAAAATTTCGGACGTGCTAGGAATGATTAAAAAAAATGTAAAAAAAATCCCCCAAAAGTACTTTGATCTTTCCTCTTAATAATAATATGAACATTTAGATGATAAAATTTTATTTTCGTCAAGTTTGGCGTCTTTTTCATCATGCTATGCTCTTTTTAGCGATCTCATGGAGGTACCTACTTTAAATTAACTCGCGTCTAATCCAGATGGGTTAATTTTGGATGTTCTTAATTATTATATTATAATGAAGTTGGTACCTTGAAATATTCTCTAAAAAATAAGCATGAAAAATAGTAAAAAATAAGAAAGTTTACCGTCCAATTTTTTGTTTTTATTAAGACCTGGAAAGACAATCCCAAATGAATATTTCCTAGGATTTTTTTTTTTCCATAATCCTCTTGAGAAATGTCAATTATTTTTTTTTATTTTTTTTTTTTTTTTTAGGCATCAATATGAGGCTATAAATAAGTATGGGGGATCTGATTGTCTTTTGAGAAACATTGATTTGGAAATTTTTGCAAAAATCAGATGTCGGACTTTTAGGATTTACTCACAAATGAAATTTCAGAAACTTAATTTTTGAAAATCTTGCTAAAAATGTACACACACACACACACACACACACACACACACACACACACACACATATGTATGGGAGAGAGATAGATATGTGTATTTGTCTGTTTTTTAAATTTGTTACCCCACTTAGTTAATTTTATGAAAATGTGATTTTTTTTTTTGTTTATGTTTTTATGTTTATATTAGTTACAAGAACATGTCCTTGGAGAGGTTAAATCATCATTGTTTTTTTGTCAAACAAGAAATCTACTTACAGAAAATCTGCAATAACTCAAAGAAATTATTTAATTACAAAAGCTTTTTGCTTTTATGAACAAAATATACGATGATCACTGTCATCTTAAGAAATAAACACATTTTTCGATCAATAATTAATTTTAACACTTTTTAAATTTTAATTAAAATAATATATAATATTTTTAAAGTTTCATATTAATTTGTAGTAATCAAGTGCCATATTTGCTAATCATAAATGGAAATGCCTTGTACACTTCAGTGAACTCCAGTGTTTTGAATTCTTTTTGTCTGCATAAATATGCTGATTCTTGGAAATACAGGCATCCATACATGACATTTTCAAAAAATTGAGAGCAGTAACTATAGTAAATTTAAAATTTACTGGCAGTTTTGTAACATTTCTTCTATAAGCATTCTTCATAAGTAAGACTAGGAAGCCAAAGTACCTAAAATGCAATAAAATATTAGAATGTTTCAAATATTTTAACCTTTTAAGATTACTGGGTATTTAAAAATTATCTAATAAACACATTTACATTGTAGTTGTCATGTAATTTTACAAGTATTTCCTTCTTATAGAAATCTCACCAGTATAAAGTTATGGATAGATGTAACAGTACCTCATAAGAACACATAATTCCGTGTTAAAAAAATGCTATGATATTTTAAACTAAAATTAAGTAATATTTGTTTTAATATAGATTAACTCAACTTTAAAGCAGTTAATCTTCCTGTTATAATGTTTCTGATAGGTATATTTTATATTGAAATATGTTTCAATAAGGAGAATTATGTGTACACAGATTTGTCAATTTTAGTTTTTAAAAAAATTACAATAAATTAAATTTTGTGTAAAATACAGCAAACTATTTTGCAGCTAGGAAGTATTAAAATTAATCTATTAGATTTTTTCCCTGAAATGTTTTGTTGGAATCAACAAACTGAGAATTGCCAGGTTTATATCACCATCTTAATTTATATAACGTGTGATATAACAAAAATAGTTTAGTTGAAATTTTCATTCCCGAAATAAAAAGCAAAGCTTCACTTTGTGATTATGCTTCAAATTTAATGGTTTTTATATACTGTCACAGTCTTTAGCCTCATTTCAAGATTCATGCCTAAACCATTATTTTTAATGACTTGACTTAGTATTGCCAGACTGTTTTATGCAGGTATTAAGTTGGTGCAAAAATAATGACGTAACAATGTCGTTTTTTGACGTTAAAAAAATACATCAAAAAATGACATTATTACGTCATTATTTTTGCACCAACCTAATATTTAATCAAAATAGAGTTTGTTTATTGTAAGTCGAAAGAAAAATTTCTAAAAGAATATTTTACACATTTGAAAATTTTTCAATAAAATCTTATCCTTGTGCAATGTGTAGTATGTTTTGTAACTGCAAATGAAATTATTAAAGATAAACTTATTGAGTTTTTTTTATTATTGATCTTTCCTGGCTGCTACATTATTGGGTCTCTGTGTTGATGTCAATTAGCCTTAACATATAGCTAAATGTATCTGTTAAAATATGAAATGATGTCTTATATTATTCACTGTCTCTGTTAACATAGATTTTATTTCTTTTTCTTCACAGGCGTTTTGTGCTGAACAGAAAACCATGATATTCATAAGAACTGTTAATATTGGGAATTTAAATGAAAGAAAACAAGACTCTTGAATTTCCATCAAGGGCAAAGCCATTATATGCTACAATATTCATGTAAAAATTCCAACTTGAAAGAATAATTTGTAAAAGGATAATATTTTAGATATTTCAAAATTGTTCAGAAAAATATATGGGCATTGTGTTTTGCAACTGAAAATGAAATCAAGATAAACTCATTGATTTCTTTTTATTATTGATCTTTCCTGGCTGCTGCATTATGGTGTTCCTATGCTGACTTTGAATAATTTTAATATATAGCTAAATGTATCTGTTGAAATATGAACTGATGTCTTATATTATTCACTAACCCTGCTAATATATGTTTTATTTCTTTTTCTTCACAGTTGTTTTGTGCTGAACAGAAAATCCTGATATTCATAAGAACTGTTGTTATTGGGAATTTAAATGAAAGAAAACAAGACTCTTGAATTTTCATCCAGGGCAGAGCCATTATATGCTACAATATTCATGTAAAAATTGAGTATCTACATTTTCAAAAGCATCACAATGAACCACAACTGTCAACAAAGACATATGTACTTTGAAATGTGTGATTTGTCTTCTATAAAAGCACAGTGTTATGTATAATATGAGAGAGAATCCATATTTTTATGAACTGTGCAAAATCTTAATGATATAGTATGCCATATGGAAACAGACTTTGGATAGAAATATTCTTATCAAGTTTTGAATCAACATTTTCACAGAAGTTATCTTTGAAACATGGGAACACACACTGTAGACAAACCATACTGTTGTGAAGTTTGTGGTTATGCCTCTTCACGAATAATTGATTTGGAGCGTCATATGCGAACACACACTGGAGAGAAACCTCATTCTTGTGAAGTTTGTGGATCAGCATTTTCTCAGAAGATATGTTTGGTGAAGCATATGCGAACACACACTGGAGAGAAGCCATATTCTTGTGAAGTTTGTGAATCTGCATTTTCACAGAAGTCATCGTTGGTGCGCCATATGCGAATACACAATGAACAGAAACCATATTCTTGTGAGATTTGTGGATCAGTATTTTCTCAGAATACATGTTTGATGTACCATATGCAAAGACACACTGAACAGAAACCACATTCTTGTGAAGTCTGTGGATCAGTATTTTCTCAGAAGACATGTTTGGTTTACCATATGCGAACACACACTGGAGAAAAACCATATTCTTGTGAAGTTTGTGGATCTGCATTTTCACAGAAGTCAGATTTATTGCGCCACATGCGAATACACACTGGAGAGAAACCACATTCTTGTGAAGTTTGTGGAACAGCATTTTCAATGTTATCTCATTTGAAAACCCATATGCAAACACATACAAGAGAGAAACCATATTCTTGTGAAGTTTGTGAATCTGCATTTTCACGGAAGTCATCTTTGGTACGCCATATGCGGACACACACAGGAGAGAAACCATATTCATGTGAAGTGTGTGGATCAACATTTTCATGGAAGTCTTCTTTTGAGATCCATATGCAAACACATACAGGAGAGAAACCATATTTTTGTGAAGTTTGTGGATCTGCATTTTCACAGAAATCATCTTTGGAAAGCCATATACGAACACACACTGGAGAGAAACCATATTCTTGTATAGTTTGTGGATCTGCATTTTCACAGAATTCATCTTTGGTACGCCATATGCGAATACATGCAGGATAGAAAACCTATTGATTTGAATTTTATACATCTCTTTCTAAATATAAAATCAACTTCACTACATCTTAAAATGTGTAACAGAGAGAAACATTGTTCTCGTGAAATTTGCAAGATTTGCATTTTCGGAGATATAAAAATTGCTCAGCTGCATGTATATACACATGGAAGAGAAACACGATGTGCCACATTCAAAGATGGTGAGAAATCATTCTTGTGTAATTTGTGAATCTGCATTTTCAAACAACCCAAGTATGGTGGTCTTTATGCAATCATATGCTAAGTAGAAAGGATATTCTTCGTAAGTCAAGTTTGCTGAGCCATATACCTATACTAGACAGAAACCACATTCTTGTGAATTGTGTGGATGATATTTTGAAAGTGCAAAGGTTTTAAAAACACATTCTGATGCTTACTTATGCAAATCAGTATTTGACAAATTTCTCATTTACTATTAAATATGCTAATGTACAATCCATATTTTTATCAAGTATGTAATAATATAACCAGAAATGTCAACAAAAATTCACAAAGTATGTGTATTTTCACTGAAATTTGCATTGAAAGCATAATGGTAAAACATATATTAATCTCATTGAGGCAAGTTCAAAATTCATATATGCAGATGTGAACAAGTGAAATCAAAACATTTGGGTGTTTTATTTTTTGTACATGAATGAAATAAACACATACATTAATGAATCAGGTTAATATGAATTTTGGTGTATTTTATATAACTAAATTATTATGAACAGTTCTTTGAAAGGCCTTTTAATAAACTGTGTTAAAACATTTGAGATATTCAAGTGAAGTGAACACATTATCTGAGTCAAAACTTCAACACTGATTCTATTTTCCATATTTTTACTTTTAAACCAGGAACCTTTATTTTGAGTAATGAAGGCTCTTAAATGGTTAATTTTAAACTGATTGATTCAAACATTATTTTTGGTGTTATTTTCATAAGTTTCTCACATTTTCGAAATTCTAAACATTTCACCATTTTTGTAAGGTAGCTTCAATGATTTTTTTATGTATAGTTGTTAATTTTCTTCTGATTGTCAATGAAACGATATAAAAGAAGTTTTAGAATGTTCTATTTCTGACTTTCCCATCATCTGATGATTTAATATGACCAGCAATAAACAATACTGAGGCAAACAGAGCAACATATTTGAATTATCATTGTCAGAAATACATATACATGATGACACTTTAATAACATTGCTTGGCAAAGAATTTTAAAACAATAAGTTAACATCTCTAATGTTACAAAATAAACTTCATTTTTTTTAAATAAATTCAATAGGAAATTAATATTTTCAGCAACTGAGTTCTTTATGATTAAAAAACAATAATTATTGGTTAAGATTTTCATCTTATTTGAAATAGCTTTAAATCTTTGTTGTTAGCATTTTTATGAAATTTTAAAAAAAAAATTTCATAAAAATGCCATGAGAAAAACATCTGAAAATATCTTCAAATAATAATTACTATATAAGGATTTTTTGTAATGCCCGTTTGTAGAAGAAACTTTGTAAATCACAGATACGACAATAGTAATGCCTTTGAACAATACCCAGACAGACGATGCTAATTACCACATATATATATTTTTCCTTTACCCATCACACGATTGAATTATTTCAAGATGAGGTTGACTGTGCTTGCTCTCTGGCAATCTGTGTTCAGACCCAAGTGTTGGCAGCAACACTTTATTCCTATATGACAGGCTTCATTACACCAAATACAGGAGGGTGGGGCAGGGACCATCAGCAAGCCATATGAAAAATTGAATCATAGAATAGAGTTCAAATTCTGGCTGTGACAATTTATCTTCCCTTTGCACTAATATCTCAAATGTTTTCACACACTTTATTAATAACCCTGAAAAAGAATATCCCTCATGAATTTGATATGCTATGATAATCTAAAAAGCTATATGTAAATGAAAGTTGATAAAAAATAAGATTAATTAAATATATGTTGGGCAAGTTTTCTATGGAAATTTTTGTCTTTCAATTAGCATAATGCAAAATGAACAACACAATAATGTTGCAAATGGTTTTATTTTTATTCTTATAAAAAAAAAATAGGCTTGAATATTTACTAATAAAGCTGATAACTGGTAGGTATCAATATAGTCATTTTGGTAACTAAAATCTACACATCTAGACAACATAAAAATCAGTGTTACAACTAGAGTTTCATTTGAATAGTGTTCTGAGATGTGAGAATTTCAATGTCTCAAATTTATAAAACCTCTGACGACCAGAAAAATTATTAATTCAATTAGGAATTGTACAACATTCATTGCACTACATATAGGAAGGCTTCACTTGTAGATCCAATTTCTTCATTAGAAATTGTCATTTTATATATAAATTTAAGGACTATACTCCGGTTCATATTTGAAAAATGTTCTCAATGTTCATATGCTAGCAGGATATTCATTCTTCTAATGGCTAATCTATAATCTTAAACTTATATTTAATGTTTATGTCACCTGATATGTCTTACCTTTATTCTTAAACTTTGTTGATTTCATGTCAGGATTCAGGTTGATGGAGTCACATGCTGATGTTGGATCACAGCCAATGCATTTAATAAAAAGTGGGAGAGCATCATTTTGCAACTCTGATATAAAGGTCTGTTGATTAGGGTCTTTGTGTTTCTTGTTTTTATCTTTCTATTGCATGATATAAAATGTCATTTGTTATTTATTCTTCATAAGGACCACAAATTATCATTGCTCAACTCAAACGAGTGGCTTTTAACAGAAATAGTGGATCTCATTCTGTTTGGGAAAACTTTTCATCCTTTCTCAACTCTTTGTTGAGCAAATAGCTGTGTGCATATATATGTTATAAAATAAAATAAGACATATCTCGGCTGATTTACAGGCATATACTCAAGAGCAAGAGCCGGATGTGAACGGGACAAAGCCCAGTCACAAAATGACCATTATCTTCGTTTACAAATGTTCCCGACACACAAGTTCCGGTCGAAAAATAAAATAATATTTAAAGTGTTCTATTTTTCATCCAATAAAAATGCTTCCCTCTTAATTATACTCGCTTTGTTTTTCGAGCCTGTTAAGTCATAAAAAAATGCTATAAAAGGGGTCACACGGAAGTTCAACAGTCAACAGGTGGCCATGGACGAGACCCGTCACGGTCAGCAGCTGTCAGCAAGAGAGCATCAACCACCGTCAACATGTGTGAACTACTATGAAAGATCGACCTAGATCCGAAGCTGGCTTATGAACTATACCACAAGGTAGCTGTCCCAAACACTCACATTCCTGTTGAAGTAAACCACGTAAATCTATTTCTGCTGTTGTCATATTTCTTTCTTGCAACCATACGCTTGTCCATAACATATATGTATATATATACAGTGATACGCATAAGTATTGGATACATGTTATTTTCTGTTATAACTCTAGTTTATGTTCACTATTTTGCCTGATATTTGGTGAGTAATATCTCGTAAAGTTGTTTTAGTTGTATGTGGAAGGAAAATTAAAAACTCATGGTTGAATCCATTTTTTTTATCAAAGTTCAAAATTACCCTATGCAAAAGTATTGGATACATGACACTTTTTTCAAATTTCCAATCGAAACTTTGTATTTTAAAAGACTTTAAATATTCAAATTTTCAATAGTATTGGAATGTTATCTCTGACCAATCAGAGAAGCACACAATTGTTTACAAGACAGTGCTACTAATCATCTCTTTGATCTGCATTCTGCAATTCAAGGATTAAAAATGGCAAAAACTAACGAATTATCCAGAGATATACGAGATAGAATCATTGAACGTCACAAAGGAGGACAAGGTTACCAAAAAATTAGCAAAGAAATGAATCTAGCACTAAGTACAGTAGGAAATATCATCAGAAAGTATAAAAAGTATGGCGACAGTACAGCAAACCTTCCAAGAAATGGAAGACTGAGAAAAATAAATGAGAGTACTTCAAGGTGGATCAGCAGAAGTGTGCAAAAAAAAAACCCTTCATTACTCGTTCTGAAATTAAAACTGATCTTGAGGGTGCTGGAATTAATGTAAGTAAGGATACCATTAGCAGAGCTCTATATCGTTCAGGCTTTCATTCAAGATCACCAAGAAAAGTGCCTTTACTGAAAACCAAAGATGTCAAAGACCGATTAAAGTTTGTCAAAACTTATGAAAAGAAAGGTATGCAGTTTTGGGAAAAGGTAATCTGGTCGGATGAAATGAAAGTTGAACTATTTGGAAGGAACATAGCAACAAGTGTTTGGCAAAAAAATTACACTGCCTTCAACAAGAACAATACCATCACCACAGTTAAGTTTGGGGGTGCTTCCATTATGATATGGGGATGCTTTTCATCCAAGGGCACTGGTGAGTTACAAGTTATCCATGGTAGAACCTTCAAAAATCTGCAACTTCTTTAGGACATGGTCGGAATTTTGTGCTTCAACACGACAATGATCCCAAACATACCGCAAACCTTACAAAGGAATGGTTTGAAAATAATGGTATTAGTACTCTCAATTGGCCAAGTCAGTTTCCTGACTTGAATCCAATTGAGAATTTGGGGAATACTTTGAAGGTTAAAGTTCATAAGCGGAATCCACAAAATATCAAGCAATTAGGGGAATTATGCAAGGAAGAATGGGGTAAAGTAACGGTGGATCAGTGTGGAAAACTTGTGGCCAACTATAGAAAGCGACTGGAAGCAGTGAAACAAAACAGAGGCTACGCAACAAAATATTAAATTGATGTATCCAATACTTTTGCATAGCGTAATTTTGAACTTTGATAAAAAAAATGGATTCAACCATGAGTTTTTAATTTTCCTTCCACACACAACTAAAACAACTTTACGAGATATTACTTACCAAATATCAGGCAAAATGGCGAACATAAACTAGAGTTATAACAGAAAATTACATGTATCCAATACTTATGCGTGTCACTGTATATATATATATATATATATATATACATACTTGGCTCTCCCGTTGAGATTCGACGTATGAGGGTCAAGCAGATCAGTTCCCAGGAAACCGACAGCCCAACAACAGCACATGAGATTTGATTATAGTGGTGAGGGTTTCGTGCAGGACCATCCACACTTTTTGAAGGGCCGAATACAGAGACCTGGTGCACTAAGTGCCACAAGGTTCCCAAGTGACCCTGCGCAGGTTTTGAATTTAGAGTTGTCCTTCTCCTAGACCAGTTGCCATCCAAGGCTATAGAACCCAGTCTGTCCTGCTATTTTCCCATAGCTGGAGGGAGAAGAAGAGGATTCACACCTTTCCCAAGGGTATTAGCATGTAAGTGAATGTAATGGATTCGAGTGGGACTCGGCTCTCCGATTCTTCAATCCAAGCTAACCATTACTCCACCGTACCTCATATATATATATATATTCTCCTAAAGGGTTTGAAATTCCAACAAGTATCACCTGAAGGCCAGAGTGGGCAATGGCTGAAACATTATGAAGGCAACAATAAAGGCAAGGACAGCAGTCCAAACAATGTAAATAGTGTAAATAGATACAATACTTCATCTCAGAAATATAGACAGAGATTCCCTGAAGTATTCTTTTTGAATGAGGTTCAATAAAAAGCCTGGAAGTGAAGATATTCTTGCAAGAGAAAGCCATGACTAGATTTCTTAGACTACAGCCAATGTGGAGATAGAAAATCATAGATTCAGGGGCATAAGATCATCTCATCAGTGGAGTTTGCAAAGCTCCTCCCAATTGTGCAGATGAATTTGAATCTGTGGAGACCATCAACATAAGCCATATGATGTTGAAACACCAGTTCTCATATGATCACTAAAGTTAAGCAAATGTTGAGTGTTGTCAGTATTAGGTGGGTGACCGCTTGAGAATACCAGGTGCTCTAAGCTTGGCTGTATGGATGGGATAATGGATGACTACTCAGAATTGGAAATCAGAGAGCCATGTTCCGATTCCACTTGGGTTCGTTATATTTCCTTATAAAAAAAAACTCTTAGGAATCCACCTCTTCGCCTCCTCCAGCTATTGGTTAATTATTAGAACTTGTATCAGTCAATCATCATTATCTAAAAAGAAATCCTTACGAGCTAAAAATATTTCCTTGCTTTCATGAACCTGAACAATGCATCTGTTAAGGCTCATCAGCCATTTTGCTAAAGTTGATCATAACACACTAGCAATTATAGAAGACTAGCAGCATGACCCGGCGTTGCCCGGGCTTGATTAAAAAATCGTACGACTCATACAGCAATCACTATCACTTGACTTAAAATATTTTGCCCTTCCTTGCCTTTAAATGAGTGCCCTTTGCCTTACTTCTTGCTTATCTCACACTGCGAATTTTTTCTAAGCTCTATACTAAACATTAAATCTGTTACGAAAAAAGAACTAAACAAAATGAACACAAAACGATCAGCTTTAAAAAAGGACTCATAACTGGAAAAAACGAATAAAAAAAGAATGTTAACAACAAATACTTATTCACACCTAACCCAGTTCTGCGGAATCAGAATCAACGTTGAGTTTAAGCAAGTAAATGAGCCAATTGGAGTAAAGTGCCATGCAGATTAAAATTTTTCCCACTTGTGACGAATGCAGCTATTGATTCGTGTCAGTCAGCTGTTGGCTCTCACATTGGCCAATAGAGTCTTCCTGCCTATTCGTGGCAACCAGCTATAGGCTCTCACTCTGGCCAGTAGAAAATGGCCGCAAACTACATGAAAACTGCCATAGAAGCATGAAAAAATTGATTATTTCCACTATCAATGGGAGTTGGGAAATGCAAAGTCAGTTTTGGCCTTTCTACTAACTTGGAGCATGTGCATGTAAATTTTGGTGCAAATCTGTCGAAAATTGTGGACGTGCATTCGTTACACACACACACACACACATACACACACATCCTGCCTTTTATAGATAGAGATTTCTTTGATAAAGTAGAAGGAGAAACAATATCCACATTATGTCATCTGTCTCCTGCATATCAACATGTGGTTTCAGAAGATTAGTCTCACAATTATTGAGTAGAAAATTAAGTTTTATATAGAAATTGAAAGAGAAGCATTTATTTATGGTATACTACATTATTTGAACTTCTATCAAGTAAAGAATCTCATATTGATGTTAAAAATAGCTTTAAATTATTGTTTATTGGGCAGACGTGGATCTTCATACTGCAAAAAAATGGTATGTCAAAAGAACAGTTCTTCCATTGACACTGCTAGAACAAAAGAAATGTATTAGTTCTTTCAAATGTTAGATTTTTATTACAATTCTAATCATCTCTTTTTAAATCAATAAATATTGCCGAGAAGTGTAGGTAGTTAAAATAATAGTGGTGTCAGTGGAAAGACTCTTCTATTGACACTTTGTTTTTTTTGTGGGTATGAAGGTCGAAGTTTGTCATTCATTGTTTTATTAATGAGGGAATAATCCACTACATTATGTCTTTTAAGAAGTCTACCTCTTTTCCGCCCAGCTATTGGTCAATTAGTAGGACTTGTATTGGTAAATCATCATTATCTAAAAAGAAATCCTTACAAGCTAAATATATTTTCTGTCTTTAAATAACCTGAAAGATGCATCTATCTAAGATCATCAACCATGTTGCTAAAGTTAATCATTATAAACGAGCAATTATAAAAGATTTTTTTGATAAAATAGGATGAGAAGCAATATGCACATAACTTCATCGGGTTTCATGCGTATCAACAGGTGATTTCAGAAGATTAGTCCCACGATTACTGTCAACACTCACCTGGGATGATTTAAATTGAATACACACCCTTTCAAGATTAGTTGGTTGTTTTTGTTTTGCTGCATGTCAACGCCTCTATGGGTTATTTAATGATGAAATCTAAATATTTTGTACGCAATTTTATTTAAAATCTTTGGTGATAATAATGGTTTAGTGTTACAAGTCTTACTAATTAACCCATAGCTGGGGAGGAGAAGAGGTTGATTCATAATTTTCCCAAGGGTATTTGCACGTAAGTGAATATAATGAACCTAAATGGAATTAGAACTCAGCTCTCCTGTTAACAATTACGAGCTATTATCCATTATGCCACCCACACATCCAAGCTTACAGCACCTGGTATTTTCAAGCAGTCACCCATATAGATACTGGCCAAGCCCACTTCTACATTGGGTATCTATGGACAGTTTGATAAAAGGAATTCTGAGCTTCCTGGCATATATTGTTGATCTGTTGGCATTAGCAAAGCTAAGGAAGATCATAGCAGGTAGTGGGAGAGAGAGTATTATACCATGAGTGAGTAGAATGCAAGACGCTGACATGGTTGTGTTGGGTATTAAATCACTTTGTGTTATCTTTGAGGATACAGTGTAACCCGGATATAAGAGAGATTTTCTCTGGTCGCAAAATAGAGCCTGTGTTAATGTAAACAAAATAGACCAAACCCGGATATAAGAGACTTCTCCTCCGGTCCCGACAACTCTCTTATATTCGGGTTACACTTTATTACAATGACATTCAATTCTCTCACTGGTGCTCAGATAGACACTGTTTTGAAAAAGACAATTGAGTGTTATGTGCAAAGATGTTGGAATATACCTCATGGGTATGAACATACACCCCTACCCATGGTAACTACACTGGGTGTGACCCCCATGGGCTATGATGCTATTCACAGATGGTTGTATTGTCTAGTGGTTTGTGTTATGATTCTTGGCAAAAAGAAAAAAAAAGTTTATTTATTTTCTTCCATTCTTGCCTACCCATTTTATTTTTAAATCTTGTGACAGGGATTACTGAGTGAATATTGCCTTCAAGAAATAGGAAACTCAAGCGGAATTATCTTGAATAATAAAAGATCTATTAAAACAAACACCAAAAATTATCTAGTGGAACTATTTTGCCAAGAGTGTTACGTAAAGAAAAAGGATGATGGTTCTTGCCTTTCATCAATTCAGACATCCACTGTTAGAAAATTTGTAGAAGCAAAATTAATTTCTAGGTGTGCTTGACATGACAAGCTGATACAGCTGGCAACTGGAACTGGGCTTGAACTTAACTGTCTGCATATTCCAGTGACTCATATTTATGGAGGTTTCAGCTTGTGCATCCAATATAATCAGAGTTGATGAAAGATATTCAAGGTAAGATAAATTCCTTTGTCTGTCCCCAAAATAATGTATAAATGTGAGCAGATTAGAGAAATAGCATGATTTAGGTCAGTGAAAATAAGCTAAAATTCCTTTGTTGGAATTTCAGCCTAGCCCTACATGATATGACTCACTCACAAGTGAATTCGAGTATCACCCTTACTGACTCTTAGGATTCTCAGTTTCAAATCCTCAAAGTTCCAATTACCAATTTTTAAATTTATTATTTTCCAAGCCAGTCTTTAATTTTTGCAAAATGATATATTCAATTTAACATCGGCATCTTTTTTTTTCCTTCTCCACTCACACCATATACATGCTTTTAACCTTATCTCTCATGTTTTAATAAAATTGCTTTCCTAAAAAAATAAATTGTCACATGTGTGAAGAAAAACACACAAGTTGGTTTACACCAGTGAAACCATGCTAGAATTATTTAAACTATACTGGACATAGGACAGAGAAAAAAAGAGGATTTTATGTAGATGAGTAGAAAATTAAAAATTTAAATAAAATTGTCACATGTGTGAAGAAAAAGATACAAGTTGGTTTGCACCAGTGAAACCATCCAAGAATGATTTAAACTATACTGGACATAGGACAGAGAAGAAAAGAGGATTTTATGTAGATGAGTAGAAAATTAAATTTTATATAGAAATTGGAAGGGAAGTACTTATTTTTGGTTTACTACATTATTTGATCTTTTATCAGAAAAAGAATCTTATGTTGACGTTAAAAATTGCTTCAAATTATTGTTTATTATACAAACTTGAAACTTTGTACCCATAAAAAACAGTGTCAAAAGGACAGTTTTTCCCTTGACACCACTATTATTTTAACTACCTTCACTCCTCGGAAATGTTTTTTGTTTTAAAAAGTTATGATTAAAATTGTAATAAAACCGAAACATATGATGAAAATTTACAACAAAAATAATAAACACTATTTATTAGATTGTTTATTTACAAGAATAATTTTATATTTACAACATGCCAAAAATGAATGCAATGTAATATTTATCATCTACCAATTTATAATGAAATAAATATGAAAACAATTTTTTATTCATAAATTTATAAACAATTTAATCTTTATAAAATTAAAATATGTGGACAACAATAAGGAAATCCTTATTATTTACCATTTTATAAAGTTTGAATCAATTGGCAATTAGCCGATGTTTTCCACCTATTCCAATAATCAATAAATAGTGTAAATCACTGACATCGTCTCAGTCCAAATATTTAATTTCTTTGCTGATCACTTGCTTTTTGATGGTGTTGATGAGTAAGTAAACCAATTCTTGCATGGAAGAACTTATGACATTGCATGATAATGTTCATGGATGACTATGTCGATTTTGTCAAACTTTTCTCTCTTGCCGTTTGACTTCTTCCTTTTCTATTCTGCTGGCTTTGAAATTTTTGGTTCTAGTAGTAACAAAACGCCACCAGTTGGTATGGTCTCAGCCTTGTATTTCAAACAGTTTTGGCTCAAGTCCAGTGGCTTTCATTGTTGTCTTAACTTGGTCGTTATATCTTCAACGAGCGCAATCCCATGGTCTTTTCCTTGAAGTGAGTTCGCTGAATAATACTTGACGTACAAACCTTGTAAACTCCTATTCTTGCTACATGTCCTGACCATCAAAAGTGGTGTTTCATGATCAGCAATTTGATGCTTTGACTTGTGGAATTGTCCACAAATAGAATACGTGATATATTTTTTGCTTAGGTGTTTTTCAGAGGACACAACCAACAGAACAATAGAAGAAGAATTATATAGATTTTTTATTTTTTTATTTTACTATGGGTTTTATATCCAAATTGTTGAATATTATTTTGATAAATATATCATCAGTTTAAATTTCTGTATGTTGCTGTGGGAGCGAAGAACAAGTAAGAGAAAAAGGGAAGATTTCAAATCTCTTTTCCTTCCTTTTACAAGTACAGAGGAACCTCGGTTCACAAATTTAATTTGTTTCTGAAGCCCGTTCGTAAGCCGAAACTATTTTCCAATAGGAATCAATGTAAAATGGATTAATCCGTTCCTGGTCCGAAAATGATTGCTTATTTAAACTTTAACAACAGTAATTTGTGCACAAGTTTATACACAAAACTAATGGAAATCATATAATACATAAAACTAATGAAAGTCATTAAATCTAAGAAAAAAAAAAACAATACTAAACAAATAAAAAATAGAGACGAACACTTCAATTTTACTGTACCTGTATGTAGGAGAGTTGATGGCATAAGAGAAAGGGGAAGGAAAGAGATGTTATGTAAAACAAATAAAAAATTCTCGTAAAATTTAATTATTCATCAGAAAAAATTTATTTCTTCAGGCAATAATGACCTTAATATTACTTATTTACAAAAGCAATTAAAAGTTTTTCTAATTAAGTAATATCATAGTTTTATTGGATTCATTATTTTTCTATTCAGAGCTCATTTTCCGTTAGTTGGAACAAATTTGAAAAAAAAAAGTAGGTGATTTACCATCTCTAATGACTCTTACTTTAAACAAAAAAAAAATTGTCAGGAAATAAAAAGGTTTTGAATTAAATTTCACGACAATAAGTGGGGTGTAACATATTTAAAAAAAAAATATTTTTTACCAAAATTTTCTAAAAAGAAATATTTCAAAAATAATTTCATTCATTTGTGAATAAGTCCTGAAAATTTCATTAAAATCGGACAATTACTTTAATTTTACAAGAATTTCCAAATCAATGGGTTTTCAACGGGAAAAAAGCGCAAAAAAAACAATGTTATTTTAACAGCACCGCGATGACGTAAAAAAAAGAAAACTTTAACCAAAATTAAAAAATATCAAAAAATAATTAAAATATACTTTGGTCTTTCATCTTAATAATAACATAAGCGTTTTGACGATAAAACTTTATTTTCGTTAAGTTTGTGGCATTTGTTTATTACGCTATGCTGTTTTTCCGCGAAAAAGTGGAGGTACCTATTAAATGTATGGTGGTCGACTAAGATTCCGTTCGGGTTTTAACTCGTTCGTCAATATTGTTCGAGAACCATTTTTTTGTTTGATAACCGAGGTATATTCATCTCAAATATTCTGTTCAAAAACCGATTTGCTCAACATGTGAGAACTGAAGTTTCACTGTACTTTTAGATGTGCTAATGAAAAAGACAAAACTTTTACTCAAATTGAAACTTAAAAAGAAACAAACATTTATTAAAAAATGACAAAAATTGTTTGTAGAGCATACAAATTTTACAAAATACAATAAAAACCTTTTTTTAATGACGTGATGTGCTCTGTACTTCAGTGAAACCATGTGACTGATAATATTTCATGACCTTTGTTATTAAGCGTATGGTAATGAGAGTGTAGTACACTACCACCGCCATTACATACATACAACAATATTTATTTGTATGATAAATACAAAATGCGGCACAAGGCCTAAAAGGGGGATGGGGAAGGACGGTCTTCAACATGTGTCTTAATTCTAAACTTAGCTAGTCGCAGACACTGACCTAAACACGCCAACAATATTCCAATCACCAAAACAACACATTCACTCCTACCTTTCTTACTACGTCCACCATAATACCTCAAATTCTCGATGATGTCCTAACTAGTCCCCTTATATACAATTATTGTTCGTGGCGGGGAGGGTAAAAAATTAACAACTTTTAAAATGATCCCCAAATGAGTATTTACAATATGACTGAAATATTTACAATAAAACTATACAAAATTGTGTTAGTAATAACCCCCCCTTCCCCACAATCCAGAAATGTGGCAGAAACATCAGTTAACTGGAAGAAATCAACGCGGGACTAAGAAAATAAGTAAAAACATTCATTTCTCCAAGCATTCACACAGACACACACACATTCATACACAACAACAAATACGAAAAACCACACACACGAAACGAAAGGCGCCCCGCATCCACCAGAGAACTGATATCACTGACCACCTAACGAGGGAGGGGATGGGGAATTAAACAAAAGAAAAAATAGGGACAGAAATAAAAGGGACCAATGCGCATGCATACCCTAGCTAAGTTTACTAGAAAAAAGGGAAAACTAAAGCTTCAAAATACAAAACCTAGTCTAACCTAAAATCTGGGTGGGTTGCCTATGTTCAACCCTGTTAGGACAAAATTCTGTACCTAACCGACATCCAAATGCCACTCTAGGTCAGCCTCTTTCACTCTACACATTGGCGCAAGATTCACCCACCTTTTGCCAAATTCCGATGAGGTGAGCCGCCGCCTTTCCGTCCTAATCTTGACTTTAAGCTGATGATTACATACACACAGTACATAGAAATCATGCGACAAGCATTCATTGGTTGATCTCCTCAAAACTAGCTTGCTGATTGGTCAATTCCGGGATGCAGGATGCACGCAAGGAATGAAATTTCCCGCGTTTTCAATCGGAGCCGGTCACGTGATACACCATCTTATATAAATAAAACACGTGTAAGCTCTTTCTCTTCATTTTTTTCATTCATCTTTCTCCTTGCTGCCAAGATGTAATCTTCAAGAACTCTCGTCTTAACCATGCGGCCAGACGTTAAAGAATATTACCATTTCACGCAAGTACAAACTCTAAAATCTCTTCTCAACTCTTACCAATCCACAATTCCTAACATGCAACAGGAACCTATTCTTCGAAACTACAGTTTAATAATTAATTCACTTTATGAGCTCAAGTACAAATATTTCCAAATCTAATAGACATAAAACTATCAAACCTTCAGCTTATATGCATGTACACCCAAACACTAATAAATTCAATTATGTTTTGAATCATTACATTCTGTTTTGTATTTTATACTATGTGCTATTTTACGTTAAATATAGATTGCATTGTGCACGCCACATTGGACAGTAACCTCCAGCATCTTTGCTTTCCTTCATCACGCCTTTCCTAGTCAAAAGATGAATATATGTAGAACACACCCTTACATAATGGTGCCATACCGCTACAAGAGAAAGGAATAATGAGGATTAGAGGGAAACAGCGTTTATTGTTGGTAGAGGGCACAGGAATGGTGATCTGGTGTAAGTGTAGTGTCAGGATTGAACCATTTCTTGTGCCAATGTGGCTGAAGTCATAGGATACAGTTGGTGCACGTTTGGTTGATGGAGGTCACGGTTGGTCAACCTGTTGCGTTCAAACAGGGTGACGTTGGATTATTCTGGTCTTGGTAGCCCTGTTCTGTAGAACCGAGGTCGCAGGTGTCGACTGTGATTCGGGGTAGGCCTGTCCTGTGAAGTAGATGTTGCTGAGGTCGACTGCAAAGGGAATGCCTTGTAAATGAGTTGAGGTAGGCCAAGGTGACGGCAGGTGTTGGGAGGCGAGCTCTGTGGAATAGAGGTCGCTGTGTCAATTGTGAAGGGAATGCCTTGTAAACGAGTTGAGGTAAGCTGAGGTGATGGTGGAGGTTAGGAGGCTAGTTCTATGGAATGGAGGTCGCTGCATAGACTACAAAGGGAATGTCTTGTAAACAAAATTTATAATTTGTTGTATTTTTACATTAATACAATTGTTTATTTCTTAAACATCATCATTTATTCTTTGTTCTGCCACTATACACTTAATATAACAACCGGTGTTGACCGTGAAGAGAATGCCTTGTAAATAAGTAGAGGTAGGTCAAGCCAGGAAGTGGTAATGGTCATTGAGATGTGTGGTCATGTTGAGTGGTGGCGGTGAAGGCGGCGACAGTGGCAGTAGTAGTGCTTTGCATGTTGGCCGGTAGGCAACACTGTTCTCATGGTAACAAGGTCACGGCAGTGGTAGCAACAGCAACAGCAGCAGCGCCATGCATGATGGCCGGTGGTCACAGCAGGCTGCAACTGTGTTCTGGTCATTCACCAAGCCTGCTTTTAAGTTGGTCTGGTGGTCCCCAGGGGCATCTCTTTTAATGGTGGGAACGTTCGCGATTGGACACAGCTGGAGTTTAATTCGTAGATCAGACATGATGCGTGGAGCCCAATGTGCAGAAAACGACTGTTGTTATTTTGTCTTCTGCCATCATGGTGGTCATATCCAGCCAGCATGCAGAATGAATCAGAATGAGATGTAATTACGACAGTGTATAACACCTTGATCTGATTTTTCAACTCCCATAAAATTTTGGTGCTTTTTAATCTCGGCCTTGTGTCACATCTAACCTGTATTTAATAAATCTCACTTGGAACACTTCAACATGGTATAATTGTTCCAAAGCTTGTCTTGCCAGATTAATTAAAACTAGGACGTGAATTCAATCCTCACTAGGTGCTTCCTACTTTGAAACTTGTGCCACATCTAAGCTATAAAATTTTGGGTGACTTTGCCAGTATTTTCACTTTGAAAGAACACTTTTTAACACATTCAAAGCTTATTCTTAACTTAAATAATTAAAATATTTGTCGAAATTGATTTAATATTAATTTATTTTAAAATTAACTTTTAAATCAGATAGCTAAAATTTATGACATTAATCTAAAAGAAAGTATTCCCATTAAAATTACTGTTTTGAAATCTTAGAAAAATGAAATCACTGTGAAATAATTCTTATTCAGTTTGATAAATCATTATGTTTTTTTTTATTTATTTTCATTTTGATTGTATTTCCTTCGAAAACCTAATAAATATTAATTTCCCTTAAGTATATCATATACATATTGTTTTTAGAAATTGAATTGAAATGAGCATACATACATCCCAGAAGTATACAGTCCTCTCTGTTGTGTTTCATGAAGACTGTGCAATTATTTAATCTGAATCAGATAGTAATCTCTTTTTTATCTCATTTTCTGACATTTGATATACTTCATAGATTTTTAAAGTTTCACCAGTTGTTTTTTTATATTAATCTTCTTTTTTTTTTTTTTTACCCCGTTCCATTTAAATAAAATATTTAATATTCAAATTCCTTCAGCCTAGCTACTGAGATTATCATTTTCAGGACATGAGAGATCACTGCTGATTCTTTTTTTTTATTTTGACTTTTTCTTTTATTCTTATCTTCACAGTAGTTAGTCTTCAATCAGTTAGCTTTTTTTTTCTTTTTTTTTTTTTTTTTACTGGGAAACATGCAGCTTTCATCTTTTGTCTGTGATGTGACCTGTAAATGTTAAATACTTCAACCCTTCCTCATTAGTGGCTTTCAAAATTTAAACTGTCTTATATTTCCTCTTTTGAGGAGCCACCTCCTAAAAGTTTCGTTTTTGCAGAGAAAATAGCGGACATAACTAAGAGGCAAAGTACAAGTTTTTAATAACCTGTCATTGCCTTTTGTCAGTCAGCAGTGGCAGAGCAATTTTATAGGAAAATGTTTTCATTAAAAACAAAGTATATTTTTGATTGGTTCACAGAAAAAAAAAAGAAATTTCTTGCTGATTACATAACTAAAAAGTTATACAATGAATAGACGCAAAATTTTCTTCAGAAACAAGATATTATGTATTGATATGTTTTTCATTATCTAAATTATACTTTCTTTTTCTTTTGATGTGCCATGTCCTTTCAGGATATAGGCGATCATGGCTCTCCACCTTCTTCTATCCCTTGCATCTCTCAACAAGTTCCTTCCCTCTGCTACCTCTCCCAGACCACGTTGTCATCCACTTGCTTAAACCTGACAGGTATGTTACACGTTGTTTCCCTTGTCGCTTTTCCCTCTACTTGACCTGTGGGTATCAGATTTTCCAGGCTCTCCTTCCTCATTATGTGTCCCAGAAACTTCAGCTGCCTCTTTCTGGTGTTAAGTATAAGCCTCCTCCTTGTTTGCATCCTCTCAAAGACCTCATCATTGCTCACACACTTGGGCCATGATATCCTTAGCATCCTTCTGAAGAACCACATCTCCGTCACCTCAAGTCTCTTCTTCATCTTTGAGGAAATCAGCCAACATTCGCTACCGTAAAGAAGGACAGATGTCACATAGCAGCTCAATATTCTTTACTTTGTTAGCAAAGAAATCCTCCTGTCTCACAATACGTCTACGGATCTCAGTGTCACATTTATCGTCTTCTGCTAAAACGCTTCCCAGATATTAGAAAACCTTTTAAATAAGTATTAATTTCCTTTGAGCATCATCAACATATTAATTTTGCTAACTGAAATGACAATACCTACATCGCAAAGGTAAACATCATCTCTATTATGTGTAATGAAGGCAGTATAATTGTTTAGTCTGAATGAATCAGATAATAATCTTTTTTAAATTTTATTTTCAGACATTTGAATTATTAGGTTGGTGCAAAAATAATGATGTAATAATGTCGTTTTTTGACGTTAAAAATACGTCAAAAAACGACATTATTATGTCATTATTTTTGCACCAACCTAATATTTACGCCATTCTGAAAGTTTTAGCAGTGCTATAACACTTTTAAAACATAGCTATTGTTTTCTGACAATTATTTTTATCACCTTACATTTACATATTAAATTCCTCCAATCTTTACTTATGAGAATATACTGATAATATATGTGTGTGGTGACTACTATGCTTACCACGCCTACAGTTTACTCATCTGTGATTGGTTAAATAATACTGTTTACCACAGGACAATTACTAATCGCAGTCACCAGACTGAATTTTTCTGCCGTGAATTGCTCAAACATGCTTTTGTTAGAAAATCAGTGATTGGTTGATTTTTATCCAATCATACATTTTTTGTGTTCATTCAACTTTCCCGTGTTGTTTCCTGGAGCCTACCAACAGTTATAAAAACAGTGTTTTGATCCAAAAATAGACAGTAGAGTTCAGCAACTTACGTGTGTCTACACAAATTATTGATTCTACTCACAACGCACACACAGACACAGAAATTTGAATTACATTACAGTATTCGTTTTCTGTGAACAAGCCAAGTTACAAACCAACACCCTGTTAGCTACACAAACAACACACAACTAAATTAACTGTATTCTTTTCTGAATGCAACATTTTATTTCAACATAGAACTTTGAACATTCTATTCAAGAAACATTCTTAATTACATTTTATCTTAGCTAACAGGGAAACTACTTTTCTTTTCTTAATATTCACGCATTTGCAAAATTTTGTATTTGTTGTTCTTAATATATATTTTATCGTTGATGCAAAATTGGCTTCTCGTTGTTTTTCCTTGATTCATAAATGTTTAAATGTTAAATGCTCTTACAACACGCAATCACATTGATCTCCTCCTATTGGTACACAAGCAGCATTTACATGTGTATCGAAATGTAAATAGGGAACATTTTTAAAATGGGTACAATCTTTAAATTTATGCATCAAATGATAATTGCTAATGTAGAAAATAGATCTCAAAGCGAAAGAAGCCTTCCTATATTACGTGCAATGAATGTTGAACAATACTTAAATTTAGTTTGTTTCAATTTTTCTTTTTGATCTCAAGAGATTTTATAAATTTTGTGTTTCTTGACATTATCATGTGTCATAACACTTTTCAAATATGACTGATTTTTATGTTACTGATAATATAAATAAAAAGGTAGATAACAAAGTAAACAAAGTTTCCTTTGAAATATTTGTATTTGTTGTAGCACATCTATGGATGATAATGGGTATGTCGCCATTCACATAAATACAATAGTAAATACTGTATCTTGGTCTGCAGTTGGAGATTCATTGTGGAATTCACTTGACTCACTTCTAGCAGTTGATTACTTCTATGCACCGCTGGGGAATCTTATATGTGTTGTTCTTGTCCTAAGTGTTATTGGTCATTACCAACCTTTGTGTGATTATTCTATTCAGTAACCTTCCCTATGTTACAACAATATTATTTATAGAAATGTATTTTCATCTGGATTGTGTTTTCTTAGAAAACCTATTGAATAAATATTAATTTCCTTTGAGTATCATACATATATTGTTTTTGCTAACTGAAATGAAGATACATACATCTCAGAAGTTTATTTGGTTTAGTGATGACTGCAAAATTGTTTAGTTTGACTGAATCAGATAATAGTCACTTTTCATTTATTTTCTGACAGTTGATGTATTTCGGACATTTTGAAAGTTTCACCAGCATTGTAACTTTTTAAAATATAGCTCATTTTTTTTACATTAATATCTTTTTACAACTTTACTTTTACATTTAATATTTAAGATTATCCAATGATATTAAATTCCTTCAACCTTTATGTGAATATACTGATAGTAATTTATGCATCAAATGATAATTGCTAATGAAAATATGAAGCTTTCCTAGGGAAGCCTTTTGTCAGTTTGGAATGAAAAAGTAAGGTTCAAGCATAAATGTAGAGTAGACATATCAGGTGACATGTAACTTTAAGATGATAGAATAACCTTTTGTTTTGCTGTATCACAGCTCATCAGTGCGGCTAGACATCTGATTGCTTCAAGCTGGGGTCAAAACCAGACTGATTTGGCGCCAGTTGGAGTTTCTACCCCTGAGCTATCAGCGCACAGCAGAGGGAAAGGGAAATTCTAGCATATTATTTTTACGAATGTAAAAAAAACACCAAATAGCCATAGTGCTCAGTTCATTTTAATGAAGAGCATTGCATTAGCGGGGACAGCTATTGTTTAGAATTACCCTCTCTCTTACTCTCTCAACAGTGCTCAACCAAAATTAACGAGAGCATACAGCTATTTTCTTGACGAAGGATGACAAAATTTGTAATTTTTCCCAAAGAAAAGGAGATCCACTATTTCAGTTAGAATCTCCACTTTTGAGCAAGGATAATTTGGTGGCCTTTATGAGAAATAAATAAAATAAAACTATTTTTGTATCATTCAATAAAAAGTGACAGATCCTAATCAGCAGACATCGATACTAGACTTGCAAAACAATGCTCCCCCCACTTTTCATCATGTGTTTTGCCTGGGATACAACATCAGCCAGTGGCTCCATCAACCTCAATCAAGATAACAAGTCAACATCAAGCAAGATGGCAGAGTAGACACATCAGTTGACATAAAACTTTACATATAACTTTACGATTATAGATTAACTTTTAGGGAACATACTGTTAGTACATGTGCACTGAGAACATTTTGAAAATGAGAACTAGAGTACAATCCTTAAATTTATATACCAAATGACAATTGCTAATGAAGAAAAATCTGCAAATCAACATATGAAGTTTTCCTATTGTTGTATAAGAGTAAGTGTCATTGCCAACACTGTAGTTTGAAACTAGATCACCATTGAGTAACATGGGAGATTCCATTATTAAGTAGATCATGTGATCATAAAGGAAGTGAATAAATAGGAAGTAGCGTGATGACTATACAATCACTGTTCACTCTTCTTGTGTAGCCACTATCGTTATATGTTCACTCTCTCTACTACTATATGGATTACGATTCTCTACTGATCATTATACTATTTGGTGATTACCACTTGAACCAGTATTACTAGTGTAAAGATTAGGTTGGTGCAAAAATAATGACGTACTAATGTCGTTTTTTGACGTTAAAAAATACGTCAAAAACGACATTATTACGTCATTATTTTTGCACCAACCTAATATTATTGAAAGCCATTAATATCAGTACTGGCCTCTACAAAGTCTCAAATATAATGAGCATCTTTTAAAGTGATAACAAGTTTTCATTTGAAATAACAAAAGTGACAAGCGAAGCCGTCCGACATCACAAAACCTATATTTGGTGCAATTCTTAATGTTAATCTGATTGAATTAGTGAAATGGATTGCATCTCGGATTAAAGAATTAGGGAGCTGAGACTTGCAAAACAATGCTCCCCACTTTTCATCACATGCCTTGGCTGGGATACGACATCAGACTGTGGCTCCATCAACCTGAATCAAGATAGCAATTGCTAATGAAGAAAATGGATCTGCAAGTGAAAATATAAAGCCTTCCTAAGAAAGTCTTTTGTCAGTCAAGAATGACAATGCCAGTGAGTATACAATGATAGTATATGTGCATTGAGAACATTTTAAAAATGTAATGTCAAGTAAAATCTTTAAATTTACACATCAAATGACAACTGCTCATTGCTTACAGCCACATCATGTTGAAACACCAGTTCCCGTGCTAATTAAGCAACCTCAAGCCTGGTCAGCACCTAGATGAGTGACTGCTTAGATGTGTCAGTGTATAATGGCTCAGAATTGTTAATCAGAGAGCCGAGTTCCAATTCCAGTTGGGTTCATTATATTCACTTACTCACAAATAGCCTAGGGAAAGGTATGAATCCACCTCTTCTCCCCCAGCTATGAGTTAATTAGTAAGACTTGTATAACTATTATTATCTTAAAAAAGATAATAAAATTGCATACAAAATATATAGATGTCAGCATTAAATAACCCATAGGGGTGTTGATATGCCACTAAACAAAAACAACCAACCAATAACTGAAGAAAATGGATGTGCAAGTGGAAATATGAAGCCTTCCAATATTTGGGACAATGAATATTTGGGAAATTCTTAATTTTAGTTTGTTTCAATTAGTAGTTTCTTTTTGATCTTCAGAGGTTTTATAAATGTTTGAAATTTTCGCCTGCATTCTAACACTTGTAAATTGTGGCTTTTTTTCCACACTGTTTTCTTCATGTGTAAACTTTAAATATTGCAGTCAATAAATTAATTACCAGTCACTGTCTTTATTTTCATGAACAAGAAAGATAAAAGCTTGCATATGTAAAACATTTTTCAACATACTTTTTCATTGGGCACTTTGACATGCTGTAATAGTTAGCAAGCTTGTCTTGCTATTAGATTGGTGCAAAAATAATGACGTAATAATGTCATTTTCTGACGTATTTTTTAACATCAAAAGCGACATTATGTCATTATTTTTGCACTAACCTAATAGATCAATTATGAGTGAGTAGTTTGATCCTCACTGGACGCACCATACTTTCAGCCTTAAGCCATATCTAAGCTACACTTTGTAAATTGTTATAACCTTTTTCATATACAGATTTTTCTATCCCAAAGAAAAATATATGAAAAAAAAAAAAATGGCAATTTGTTGAAAACAAAATTCCTTCTTTTTTAATTTATTTATTTTTTTTAACGCCTCAACTTTGTTAACGTCATCCACTCGTTTTTTTTTTTTAATTGATTTGAATTCTTAAGCGTTTCGAGCTTCTTTGCCCTGTTTTTACTCAAATTAAGAAGTGACTAAGACTGGCAACTGCTAGTCGAAATATTTCCATAAAAATAAAAAATTCGTTAGAATAATTTTTTTCTTTTAATTATGCAACTACCAATGGAGACAAGCATCCTAACTTTTATACAGATTTTTGCTGTCTACATGTAGACTCTAATTATTGCAGTGACTATATTGTTACCTACCAGATATCAGCTTTTTATATGTAGGTCTTGTCTTTTTTTACACTGACTCTTATCTTGTCTACATGTGTAGATTTTAGTTATTGCAATGACTATATTGTTGCCAACCAGTTATCAGCTTTATTAGTAAGTATTCAAGCCTCTTTTTCTTATTTTTATAAGAATGAAATAAAACCATTTGCAACATTATTGTGTTCATTTTGCATTATGCTAATTGAAAGACAAAAATTTCCATAGAAAACTTGCCCAACATATATTTCATTAATCTTATTTTTTTATCAACTTCCATTTACATATAACATTTTAGATTGTAGATTAGCCAAGTACATTAAATTCCTGAAGGACATTCCTTTTTAAGGCTTTTAATAAAACATGTTAAAACATTTGAGATAGAGGTGCAAAGGGAACACAAATCATCTTAACCAGAATTTGAACTTTGCTCACTGACTGAATTGTCTATATTGCTTACTGTTAAGCCACAGAACCCTTCCTATATTTTTTTGTAATGTTGCTTTATATAGCACTCTCTAATTCAGCTGGATATTAACACAAGGGAAAATAATCTTGCACAGAACTTCATTTTTCATCAAAAACCTTGTGGTAATAATAAGAAAAAAAATTTGATCCACTCGATAGCACCATAGATATTCTTTAAATTGATTTACCCCAGGCAATCTTTCAGGAAAAAAAGAAAAAAAAAACTATCTTTTCAAAATCTACTTTAATCTTGGCTGTATATAAAATTTCCACGGCTTTTATAAAAAAAAAAAAAAAATGGGAATTATTTTTAGATTACGTTTCTGAATTAATTTATTTATAAAATGCTAGCCACATTTGAGTTTTCCATATTTTAAAGATACATTTAAAGAAATTCTGATTAAATATTATTTAACAACATACTGTAGGATTTACATGAAGCGTGATTCATATAATATTGGGAAGAAAGGTCGATATAAATTACCTCATCATAAAAGTGTTTTAAAATTAAATGGTAAATCATGTCAAGTGTGACTGTGCAGATAGAAGTGCTGGATTTACCTTCTGGCTTAGCTGGCAGAAGCCTAGCAGTTTCAAAAGTTTTGAGAGACTCCAACTAACGCATATAACATTTTTGATACTGTCATAAATCTTGACAGGTGCTTTACAAGTAACAGATGCCTAGTTTCTCTTTTTATCTGAACAGGGATGAAACATTAAAATTCTGCTTGTTCATTTTACACTAATGCCCTTGGAAAAGACATAAATTATTTACAGATTTTTCCATTTGAAATTTTGCAAGGAAAGATGCTTCATGTGATTACCACAGTGAAGTCATTTACTTATAAAATCCTAATCACATTGATTTTGACACATTTTAAGATAGATCACTAGAGAAATTTTGTTTAATATTTTTAACAAACTAGATATCTATATAAAGGGTGATTCATATAATATTGGGAAGAACATATAGATTACCTTATGTTTTAAAATTAAATGGTAAATCATGTCCAATGTGACTGCACAGATAGCAGTGAATTTAGCTTCTGGTTTAGCTGCCTGGAGCCTAGCAGTTTAACAGCTTATGGAGAAACTTCATATTTTGACATAGCTCTTGACAGGTGTTTCAAAAGTGGAAAATGTCTAGAGCCTCTCTTTATGTAAATCTGGCACTATCTTTCAATGTGGGAAGTTGAATAGGCATGAGGAGTTCAAATTAAAGTCAAGTCTGCTTTGTTTCCTTTGCATTAATGCCCTTGAAAAAGGCATAAATCTGCCTCCTGCTAATCAAGTTACTTAATATGTCCTTACTTGTCAATGTGTTCAAATGTCAAATAAAACTTGTCTTACAACTCTGCTCTTACTTTCAAAACTTTATGCTGTAGCCCAATCAAATACATCAAACTAAACCTATAACAATCAACAAGGTTGATTCCTTAAAGGAAGAAAAAACAAAGCTTGTGAATATTTAAATATTATGAAAGTCAGTATAGTGTTTAATTTCTTACACTGAATAAAAGCATATAAAAAAGGAGAATAAGATTAAAATTTAGCTCACTGATTCTTTTACACCTCATAATTATCATTTTTAATTATTGTAATATAAAGCTTTATTAAAAGAAAAACGAATCTGGAAAAGTTCTCAAATAAATCCAAATTTTTTGATTTCACCTGTTCACATCTACATGTATAAATTTCTAACACATCTTCAAGAAATTAATATACATATTTTCTTTTGTGTTATACATTGCCATTTTGTGCTCACTGCAAATTTCATTTCTTACACATTGTGAATTCTTGTAGAATTTCTAAATATATTTGATAAAAATGTTCAAATACTTGACAAAAATATGAATTGTATTTTACTGTTTATTTTTAAATGAGAAATTTATCAAATATTAACTTACATGACTGTAATGTAAGGAATATATTTTTTAAATCCATTACATTTCAAAATCTCACCCACACAATTCACAAGAATATTCCTCTTTCTCGTGATGCCACAAATATAACTTTAGAAGAATAGAGTTTCTCCTCGTCATGTGATTGCATACAGAACAAACTTGAGTTGTTTGAAAGTGCAGATCCACAAATTTTGTAAGAATGTTTTTTCACCAGTGTGTCTTTGAATATGGCACATCATGTTTCTCTTCTCTGTGTGTTTACATGTGGCTCTGTGTCAATGGCAAATGGAAAGATAAGCTTAAAACTGAAATATAGCTTGGAAAAAGATGAAAAGGGTTAAAGAATAGAATGATTGACAGACTGAGAGAAAGCAAGGAGATTTCTTTTAGAGATTACTTGATGAAAAGTAATTCCGTTTTTAGAAGATATTATCACAGTGCCCCTGTGGCAATATTTAGCTGACAGCTGATTGATGACATTGCATAAAGGGTACCAGCTAGGAAAACACAAAACAAGCAACAAAAATGGGTGATTTCAGGACAGAGGCAAATGGATAAAACTGATTTATTTGCCTATTAAAAAGTGGAAGTTGTAAAGTCAAGAAGGTAGAATTTATTTATATATAGGCCCAAACCCAGGCTACTTGGAGTAAGATGACTGACTAAAGGAAGCAGTTTGTAAATTTCTGAATTTTTGAGCAAAGCCAGGCTGAGAAATGTTGCTGACAAGAAATTAAAATGATAATTTTAATTAATGACTGTGACCTAAGCCAAGCCATTGCCAAGCCACATGGCTGAGAATCAGATCAGTCGAAGGACAACGAAGGTGACAGGTGTAGGTGAAATCCCAAGGATAGAGGAATTGTCTACGCCTATTAGGAAGTGTTAGTGTGAAGCACAAATAAGAGAAGGAAGGAGTTGGGTAGATTGATTGATTGTTATGCATAGGAAAAGGAATCTCTCCAAAATTAGAAATATAATTAATTATCCAGAGAAAGAGGCTCTTGTTGGAAGATAGGGGAAACACCAGGCTTCCAACTACATCAACCCCCATGCCAGTTTTGGGTGAAAGTCAATACAAATCGAACACTGAAGTGACCAAAGACACTATATCAAAACCCACCTGACTCTCCAACTTAACCTTTTTTCCAGATTTAGCTAAACTGAGCAAAGTATCATGATAAAAATTCAAAGTGGGAAGGGTTAGTATTTCTGTATCAAGAACAATATAAAACCACACAGGAATTTCTTCAGGGTCTAATTCTGTCTTTTCTTTATTTTGTCTACAAGAAAAAATGTTTTATTTTACCTTTGTTACATACTTTTGCTGGAATTGAACCAACACTACCATTGCTGAAAACAATTTGATCTTTGCCAGTTCTGTGATCAAACAACAAAACGTGGGCAGAGTGAAGTGTAGATCAGAGTGACCAACTTTAATGGCCAACACCAGTATTTACCAAAGTTCGACTGACAAGAAGTGTTACACCTCAACAATTTTGACATTTGTGAAAATGCATTTGACAAGAAAAGTGTTTCTCTCCAGTAGACATTAGATGATGCAGTAAAGTTGATTTACAAAACATATTTCTATTCTTTGTGTGTTCGCATATGGCGATGCAAATTGGATTTACATGCAAAAGCATTTCCGCAAACTTCACAAGAATATGGCTTCTCTCCAGTGTGTGTTTGCATGTGGCGCACCAAACATGACTTCCGGGAAAATGCAGATTCACAAACTTCACAAGAATATGGTTTCTCTCCAGTGTGAGTTTGCATATGGAGCACCAAACATGACTTCCGTGAAAATGCAGATCCACAAACTTCACAAGAATATGGCTTCTCTCCAGTGTGTGTTCGCATATGACGTTGCAAAGTTGTCCTCTTGGAAAATGCAGATCCACAAACTTCACAAGAATGAGGTTTCTCTCCAGTGTGTGTTGGCATATGGTGCTCCAAATCTGACTTCCATCCAAAGGCATATCCACAAACTTCACAAGAATATGGTTTCTCTCCAGTATGTGTTTGCATATGACGCACCAAACCTGACTTCCGTGAAAATGAAGATTCACAAAATTCACAAGAATATGGTTTCTCTCCAGTGTGTGTTCGCATATGGAGTTCCAGAGATGATTTCTGTGAAAAAGTAGATTCACAAACTTCACAAGAATATGGTTTCTCTCCAGTGTGTGTTCTCAAATGTTGCTCCAAGTTGGACACCTGCGAAAATGCTGAACCACAGACTTCACAAGAATATGGTTTCTCTCCAGTGTGTGTTCGCATGTGGCGCACTAAACATGACTTTCGTGAAAATGCTGATCCACAAGTTTCACAAGAATGAGGTTTTTCTCCAGTGTGTGTCTGCATATGGCGCTCCAAATCTGACTTCAATGAAAAGGCATATCCACAAACTTCACAAGAATATGGTTTGTATCCAGTGTGAGTTCGCATATGGCACTTCAAATGAGATTTCAGTGAAAATGCAGATCCACAAACTTCACAAGAATATGGTTTCTTGCCAGTGTGTATTTGCATATGTTGCTCTAAAGATAACTTCTGTGAAAATGCTGATCCACAAACTTTACAAGAATGAGGTTTCTCTCCAGTGTGTATTTGCATATGGAGCAACAAATCTGACTCCCTGGAAAAGGCATATCCACAAACTTCACAATAATATGGTTTGTCTCCAGTGTGTGTTCCTATATGACACTCAAATGATGATTTCTGTGAAAATGCAGATTCAAAATCTTTCCAAGAATATGTGTTCTCTCCAATATGCGTTTCCATATGGCACACTAACTCTAAATCATTATAAAAATGTGCACAGTTCACAAGAATATGGCGTCTCTCTAATATTCACTTATACATAACACTGTGCTTTTATAGAAACATATTTCATTTTTGACAGTTAATGTTGTGATACCTTTGAAAATGTAGATACATGAATATTTTAGCATATACTTTTCTATCTCTGATGGAAATTCAAGAGTCTTGTTTTCTTTCATTTAAATTCCGAATAATAACAGTTCTTATGAATATCACAATTTTCTGTTTAGCCAAAACAACTGTGAAGAAAAAGAAATAAATGTTAACAGAGACAGTGAATAATATATGACATCAGTTCATATTTCAACAGATACATTTAGCTATATATTAAGGCTACTTCAGATCATCACAGAGACACAATAATGCAGCAGTCAGGAATGATCAATAATAAAAAACTCAATAAGTTTATGTGGAACGATTTCATTTGCAGTTGCAAAACATACTACAAACTGCACAAGGATAATATTTTTCTGAAAATTATTCAAATGTTTAACATATTCTTTTAGAAATTTTTCTTTCGACTTACAATACACAAACTCTGTTTTGATTAAATATTAGGTTGGTGCAAAAATAATGACGTAATAATGTCGTTTTTTGACGTATTTTTTAACGTCAAAAAACGACATTATTACATCATTATTTTTACACCAACCTAATACCTGCATACAACAGTCTGGCAATACTAAGTCAAGTCATTAAAAATAATGGTTTAGGCATGAATCTTGAAATGAGGCTAAAGACTGTGACACCATATAAAAACCATTAAATTTAAAGCATAATCACAAAGTGAAGCTTTGCTTTTTATTTCGGGAAAGAATTAGGGACCAAATGAAAATATCAAATAATAAACTATTTTTGTTATATCACAAGTTGTAGACATCACAATGATCATATGAACATGGCACTTCTTAATCTGTTGATTAAAACAATGGGAAAAATCTAATAGATTAAATTTAATATTTTCAAACTGCAAAATAGTTTGCCACATTTCACACCAAATTTAAATTTATTGTAATTTTTTTTTTGAAGTCACTAAAATTGATCATATTGACAAATCTGTGGATACATAATTCTCTTTATTGAAGCATATTTCCAAAATAAAATATACCTACCAGAAGTGTTATTTTGGGAAGATTAACTGATTTAAAGTTGAGTTAATCTATATGAAAATAAATATTGAAAATGTAGATACAAATTTTGACATGAATATTGTCACATATATATTTCTAAGTCAAAAATCTTGTTTTCTTTCAATTCCCAATAAGAACAGTTCTTATGAATATCATGACTAATATCATGATGTTCAGCTAAAACATCTGAAAAGAAAAAGTAATGAGATATATGTAACAGAAACAATGAATAATATGTCAGATATATCTAGATTAAATTTTTAAACTGATCCAATTCATAACTTTTCAGCTTGTGAAGAACACCTGCATGTTAAATGCTGCTGAAAACTTTTGAGATGTCCGAAAGCTACAGCCTAGGCTTCACCATTCTTATCTAGAGCTTGATAGACTCTTTCCCCAATTATTGTCATTACATCAGCAGTGAACCTGAAGAAATGAGAGCCATATTGCTTGTCTAAAAAAAGCCCTGTGATGAGAGATGCTGAACCAATTCAGCATTGATTAGGGCCTCTAGGAGTTTCCCCAAAAGAGCTAATAGGCCAATAGTTGAAAGAGTTGGACATTTCATCAGAGTTCTTAAAAAACTGGAACAACAGATGAGGACTTCCATCAGCCAGGAAAGCAAGAGAAGGCAGGATACTAATTATATAGTTTAGAGAGAACAGAAGCCAGTTCAGGGGCATTCTTCTTAATGACTATTACAGGAATACCATCTGGTCCGCATGCTTTGTGGGGATCTGGGTTAGAGATGATAGCAGACTGCATATCACTCAAGAGAGACTCAGTTCTAGGTGAGAATTTAGGCAAGGATATTCCAGATGAGTCAAGGGAAAAGCATTCAGCTTTATCAGAAGATGTTAACACCCCAAATCGATTGAAGAGAGGGGAATAGAAAACATACTCTTATTTAATACACTATTACAGAGCCACGAGTAATCATAAGATCCAAAGTTTTTAAATGCAATACAGTGCCTCATTCTGTCAGCAAATAGAGACATATCTCCTTCAAGGGCTCATTTACATTTATTACAAGTAGCAATAAATAGGAATCTGTTGTGACATGAGCTATCATGCTGATATAGCCAAAAATAGTGGTTCTTGTAGACTATAGTGGCAGAGTATGGTGTGAACCATAGAGAAAATTGACATTTCACCTAGTATTTCAAAGGAGTATTTTAAAATTAAAATTAAATGGTAAGTCATGCCAAGTGTGACTGTGCAAACAGCAATGCAGGATTTATTTTTTGATATGATCAGCTGAAGTCGAGCAATTTCAACATTTACAGGGGACTCTGCTCAAGGTGTATATTTTTTCAGTGATAGATATTGATATATTCTTCACAACTGAAAAAGCATAGAGCCTCTTTTTATCTAAATTCAGCACAGATAAACAGTATAAAATTTTTAATGTGGAAAGTCAAATGGATATGCAGTGTTAAAATTCTAATCTGGGTGCGTTTGTTCACCTTGTACTAATGCTCTTACCCTAGCTAGCAGATTCTCTTTTGTGGCTGGCAACAAACATAAGTGTTATGGGACCTTACCCATAATAACATAATGGACTATTCCATACGTAATAAATACGGCACCTCAAGAAGAAGCAGGGAGTTCAGTCTGAAGTCTGGAGTGAGGTCCGTCAGGAGTCTGACAGTCAGAGTGAGTCAGTCAGTTGAGTCAGAGGCAGTCTGAAACAGAGTTGCGTTCAGACAATTACTACAAGATATTGGAATAGTGATACTGGTCGAGACTACATTGTTCTCCCTACTAAACCTGATTGTTCATACTAACACTTCTACTTCTCTGTATATATTCCTGTTTGTAATATATCTGTGTTATTCCATACCTGTATACGAGTTCTCCCTTAGTGGTTCTACCTTAGACTATCACCGTGTTACAAGGATCTGGACGATAACAATAAAAGAAAACTGTAAATAATAGGGCAGATGGGGATCCTTAGCCTTGATAAAGCAACCAGGCTGAAAGGACAAAACCAGACTTAAGACAAATGTCTCAGGTTATCTTGCAATAGATACACCTACTGCTGGACCAGTCTTGTGTGTGTCAACACCTACTGTTTACTTTAAACGTGACTGATTTCTAGGTTAAAAAAAAGGTGGAACAAAAAAAACAACTTATTTTTGTGCAAATATTACTTAAACATATTTTTATTTGAATTTAACTAACAGACATTATTTTTGGTTTTTTATTAATAGAAAAAAAAGGTGATCATAAACACAGGTGCCCCCAACAGTGACAATGTGACAATCTGGCTAAAAGTGACAAAAAACTGAACTTAGCAACATCTACAACTGATCAAGCACCATTCACAGGAGTGTGCAGATTTTGTCTCCTAAATTAGGATTATTTACAAACCATTGAGAAAAATGTTACAGCAAAAATATGATGGCTTTCATTTAGCATTGCATTCTAAAGAGAAATATGTATCCTGAATGATGTTAAAATTTTACTAACATTTACTCATGTGATGCATTTATTAAAACAAAAAAGTAAAATTTGAAATCAGAATTCTACATTTTAAACATTCTTACCTCCACAGACTTAATAAAAAAGCTTGTAAACATATTTTAAATAATTTAAATATATACATAGAAGTTAAATTTTGGTTGACTCTAAGTTAATCTGAAAAATGACGAAAATAATTTTACATTTATAAATAAAGGTTTTAGACATCGAACACAGTTTCATTGCTCACTTGGACACTGCCAAAAAAAAAAAAAAGAAAAAAAAAAAAACTATTTGGTAAATCTCTTAAAAATCTAATACATGTTCCAGATATTTGTTTCAAAGAAAAATATGAAAATTAAATGAAATTTAAAGGTTGACTAAATATTGCTTACATATTGTTTAAAATATAATGAAAAATACATTCTCTACAGCAGTTCAAAGGTCAAACATACATCCATGCTCCTATTTTCAAAACATTTCACAGCACACCAAATGTGGAAGATCAAACCTATTTTAAATGTAACATGGAAGTTTTTAAGTTATATTTTTATTAACATGTACAAATACTTTTTATCCTACTATGAATGAATTAAAAATAAAATAGTGTTATGAACGCACGTGGGGTTTCAGTCTCATAACTATCGAATGAAATGCCTAGAATGAGTTTTGATTCACGGCCCGAGGATGAATATATGTGTGTGTGTGTGGCACATGGAGATACGGGTGATGCGATATGAAAAGAGTGATTTACTACTCACGGTTGGCTTGAAATACCATTTATTGACAAGAGAACATTAATACATATATTGGGGTATGTAAAAATCACGGTCCCAAGTTACTGGGTTGTGTGTCACAACTCGTTGGGACCAGAGAATATATATCGTCCTTATTGTCTGGTAGCCATGTTCCAAATCTGCCCCGCTTTTTCGTGTCACGTCCCGACTTTCAAAAGTTGCGTTGGTCTTGTGACTCGCGTGGTTTTTGACAGGGGCAAAAGGGAGGTACTCTCTTAGAAACAGGAAAAAGTTATTTCCGTTGGAACGTATTTTTTTATCTGTCCTAACATCTCCCCTTTTAAAATTGTCGCTTATACGACTTCAGGTGAAGATCAACCTGCAAGTGCTGTGCTGGACGGCAGGTGTGAACTGACTTCCGGATGTTCAAATCCTGTGTTTCAGCTTCGGTGTTCTGGGAAGTTGCTGGGGTTTGCTGTGGCAAGTCAAAGGTGTCCAACAAGATGTTCAAAGGAATGGTAGGGTCTTTTTGTATTTCTGCTGGAAGATGTGATGGTCTCAGTTGGTTGGAATGTCGAACCCAAATGGAATTTTGGACATTTACACTGTAAGTGACATTGCCAGTTTGGCATACAATATGTCCTTGGGTCCACGTTTCTGTGTTGTTCCAGTAGTCTCTTGCCAAGACTTGTTGACCGGGAAGGGATTTTCTTTGAATAGAGCCATGGTGGCGATTGTACTGCCGTTCCATTTTTGCGTTTCTCCTGATGGAGTTAAGTGATTTTGGATGTAAGACATCAATGTGTAATCGGATTTTTCGATTCATCAAGGATTCAGCAGGTGAGCTACCATTTGGCGTGTAAGGGTTTGGTGTTGCCCTATAGCTTGTCAAAAAGGTTTCCAGTATTTCTGATGTTGTCCCCTCTCCTCTGAGTTTTAAGAGGGCTCTCTTGAAGGTATCCACAAAGCGTTCAACCTGACCATTTGACTGTGGATGAAATGGTGGTGTACGAATGTGGCTGATACCATTTTGCTGGTAAAGGTGGAAAATTTGACTGAAGCAAACATGGTGCCGTTGTCAGAAACCAAGGTCTCAGGAATGCCAAATCTACTAAAAATTTTCTGAAGTTTGGAAATTGTTTCTTCAGAAGTGATGCGGGACATTGGAAAAATCTCAGGCCATTTGCTGTAGGCATCTACAACAACAAGAAAGGATTGTCTATTGGTGGGTCCTGCAAAATCTATGTGGATGCGTGACCAGGGGAAATCTGGAACAGGCCATGAAGAAAGCATAGATTTCCGAGGAGATTTAGCTGCTAGCTGGCATTTGGTGCAAGTGCGTGCAAGGTCTTCTAGCTGCTTATCCATATTTGGCCAGTAGACGTAACCACGTGCTAAAGCCTTCATACGACTGACGCCTTGGTGACCAAAATGAAATTGTTTGATAATCCTGTTTTGCAAGGATGAAGGAACGATAACCCGTTCGGCAAAAAGAAGTACCCCATCAACCTCAGATAAGGAAGATTTCCGTTTGAAGAATGGTAGTAACTGTTTATTCGGGGATACTGTTGGCCACTTGGTATGGTGGTAGCGAATGGCTTCCTGTAGTAGAGGGTCAGAAGCTGTGGCTTCCTTAATCACGTGGGAAGTAACTAGCAGTTCCCTTACTGTAGCTGTGAGCATTGAAGAGATTTCTAGCTCCAAGGATATTGCTGCAACAACTGAATCTTCAGGTTGTTTTTGGTGCATATTAATGAGTCTCAATAGGGCATCTGCATGTCCAATCAAATTGGTCGAAAGGTACATGATCGAGAAATTGTAATCCAAAAGTGTGGTAGCCCATCGTTGTAACCGATTGGCGGTATACACTGGAATACCTTTCTTGGACCCGAAAATGCTTATCAGAGGTTTATGGTCTGTGACCAAAGTGAAATGACGTCCATAAATCATCTTGTGGAATTTCTTTATGGCATATATTATTACCAAAGCTTCTTTCTCGATTTGGCCGTAGTTCCTTTCTGCAGGTGTCAATGACCTAGATGCATGAGCAATGGCTTTCTGACTGCCATCAGGAAAGATGTAAGAGATCACGGCTCCAACGCCATAGTCAGAAGCATCGGAAACTACAACAATGTCCAAAGATGGGTAATAATGTGTTAGAAGATCTGAAGAAAGTGAAGCTTTAATTTTGGCAAAAGCAACTTTGCATTCTGGTGACCAGTTCCATGTAATCTTTTTAGAAGGTGGTTCAGAGGAGTCCGGATTCGATGTAACTCTGGCAAAAATTAACTGTAATGGCTTACTAACCCCAGAAAAGAACGTAAGATTTTGATGTTTGTTGGAGCTGGCATGTTTTTGATGGCTGAAATGTTCTCAGGGTCTGGTCTTCGGCCTGTTTTGTCAAAAATAAATCCAAGATATTTTATCGACGTCCGGTAAAATTGACATTTTTCCGCCCGTACACGAAAACCATATTGTTGAATACGTTCGAATACAGAGATTAGCCATTGTAAAAGTTCATCCTGGGATGTGCCTGCGACTATGATGTCGTTGATAAATGCTGTGGCTCCGGTTATACCTGTGAGCATGGCGTCCATAGTCTGCTGGAATATAGCTGGTGCTGTTTTGACTCCAAATGGGAGATGGTTGTATCTAAATAACCCTTTGTGAGTGTTGCTTGTAAGGAGCTCCCTGGATTCCTCATCAACTTCCATTTGCAGAAATGCATCTGAAAAATCAATTTTTGCAAAACAGATTCCACCATTTAACTTGGCAAAAAGGTATTGGCAGGGGATATTGGTGTGTATCTAGTGCATTATTTAATCCTGTGGAGTAATCAGCACAGATGCGGACTTTACTATTTGTTTTCCTGACCACAACAATAGGAGCCGCCCATGTGGAGTAGTTTGTTGGCTCGATTACTCCCGCTTCTTGGAGGCAATTCAGTTCCTTTTCGACTATGTTCAGAGCTGCATAAGAGACAGGGCGTTTGGGCCTAAATATTGGCTTACTACCCGCTTTCAACTTGAGTGTGGCTTGAATTTTCGTGCAACACCCAAGATCCTCTCGAAAGACATCGCTAAACTTAGACTTAAGCGTATGACTAAAATACCTTTCAATGTCTTGAACTGACTTGAGAGAAAATGTGTTGAAAAAAGATTTCAATGGAACGGTGAAGAGATCGAGTTCTTCAATCCAGTCTAAACCAATCAGATTTAGATCTGTATCTGTCACATAGCATGTTCCAGTGAATTGTTTGTCTTGGAAAGAGACAGAAGAATTTAGTTCACCAGTGAGTCGAATGTCATTTCCAGATGTGCTCTGGGCAATGTGTTTTGTTTTTAGCAGATCAGGTTTGCCAATCTTTGTCCACGTGTTCCGTGAGATGAGTGTGATATCAGATGCTGTGTCGAATTGAAAACAAACTGGGAGATCATTTAAACCAACACTGATGTATTTCCTGCGGGATTTGAAGTCAATTTTGAAAGAAGCAGATAGTGAATTTGATTTTCTCCCCTGATTCATTTTTTTATGAGTTCCATGAGCAAACTTACTAGGAGTTTGGTGATCAGCAGATTTGGCCTTTGGAGGGTGACAAAACTTTTCTTTATGGCCACGTTTATAGCACACCTGGCACTTGTGTTTTTTGAATGGACAAAAGCGTGCATAGTGCCAGTCACTTAAATAAGTGGTGGAGTAACATGTAAAAAAAAAAAAATGTTTTTACCAAGTTTTTCTAAAAAAGAAACATTAAATAATTTCCGTCATCTGTGAATAAGTTCAAGAAGTTTCATTGAAAATTTTTAAAAAATCTGATAATTTTCTGATTTTTGCAAGAATTTCCAAATTAATGTGTTTATTGTCACCAAAAAGACACTAAAATTTTCTATACTAATACATTCATGGTGCTGCATTGACGCCAGAAAACAAAAATTTTAATTAAAATTTCCAAGGTTCTAAAAAGGATACAAAAATAAAAGAATCCTTCATCTGAACACAAAATTTTTCTCAATAAAATGTTCTTATTGTTTCATGCATTTTTTCCATGTATCTTTTTTTTTCATATTTTTGGAGGTACTTTAAAATATCTGATATAAGGAAATAACATTTCAATTTTTCATTTTTTTTTTTTTTGCTAATGCTGTTTTTTTTTTATAAAAATGAATGAAAAAATGGTAAGGCAAGTCAGTAAATAACAATTTCTTTCATATCAAACAAATGATTTCGTTATTTCTTTGTATTCAAATTATTTTGTTAGTTATTGGTTCATGTGTAAACACCTCATAAAGACACACACCTCTGTGTTAAAAAAAAATTCTTTCTGCAATATTTTAAACTTAGTAATATTTGTTTCAGTTCAGATTTATGATAAATTTGTGAGTGAAAGAACAAACAAGGATTAAAATTTCAAGAACTTTTATTGATCAAGTGTGAAGACTATATAGTTGTAGAAAAGGTGGCAAAAATTGTTAATATGCATATCTTTAGATGCTGTTGGTAAGTAAGTCAGTTAGGCGTAAAGGTGTTGCCGACAGGATGGGGATAACTAATTTGTTGGATTACTTGGCCAGTGTCACAGTTGGTGACCAGAAAGAGGCCTGGAGTGGATTAGTGAAGCTGAGCAAGAGTGTTGTTGGCTCAACATGTATTGATCAAGTAGAAAGTATATATGTATAGTTGTGTGAAAGGTGTCAAAAATTGTTAATATATATGATTTTTTTAGTTGCCATTGGTAAGGAAAACAGTTAGGTGTAACAGTGTTGTGAATAGGGCTGTGAGTTGACATATTTGTTGGGTTACTTGGCTAGTGATCATTTGATGAAGTCAAGGTGTTGTGCTGAACTCCTAATGTTGGTGAGGATTTTTCTCCTGATTAGCTATTGCATTTTAGGTTTTTGCAAAGATTTGGTTTGTGGACTAGATGTAATTCTCAAACCCTTCCCTGCACAGAAGACTACATTTTTATTTTGGGTCTTGCTTCCTTACCATTCACATGTCTGGTGAAATATATTTGTGAATCAGAAAGTGATCTTGATTAAGTAGCATAAGATCTTCAAAATTCTGATTTATATGTATATGAGGACGCGTGTATGGGCAAAGGAAATTATTGCATACTGAAATCTTTGAAATGTGCTGTGACCTACCCTTGTGACAACCTTTTCAAGTTTTGCAGTTTTGTATTTGGATGGTGTTTGGCAAATATTGTTAGATCTGGACTCTTGCATTGTTCCATGTATCTCAGATGAAAGTGGATATAATGGGTACATCCTGATGGAGGGGGGTAGGCCTATGCATGACAAGTGTTTTGGTCTCAATGTAAAGTGCCAAACATGTGCACAGCAGATCCAGTCACTTTCACAGCTTTTGTTTCTGACTTGAATTAACCTGACGTTAGTTTTGGTGACCTCAAAGGTATCAAGCCAAGGCAAGTGAGATGCACATGCAATGGCCACTTGAGGACAGGGAAGTAGTATTTTATTGTCAACTTGGATTGAGTCCTTGTACACAAGTTGATTCAATTTGAAATCCTGTTCATGGTCAGCTTTATTGTTAACCAAAGCAACATGTTGAACTTTTTTCAGTAAGGGATTAATTTGCATGCTGTGGGGCTGTGGGGCTGTGGCTTGCAAATTCATTATGGGGTAGTTATGGTAAACCAATGTTGGGTTGTTGACCAAAAATGATGTAGTGAGGTGATGCATCGGTAATGCTGTTGGCAGCATTCATGGAAGAAACAATATGTTTTGAGGACATCAGTCGACTTGCAGTTTCTGTCTTCGCACAGCACGTAGAGAATTTTTTTCATTGTGCGATGTTGTCGCTCAATGTTTGCTCGAGCTTTGTGGATGCCAGAAGCAATACAGTTCCTGTGTGATGGACGTCGGCTTGCAGAAGTTTATGAACACCTCTCCGTGAAGCGGGTCCAGTGGTTGGATGATACGATGAGTGGTACTTCCTGATAGTGAGGAAAAAAGTGTAAAGTCTGCCGACAGCATTTAATACATGGTGACTGGCACAAAGTAAGAGAACAAGATGTTGACTGAAACTGTCAAGAACAGTGCTTCTCCTTTGAGATGGACATTGCAAAAAAAAAAAAAAGATGGAAATGACAGGTATTTCCCATGCTTAGAATGACTAATTGCCATAGTTACCTTTTCGTTTAGTGCATATTTCACAAAAATCTATGTATGTCTTGATATTAGGATTCATGAACTAGTAACTGGACAGAAGTTCATGCATACGAGTGGCACCGTGGTTGATGCAATCATGGGTTTGATATAGATGTTTAGGGCAGAGTTTGTATGGCATGACTAATTTTGATGAATGTTTACTATACTTAATGATCAAGATGGAGGTGTTGTGTTCCATGAGAAGGGAAGCCGTGATATTAATGTGGTCACTAATTTTCTTGGTGGGGATATTTGATGCAGGATGACAAAGAATACATCTGTAATATACTTGTGTTATCAGGTGGTTTGTCATGCATATGTATAGGGGATTAGCTGCAAACCACTGTTTTCACAGAGACATCACACTGATGCTTTGCCTGGTTCAGGTAAGATTGGTTAACATTTTGCTCTTATTTTGATCATGGCTTCTGCTGAGCATGTCAGGCCAGATATTTGATTCTTCCTTCCAAGTTATAGCATGAAATCTCTTCCTGCTACTCACATTGGTCCAGATAAGTTAGTGACCCCTGTTCAGTGAAGATTATGAAGAGGAGTCTATGCAGTAAGTAGTCAAATTTCAATATAGCACATTTTAATGCATATATATCACATTTCATTGTGGACCAATTTTGTTATTTTAGGCTAAAAGTATGTGAAGTGATTGCTATGATCTTTTTTCTGTTGTCTGTTTCCTGCATGACGATGGCTGCACATGCGGCATAACTGGCATCACTGCTTGAGTGTGATAGTCGGGTGAAGTTAGAAAATGAGATGATTGGTGGTTAGGAAAGTCACTTCTTGATTTTTTTTAAAAAGCCTTGTTGACCTATTCATTACAAGTAAATAATCTCTTGGCCCCATTTAGCTTGTGACTGGGAACAATGATGCTAGAAAAATGTATCAGATCTGATCCGTTCATGTACACATCTTGGTGAGTAGTTGAATCCACGCCAAACAGCCAACAAGGTTTTACAATTCTTTTTTGAATGTTGTGGGTTTCATTTCTCTGATAAAAAAAAAAAAAAAGTATTCTGGATTGGCCCTGAATCTCCTGCTGTTCACTCTGCATCTGAGGAATTTCGATGTTGTGAGGAAGGTGCATTTGTCTGAATTCAAATTCAGTCCAAAAGTTGTTCCAGTGTGAGCGTATATTCCTTAAATGTCCTTGAGTGGACCAAGTTGTTGTCAATGTACGAGGATATGCAAGCACAAGACAGTGGCCAGGATTTCTGCTATGCAACAAGAAAAGATCTGTCTGGCAAACATAAGACTGAAGGCCAGAAATGTCTACTCATAGCATCACTCATTCCATGTAAATGTTGTTATGTGGTGAGCATGTTCATTGATGATGATTTGCCAGTAGCCGTTGCAGTAGTCCAAGTGGCATTAAATATTTGTTGCATTTGCCAATTTTGTTGGACATGTGGTCAATCTTTGACATTGGGCCGCGGTCAAGATAGACGAGAACCTTGTTGAGGGTTCTTTTGAAATTAGCGACTAACCAGTTTTTCTTGTGCACAACAAATACTGGGCTATTAAAAACTTTGAAATGACTGCAAGGTTTGAGGATCCTCCTCGGTAGCTATGCATGCTATTTCAGCATTGATATTGGCTTCCAGGGCCTGTGCGATTGGGTGATGGTTTTGGCTGTTCAGTGGTCAGAATACATTTTGCCAATTATGGTACTGACGATGTTGGCATAATGGATGAGCAAATTTGTGGTTTCATCCTGTACCTCATTATTTGGGTGATTGGGCAACATTAGACCCATGATTTCTTTCAGCCAGTTCAATTTCTAACTTAACGTCTGGATGATGGTCTGACATCTCAAAGAAGGGCGTTTCTCATTACTGGTGCTGGTTTTGTACTCATATGCAGGGTCATAGGTAGATGTCTCATATTTTGAAGCTAGTATTATCATGGCTGTGTGTGTTGTACAACCAGCTATGAGTCTGCATCTGAATTTGATTATTGTGTTCTGGTTGCTGATTGAGTTGAGTGTGCCTTGGCTAAGGATGATTTGACTGAACCTCTTGAAAATGGGTGAATCATGATTGCCAATGGCAATATCACAGTCTAGCTCATAGTTTGTATTGCTATTGATTCCCTTCATATGGATGTCAGAGTAGGTCATGTGCTTCCTTGCTTCTTTAGGTAGTTGAGAGATTGGCACTATGCAGATGGAGCATCCAGAGCCTAGCATTGCTGTATCAAAAATGGTGGTGACCTTGACAGTGAAAGGGATTCTGACAAATGGGGACAGATGCATGGAAGGTTGAATAGGTGATGGTGAGTGTGGAAGAACAATGGAATGAGCCATCACCTATCATCTGATCCATACTGAAAATCCAGATCATTGCATCTTCCTTTGCTGCAACAGGAATCAAGGCATGAGGTAGCAAGTTCTAGTTTGACATGGAGCATGTAGGCACTGTTTAGGTCAGTAATGAAACAATTTACATTGTTCCTGGGGTTGAAAGTATTAGGTTGGTGCAAAAATAATGACATAATAATGTCGTTTTTTTGACATCAAAAAACGACATTATTACTTCATTATTTTTGCACCAACCTAATATAATAATCTGAGAATGTTCTTAGGCAGATTGTATAAAGCAGAAAGAGGGTAGGACTGAGAAGAGAAGCATGGAGAATAGAGCTAAGACAGAAAGATCAGCTGCCAGACTCTGGTTGTCTAGGCATTTGGATGTGCAGTCCTAATCTGTGGTATCATCTGCATAGATATCTATTAGGTTGGTGCAAAAATAATGACGTAATAATGTTGTTTTTTGACGTTAAAAAATACGTCAAAAAAACGACATTATTACGTCATTATTTTTGCACCAACCTAATACTTATGCTCCTCATGGCATCGTGTAGGGATGTTTGCCATATCATGAGCTCGTAGACTGATTTATAGGTTGCAAATGTGGTCACCGTGTTGGCAGATATCAGGGTGGTCAACATGTTCTTTAGGTCTATCTGCATTTCTCTGAGCAGCTCCTTGTCTGTACATGTTGGCCTCATTTTTATTTTTAATAATGCCAATTTCTGTACCTTGATGAGATGGCTGAATTTGGTGCACAACTCGAGTAGTCCATTTCCCTTACAACACACTTTTAGCACCATTTCTTATAATGAGCATTATAAATGTATCTTAACAAGTGCTGGGTCCCAGGCACATCCATTCTTTTGCATTTTTTTTTTTTGCAGTAATGTTCATGATTGGTTATTGCATTTTAGATTTTTGCAGGCATTTATTTTGTGGATCAGATGTGATGCTAGGTGCGCCTACTGTTTTATTTTGCGTTTTGCTTTCTTAGCGCCTACATAAGGATGTCTAGTGAAAATATATTTGTGAATCAGAAAGAGAACTTGATTAAGTAGTGTAACATTAATTAAACTTTAAATCACCTAATATTCCTCAAATAAAGCTTCCAAAAAGTATATTTTATTTTTGAAAGATTTTTTTTAATAAAGAGAATTAAATTGTGATGACAAATGCTAAAAATGGCACTAAAATTAGCGACTATTAGGGATTTCAAAACAAAAATTCCTTCCAGTCAATTTAAATTCAATGCTTTGAAATATGGAAAAGTATTTTGGAAATATTAAATTGAATTTAATCTTGAAATTAACACAAAAATAAAAGCTTTGTAGTAGGATTAGGTACTATTAGGTTGGTGCAAAAATAATATCGTTTTTTGACGTTTTTTTTAACGTCAAAAACGATATTATTTTTGCACCAACCTAATAGTAAGACCAAATTGAAATATACACATTCCTTTTCACTAAGAGAGTGAGGAAAGAAAAACTCTCTCTTCTCACATACACATACTTCCTTTCCTTCCTATCCTCAGTAACTGACAGAACCTGGACATAGTTTATGTGGGTCAGCTAAAGTCATGCAAAAACAACCAACAACAACACGTCCTACCAAAAAACAAACAAAAATACATGGATGTGTCAGGTCAAATAAAAAAGGAGAAAAAAACCACGTGGGAGATTTTCCGCAAAAAGTGGATCAAAGAGCTTACCCAGCTTCATATATATTTTCAGGAAATCTCAACTTCTAATTGGTCAATAAACAAACAAGTGGGCATTGCAATCCACCCACGTACAAGTCTTTTTCCAGTGCGTGACCAAGTCAAGCTTTGCAGGAGCCTGTCACATGATTACATTAATTATAAATATCAGACACAAGTTTGTTCTCTCTCTTTTTCTTGATTTCATTTGTCTACGAAAATGTAACCTTCAAGGAAACTGTGTTGCAACCCATCACAGTCAAACACTGATAAGATATTCACACATGCACATACATATGAAATTTTCCAACCTACATTACAAATACGCGAAATATTTCCAAACCAGCAACAAGAACTTTTCTCTTTAAAATACTCTGACCAAGCCTTCGCACACATCTTTACAAAACAAAATTGTAATAATATTCTGCATTTAAAAAATATATTTGTCGTTCTAAACATATCCTTTTTGTCGTAATTGAATATCGTTATCATTTGATTTTTTTATTTAAATTTATGTTTGTGGATATTGCAGGTTTCATTAACAGCAAAACATTTAAAACATTCACGTAGGCTTCTTAGAGCCTACGTGAATGCCAAGTTCATATAATAATGTTGAAATTGAAACGAATGACAAAAACGAAAGAATTAAGAGATGGAAAAACTCGATGCAAACAGGAAATTACTTCTGAGAAAATATTTTGAATAATTATTTAAGCTGAAACAAAAAAAAAAATTAAACTTTTTTTTTTAGCCAAGATTTTGTTCCTTGCGTTTAAAATGCTGAGATTTTGGGGAATTTGGAGGAGTTATTCATTCAGAAATCAATGTAAGGAGTTCTGTGTATGAAAAGAAAAAGAAAAACATCGAGTAAGTGATTCTTTCTTTCTTTTTATGTGCCGTGTCCTTTCACAGAGTAGACGGTCATGGCCCTCCACTTCCCCCTATCCCTTGTGGCTCTCAACAGGTTTTGTGTTTCTGTCAGCTCCCCCAGGCACAAGTCCGCCACGTATGTCATGTGCTGCTTTCCCCTGCCCTGTCTCTTTTTCCCCTCTATTCGTCCCATGAGTATTAGATTCTCCAGCCCCCCACCCCCACCTTTCTCATCACGTGTCCCAGAAATTTCTCTTTGAAATTGTCTCTTTCTTATGTCAAGCATAAGCTTCCCGTACAAAAATGAATTTCTCGAAATTTCATGAAATTAAATAAGTGGGTGGTGGGTGTTTTGTTTAACAGATGTAACAAAAAAAAAAAAAAAATATGTTTTTAATCAAGATTTTCTAGAAAGAGAAACATTTCAAAATAATAATGTATTGTAATTATTTGTAATTCATTTGTGAAAAAGTCCAGAAAGTTTCATTAAAAATGTCAATTATTTGTTTTTTTTTTTGCAAGGATTTTTAATTCAGTGTTTTTCACACTAATAATTTCTTAATAATTTCGTCATCATTTATGCTCCACTCACGCTGGCCTCACACGCAAGGAAAACAAGATTTTTTTTACCAAAATTTCCCAGGTTCTTAAAAAACTAAAGAATAAAAATTTGATTTTTTTTATTTTACGCAAAAAAAACTTTTTTTAACGCAAATATTTTCTCTTTTTTTCATCATGTATCTTTTTATTTCTTGGGCTAATTTTTGGTACAGAACTTAATTTTTAAAACAAATGACTTGAGGAAATAAACACCTCAAATTTTAATAAAATTTGAAATTTGTTTTTGTTTAGAAATTTCTTTAAAAAAATGACCGTTTTTAAGAAAATTTAAAAATTTGAAATTAAATTTGACAATCAAATCAAATGTATATAGTTTCTATCTGAAATGCACCAGAATTGTTTAATGAATAGAAATCATAAATTTAATTATTAAACTTTCAATTTTAAAGCTAAAAATAAAATGAAATCTTCAAGAATGTTTTTTCGTTGTAAAAAAAAAAAAATTCATTTTAAACTTAAATATAGAAAATTTATGCCGAAATAGTGGAGGTACCTAAAATAATTTTATTGATAGATTTTTTTTTTATTTGCTGACGCTAACAGCATTTTTTTTTTTTTCAGAAAAAAGAAATAAAAAATGATGAAGCAAAGTCAAAACACAAGGATTTCATTCTTATGAAAATTATTTGTATTCTTCAACTTACCTTTCTGACCAGCTGAGAAAATACAACAAGAAAAATATCAAAAAGGATCAGATTTCTCTCTGTCGACCTGCCCAATTACTTAATAAAATTGAAATTGAAAATGAATAACAATACAACGAAAGTCTTGAGAAATGGCCAAATAAAAAAAAAGAATACAAACGGGAAATTACTTTTGAGAAAATGTTTCGCTTGATAAATGAAGCGGTGTTGACAAAATTCGGTCCCTTGTATTTAATTAAAAATAAAATCTGTATATTTCTTGATATCATCTCTGGGGCCAAATTAGGCTTTATGACACTTTTGCATCCAACCCTAAAAAATAAAAAAAAAAAAGACAGATTTTTATGAAAAGAAACTTATTTTTAAAACAGTTTTTATTTTTTTAAGTTTAACTTCATAAAATTAATTTAAAATAACAACAGAGAGACTGTTGCAATTGCAATTTGAATTATTAATTAATAACTAAATTTAATTTACAAGCATACAAGCAATGTTTGTTTTGTTTTTTTAAGCTAATGTGTTGCTGTCAAATGTTTCTGAAGTCAGAAAGAAAAAAAAAATGTAATGTATTAAGGTTGGTGCAAAAATAATGACGTGATAATGTCGTTTTTTGACGTATTTTTTAAGGAAAAAACGACATTATTACGTCATTATTTTTTGCACCAACCTAATATTATTTAAAATTAAAATCCAAAAATTATGAAACAAATATTAAGGAAAGAAGGGAAATCTATTCGGATTTGTTTTTTTTTTTTTTGTTTTTTTTCCAAAAAAAAATAACTGAAGACAAAAACTTAAAAAACATGTGGTGAACAGTGTCATGGAGGGTGTGAAAGTGTAAAGTAAATATTAAATAAAATAGCATCCCAGATTATTCAAACTAAAGAAAGTAAATGCATGACGCTTCTTCACTGCCACTGACAACACTAAGATATTCATGGATAAAATAAAAATAAACATTAAAAATTAAAAGTAAGAAGTGAGGTTAGAATTCACTAGTCTAAAACTCAGTACTAGCGAAACAAGCTTGCTAACAATTATACAGGGTGTCCGTAAAGTTCGTGTGCACTTTAAAGTTATAATTTTTTAAAGTGCACACGAACTTTATGGACACCCTACCACGTCGAAGTGCCTCCAAAATGAGACTTAAGCACACGTTAGATATGTCACAAGGCCGCGATTAAGGAGCAGTAAAAGTTTATAGGAGTTGAAAAATCAAGGGCATAAAATAAAATAATTACCAGTCACATCACATGATTTCAGACGAAGGTGTTGTACCGAGCATAGGGCGTGGTTGGAGAATGTTCATTTCCTGACCATGAGACCCAGGTTCGAATTTCACCACAGTTGATTAGTCAGGAAGTAGAGTTCCTGATGTTATTGGCCCGGATTTGATCCCAGCATACGGCACCTTTGGAAAAAGCCTGAAACCCACACCACGGGTTGACCCAAGCCTTGTGAGTGAAACTGAGTAGATGTTGATAGTGTGGAATCTTCCACATCAGCCAGTCACCCCTGCGTGGGTAAATAGACCATTCCATGTAAGTGAATATATGACAAGCATTCATTGGTTAATCACCTTCAGTCTAGCTCACTAATTGGTCAGTTTCGACCAATCAAATCACCCCCACGCAACATATCTATTTTGGCGCCAACTCAGTCTGAGCTTGTCATGTGGTACAACAAAATTATAAAAACAAAACACGTGTAAACTCTCTCTCTCTCATTCCTTGCTGCCAAGATGTAATCTTCAAGAACTCCCGTCTTAACCTTTGCGGTCAGACGTTAAAGACCATTATCAACATTCACACAAGTACGAACTCTGAAATCTCTTCTGAACTTTTACCAACTTGTACAATGCACAATTCAAAACATGCAACAACTCATTCTTCTACATTTTAATAATCAACTTCTTCTTTATGAGCTTAGGTACAAATATTACCAAGTCTAAGAGACACAACTCTGTCTAACCTTTTCAGTCCACATGCATGTATATCAAATACTTAATAAATTCAATTGTTACGTTTTGAATCAATACGTTACATTTTTGGATAATTATTCTCTGCCTTGTATTAATTGTTGTGGATGGAAGATTATTGAACACGCACAATTTTAAGCCTTCTCATCATTCAAACCTTCTACTCTTCTCCAACACACATCACACATCCACAACAATAGCTATGCTAGCATGAAGTCACAAGTCTTTTTGAGTGTGCTAGCCTTGTTCAGATTGTTGATCATGCTAGATAACACACTCTCTTCAAGAAACTGTAACTAAGGTCTGCTCAGCATATTTGCAGTATAAACCACAGGGTGGCTTTGTGGGTGTTGATCAAACTCAAATGTGCCTGCAATAGTGATTGGCAAGCTGTCCTAACAGACAGGTATCCTTGAATACAGCTATTATTTATGCTGTTAAAAAAAATGTTTTTATTGTAAAATTTATATGCTTTAAAAACAGTTTTTGTTATTTTAATAGATGTTTGTTTTTTTATAAGTTTTATTTTAGTAAAAGTTTTGTCTTTTTCATTAGTGCCTCTAAAAGTACTTGTAAAAGGAAGGAAAATAGATTTGAAATCCACCTAAGGCAATCCTTAACTCAGGCTTGGCAACCATTTCCCTGGGGGTGGATATGTAAATTACTATTAAATAAAAATTACTGGTAACATTTAAAATTAATTAACAGGATAATTTGGGGGGTTAAACAATTACATAAATCTAGAAAGTGGAGAATTTGAAAATAAAAAGTAGCTAGTAAATATTTCTGCGAATGGATAAGTATGTCTTTTTAATTCGGCTTAATGAATATATTTTTACTACTTGAAAAACATTAATTTTAAATACTGATTATGTAGTCTTAAAGAGAATTGTATAAACATTTTTATCTTATGAATTAAATTCTAAGATAATCTAAAAATTTTCAGTGCTGGTTCTTGAGTTCTTTTAGGTGAATCAAACAAGCAATAATTTTTAAAAATATATTTGACAATATAATCATATGCTCTCTTTCCATGTGGAAATATTATCAGAAAATAACAAAGATTTTCGTCAAAGAATTTCTGCATGTTTTCATTTTAACAACACCAAACATGATAAAACAGAAAAACACCCAATGAAATGTGGTATCCCTGCGAAATTTTTAAATTACCACAATCTATTTCTTAAAAAAATAAAAAAAAAATATCCATATTTTTAAAAATAAAAACTAGTATTATTAAATATTTCCTCTTCTGTGGGGCAATCTTATCTTGTAACATAGTCTACTATATACAAAAGTGATATTTTAATATTTTTAGGGATCCTAGTTTCAAGGTTTGGTAAGTTATCAAATGTCTGGCATACCATTTCATCCAGCAAATGTCCACATTTTGAGCAATGGTTACTCAAAATGTGAACATTTGCTGGTCGAAAATTGTATTCTTTGTATTCACATATCTTTGCTGGATCAAAGTTGTATTCTTTGACATCAACATTTAAGAAATAGTTTACTTTTTCAATATGATATTTTTCAATAACATTTTGAACTGTTATAAAATATGCATCTCCAGAACTTTGTCTTAATTTTCAAAATTCATTTTCTAAATAATCTTTGGTAAATTCACCAAGCATAACAAAATTAATCCCATGGCTTAGCAAAAATCTACAAACATCAATTAAGTCATTGCATGTAAGCTCAATGGCTAAACTAGTATCTCTTGTTAATGATTTCATTCTTTTTCTTTGATTTTCTTCCATTATTTTTTGTCATTTTCCCAAAATTAGAAAGAAATAACAGATGCTCATCATCTAAATTTGATATCCCCTTTTTTCAGTGGATCATTTTCCTTAGTGTCTCCATATACTTTTTTGAGACAGACAATTTTCCAAAATTTTAAAACTGCAGTATCCTCTCCATTTAATAATAGGTGTGCTTTAATGGCAGTCAAAGTTTTGTTGGAGTTAGCTCCTCCTTAGATCCTTAACTCTTTCACCAGGGGTCTCTCTCCCCTGGCTATAAATACTGGGTGACCCTTCGCCTCTTCCTCTTTTTTCCTCAGGCTTCAGCCTTATACCAACTCGCAGATGTGAACACTCACCAATACAGCATTTCCCAAATGCTGGGAACACACTAAGAACAATACACGTACGTACGAACACTTCTCACAGCACACACACATACATAATATTCCCCACACGCACTCGATGTAACTGGCCATGTGCTTGTAACTTCTATTTGTTGTTAATACATATATTTGTTTACATATATTTATCGGTTTTCTTTGTTTTCTTTGGACTTAATTAAAGTCCAACTTTCTCATGTAGTTGGACCAGCTAGCAGGAAATTCTACCCACATGTGTTCTTCTACAATACATACTCATCACCACCACAGTCTGCTACAGTTTTATCACAAAAAACCTTTAAACAATATGGCGATTTAGGCCACAAATATTAATAGAAAAAGAACACAGAACACAAACTGAAAATTTAAAGGAATATTATTTGTTTATACAAATACTGTTTGAAATAATAGTTCCTGTTGTAAACAAATTGTTGTACGTGTCTATATATTATAATGAAACAATATAAATCCACTTAACTGAAGTCCTTGGTGTTGTAGAATGGTTTATGTACTAATATAGTATTGCTCTCATGTCATAACTGCAGGTAGAAGCAGAGACGATCATAACGTCCTGTGCCTTGCAGATCACGATAGAAAAGAGGGAGAGGAACAGAAGTAAATAGCATTTTTATATAATTGACACCAACATATTCTGGCTAGTGATTGTTTTGTTTGATGCTATATGTCATCTCTAGAGAGTGCAGTTGACCAAGGGCGATAACTCACTTAACTAATATATATTTTCTTATACTACTGAGAACTGAACCCTTATTGAGTGATATGCATAGAACTCCATCCATGATTTTGATATTATCTCTGAACTAGATCCGCACAAAGCATGTATGCTTGATAGTATGACTGCAACAGTTGTTAAGAAATCTGCCACTGAACTCTAAACTCTTGAAATAATAAAGTTGTTGAATAAATGCATTATTTTGCCATTTTCTTTTTAAAATCCTTGACTTTACTGGGTCAAAAAATCCCCCTCCTCTTTGCAATGAATTTGAGGCGTTAACATCTGCTAATAAAGCAGAATGTGTACATTCTCTTCAAATTCTACTCTTCCCTCATTTGGAACAGCTTTGCCTGACTTTCCACTATGGCGATTTAAGCCGCAAATATTAGTCAATACAGGAAAAACATAAAATACTGTTTGAAATAATAGTTCCTGTTGCAAACAAATTGTTTTGTTTGTGTCTATATATTATATAATGAAATAATCTCTTTTAGTTTTATTACATTTTTTGTTTTACAATTCAGAGCAGATTTTCTGGTACAGGGATTCGGCTTGAAAATAAAGTAAAAAATTGAAAGAATTTTTAATAAAGATAATTATGTTGTGTTGACAGATTTGTCTATATGGATGACTTTATAATTTTTACTAATACCAAATAAAAAACACTCATTCCAAACAATCAGTTTGAAATAGTGCAAAGTACTTTGCTTATTGGAAATGTTAAATTTAATCTATTAGCTTGAAATTAAAACTAAAATAAAAGCTTCAAGAAATTTTTAAAATGCATTTTATTTTTCAACCTGAGGTATTGCTTTCCTTTGATACCTAATAAATTAAATTTTAAATCAAGTCATCAAGTCAAGTTTTTTGCAAAAAAAAATGAAATTTTCAAGTGAAATAATTAATTCTTATTCCATTTGCAAGCAAAAATAGTTGATGTTTTTTTATTTTAAACAATTCATGGTGTTAGTCCAGATTATAATGATTATTGTTGTACATTGTTAGGATTCAATAATATTTAAATTTTATATGGAATCTATTTTACAAAAATTGACATGTAAGTTGAGTGAACAATTTGCGGATTCAGGAAATGGGCAACACTGGCCATGGAAAAACATTATGCAATAATTTTACACAAGATTTATTGCTCAAAAATACAGCAAGGTCAAAAAAGCGGGAATGGGCTGAGGCTGGTTGTCACTATCTTATACTTTGGCCAATCTGATTCATGACCCATTCACTCATTACAATTTACACATCCACCATAAAAACCTGTCCGTCATCATTCAATCGTTCATATAGCGCAATATCGCATACACGCAGGGGACATCCATGACATAAAAATTTGTGAATATAAAAATACATATAAAAATTTATCGATGATAAGCAATGAATGGGAGTGGGGAGTTAACGTGAAAGCAAACTAAAATATAACAAAAACACGCAAACTAATATTAATTGATGTAAGTAAGACCTGTCCAACCCGCAAAAGAAAGGAAAAAAGACGACTCTACAGACAAAATCAAGAAGCTCTCTCACTAAGGAAGAGAGAATGACGAAATAAATACAGACATGGGGGGAAAAAAAACTGACCCAATCAAGATCAAGAAAGGGGGCCAAAAAACAAGGAAAGAAAGGAACCCTTGATTTACAGCCTGGATCTAGATCAAGATGGCTAACTTTAGACATCAGGTTAATGTATTTATGTACCAGAAGATCCTATTTACCAGAACTCTACGATAAATTGTACAGTCTTATAAAATTTGTAATTGAAATATCTGCAGTTGGTTGTAAAATTACTTTAATTTCAAACCAACTAACAGCGTATATTTCAATAATTAATAAATTCCAAAACCAACAACTGTATATCCTCAATACGATCCAGAGAATAAATCAACAGTCAACTAAAATACAGAATGTTAAATTAAAAATTTTACGATCCAAAAATATTTTTCTTTTTTTTCAGAAGTAGTGAACGATCAGAAAAGAGATTTAAAAAAAAAATTACATTCAAATCTGAAGCAACACACTTGTCAAATTTGATTAACCTCTCATAAAATGGAGTTTGTGAAACTGAACTTTATTTTGTAATATTATTAGAGACCTTAACCTAAAGAGTGTTTTTTTTTTTTTTAAGAATGAATTAAAATCCATGCGAGACAATCACTAACTCAAGTGTCATCATGTGTACGTATGTGTATATCTAACAAAGTTAATGCAAATATGCTTATTTGCTCTTGCTCTGTTCATTTATTGTAGGTCATAATGAATCTTTAGATGGTGGGAAAGTCCGAAACAGAACACTCTGCCCATTTGATATCTTATAGATATACATTTTATATATATTTTTTACGTAATACAATCTCTAAATATCGTCATGCATATGTATGTACATTTCTAACAATATTAATTCAAATATGTGTATTTGCTCTTGCTGCTTTAGGATTGTTTATTGTTAGTCATATGGAATCTTCAGATGACGGGAAGGTCAAAAATAGAACACTCTACCCATTTTATATCTAGTTTCATCAACAGACAGCACATAAAAATCAATGAAGCTACATTTTAAAAATATTACAACATGAATGAAACTTTGAAAATGTCTAAAATGCAAGTAACATCTGAAAGAGACTAGACGATAACAAGTCAACAACTTCCATTACACAAAATAAAGTAAGTCTTAAAGGACACTTTGCTATACAAAGAGATTTGTTAATTTCCTAGTGAATTTATTTTAAAAAATGAACTTTATTTTGTAACATTAGAGACCTTAACTGAAAGGGTGTGTTTTAAAATTGAACTAAAATTATGTGCTAGGCAATGTAACTTGAGTGTCATCATGTGTATATATATATATATATATATATATATATATATATATATATATATATATATATATATATATATATATATATATGTGCATTTCTGACAATGTTAATTCAAATATGTTTATTTGAACTTGCCCTGTTTGCTTTAGGATTTTTTTTTTATCACTGGTCATATTGAATCTTTAGATGATGGGAAAGACAGAAATAGAACATTCTAAACATTTTATATTTTGTGTATAACACAATCTCTAAATATCGTTATGTGTATCATTATAACATTAACAATTCCAAACAAAAAGCAATGAAAAAAATAGTAAAAACTTTGAGAATTTCCAAAATGTATGAAACTTAAGATAATAATATTATTCTGATATACAGAAATTTATATATTACATTTTCCCCATGTATGTATATATATATATATATATATATATATATATGGACTTCTGACAATATATATGCAAATACGTTTATTTGCTCTTGCTCTGTCTGCTTTATAGTTGTTTAATGCTGGTTATATTGAATCTTTACATGATGGGTAGTTCAGAGACAGAACCCACTCCCCAACTTATATTTTCTATATAATACAATCTGTAAATGTTATCATGTGTATGTAAGTACCTTTCTGATGATTTTAATGCAAATATGTTTATTTGCTCTTCCTGTTTGCCTTAGGATTGTTTATTGCTGGTTTTATTGAATTTTCAAATGATGGAAAGGTTGGAAATAGAACACTCTATCCATTTTATATAATTTTCAGTGACAATCAGACTAAAATTAACAAATGCACATGAAAAGCAGTGAAGCTACATTCGAAAAATGTTACAAAAATGATTGAAACTTTGAAAATGTCCAAAATGCAAATAACATAAAAAAAAGACTAATGTCTGAATCAACCAGATAACTGGACAACATTCATTACAGAAAAAAATAAAGTAAGGCTTAAAGGACACTTTGTAATACAAAGAGATTTGTTAATTTCCTACTGAATTTATTTAAAAAAATGAACTTTATTTTGTAAAATTAGAGACCTTAACCAAAAGGTTGTGTTTTAAAATTGAACTAAAATTATATGCCAGTCAATGTAACTTAAGTGTCATCATGTAAGTGCATTTCTGACAATGGTAATTCAAATATGTTTATTTGCTCTTGCTCTGTTTGCCTTATGATCACTGATTATATTGAATCTTTAGATGATGGGAAGGTCAGAAATAGAACATTCTAAACATTTTATATTTTGTGTAATAAGATCTCTAAGTGTCATCATGTGTATAATAAACAACATCACATAAAAATCAGTGAAAAAAATGATAAAACTTTGCAAATTTCCAAAATGCATGTAAAAATAACATAAAATAACAGCAGCAGCAGCACATGCTGTTTGAATCAATCAGATGAAAATGAACAATTTAAGAGACTTCATGACACAAAATGAAACGACATGGTTTAACAGTAAAAGTAGGGAAAATAAAATCAGCAAGCAGATTTGAAATTCCTCCTGAAATAATTTGTGTTCACTTCATACAAATATCTCAAATGTTTTAACACATTTTATTAAAACACATTTCAAAGAAATGGTCATAATTTAGTTATATAAAAATAAACCAAAATTCATATTTTACCTGGATCTGGAATATGTGACTTTATTTCATTCATGTACAAAAAATAAACCCTCCATTTTTTTTTATTTCACCAGTACACATCTGCATATCTGAATTTTTAACTGGCCTCCATGAAATTAATATACATGATAATTTCTCTTCTGCTATGTTTTACCATTATCTTTTCAATGCAAATTTTCAGTGAAAATACAGGTTCTTAAAATTTAGTTCGGAATTTTTGTTGACATTTTTTCTTATATTTGATAAAAATGCTAAGATAAAAACTTGGATTATCTGTCAGCATGTTTATTACTAAATAAGAAAAATGTTCATTTGCATGAGAAACATCTAAACATGTTTTTAAATCCATTACATTTTTGAAACGTTACCCAAACACTTCACAAGAATATGGCTTCTGCCTAGTGTGTACTCACACATGATACAGCAAACATGACTTCAGAAGAACCACTTTCTTTTCAGTATATGACTGAATATAGAACACCAAACTTGAGTTGTTTGAAAATGCAGATCCACAGATTTCACAAGAATGTGTTCTCATCAGTGTGTCTTTGAATATGGCATATTATGTTGCTCTTCTGTGCCTGTATTACATGCAGCTCAACAATTTTGCCATCTCTCTATTTCAATGCAAATCTGTATATTTCACAAGAATAACGTTTCTCTCCAGTAGACATTTGAAGATACAGTAAAACTGAATTTTCTATAATCATAGGTCTACAAAATTCACATGGATATCTTTTCTATCCTGTGTGTGTTCGCATATGGCACACCAAAGAAGACTTCCGTGAAAATGCAGATCCACAAATGTCACAAGAATATGGTTTCTCTCCAGTGTGTGTTCGCATATGGCGCTCCAAAGACGTTTTACCCAAAAATGCAGATCCACAAACTTCACAAGAATATGGTTTGTATCCAGTGTGTGTGTGCATATGGCACTTCAAATGTGATTTCACAGAAAATGCAGATCCACAAGTTTCACAAGAATATGATTTGTATCCAGTGTGTGTTTGCATATGGCACTTCAAATTTGATTTTACTGAAAATGCAGATCCACAAACTTCACAAGAATATGGTTTCTCTCCAGTATGTGTTCGCATATGATGCTCCAAATTTGACTTACGTGGAAATGAAGAACCACAAACTTCACAAGAATATGGTTTCTCTCCAGTGTGTGTTCGCATATGGCGCTCCAAATACGCCTTCCCTGAAAATGCAGATCCACAAACTTCACAAGAATATGGTTTCTCTCCAGTGTGTGTTCGCAAATGTTGCTTCAGATTGGATGTCTGTGAAAATGCAGACCCACAAACTTCACAAGAATATGGTTTCTCGCCAGTGTGTGTTCGCATATGGCGCACCAAAGATGACTTCAATGAAAAGGCATATCCACAAACTTCACAAGAATATGGTTTGTATCCAGTGTGTGTTTGCAAATGGCACTTCAAATGAGATTTCACTGAAAATACAGATCTACAAACTTCACAAGAATACGGTTTGTATTCTGCATGAGCTTGCATATGGCGTGTCAAAGAGGTCTTCCATGAAAATGCAGATCCACAAATTTCACAAGAATATGGTTTCTTGCAAGTGTGTATTTGCATATGTTGCTCAAAAGTTAACTTCTGTGAAAATGTTGACCCACAATCTTCACAATAATGAGGTTTATCAGCAGTGGGTGTTCCCATATTGTGCTCCAGTGATGACTTCTGTGAAAATGCAGATTCGAAAACCTCTCAATAATCTAATTTCACTCCAATGTGTGTTTCCATGTGGCACACTAAATCTCAAACATTAGAAAGATCTACACAGTTCTCAAGAATATGGTTTATCTCTACTATTTACTCATACCTAACACTGTGTTTTATAGAAAACAAATCACACATTTCAATGTACATATTTCTTTTTTGACTGTTAATGTTCTTTGTGATCCCTTTGAAAGTGTAAAAACACAAAATGTAGATAATTGAATATTGTAGCTTATATTTCTCTGTTCTTGATGGAAAGTCAAGAGTCTTGTTTTCTTTCATTTAAATTTCCAATAATATCAGTTCTTATGAATGTCACGATTTTCTGTTCACCCAAAATATCTGTGAAGTAAAAGAAATAAAACATTAACAGGGACAGTGAATAATTTAAGAGTTCATAAAATCATTCATGTTAGCCATTTTTGACAACTTTGTGAACAAGAGTAAAATTCTCAATTTAAAAATTTTGTAAAATTCAATTATACTTTTTCAAAAGTTATTTTAAGAAAATTAGAAAATTTAAAGTATACTTAATGTAATTTGAAACTAACATTGCTTAAATTTTTTCTGCTAAAAAATTTAGTTGAAAATAAAACATGCTGATTGGTTTTGGATGAGTGAATTGACGTTTACGTATCGGCAGCTAATGTCAGGGCAATTTATCCAACGGAAGAACAGAAGCGACAGTATTTTTTAATTTTAAGTGAACCAGCTTATTTAACAACAAAGTAATTTTTAAGAATTAAATATTTTCAAAAGTCTAATATTTTATTGATTTTTTTAGTTACTTTTTTAACAAAGATATGTCCAAAGCCTGCACTTTTTCTGTCCCAAAAATTGAATCTAAAAAAGAAAAAATAATAATTGCAATATATCTCTCACTGAAAAAGAAAAATTGATTATATTTAAAAAAATGAAAAGAAAATATTTAGGGAAATATGTAAAACAAACAAAAAAAAAATTAAAAATTTTGAAAATGTAACGATGAGAATGGGTCAGTCAGAGAATTTGACAAAAAACAATAAAATTTATGAGGCCAGATCCTTAATATCAGGAGAAACAACTCTTAAAACATGGGACATAATTTCTGAATTATATCTCCATAGTTTTGCCAGAAACATTTTTAATACATTTTTGGCATATTAAAAAATTATTATAAAAATAGAAATGCTTCGCAGATTGTAATAAGCTTTCAAATTTAAGATCTGTAAAAATAGATCTTTTAATAAGAGCATTTCCAGAGATACACATATTCAAATTTAATTTTAAAATATTTAACAAATTTATCACATTTTGTATTTAAAATTTTAAAAAAAAAAGAAAATCATTGTAAAAATTCATTTTTCATTGAAAAAATATTTTGGCTTCAGACAATAATGTCCTTAATATATATTATTTATAAAAGTAATTAAAACCATTTTTAATTAAATAATGTCTCAGTTTTATTGGGTTTTGTATTTTGCAATTCAGGGCTAAAGTTTGGGTAGAAACACACCTCGATTTACAAAAAGAATCGATGATCTATATTCTTCAAATTATTCTTGATTTAATTAAAAAAAATTATAGAGATACAGATATTCGAGTTTTCATAAAATTAAGTAAAGTGGGTATAACAGACGTAAAAAAAAAATATATTTACCATGACATTCTAAAAAACAAACATTTATAAAATAATTTCATTAATTTTTGAATAAGTTCTGAAAGTTTCATTAAAATCTGATAATTATTTGATTTTTGCAAGAATTTCCAAATGTGTTTTTCAACTGAAAAAAAAGGCACTAAAAAAAATAATGAAATAATGTTAAATATTTCATCACCGCTGACGTAAAAAAAAAGAAAAAAAAAAAAGGATTTTAAACCAAAATTTCAAACGTGCTAGAAAAGAATAAAAATTTAGAAGAAAAATAATTAAAAATATTTTGGTCTTTCCTTGACTAAAATTAATTAATAACAAATTTTTTCACAATAAAACTTTCTTTTTATTAAGTTTGTGGCCTTTTTTCATCATGCTATCTATTCTGTTTTTTTGGCAAATTATTGAACATACCTACCTCAGATGTTACATTTTTAACTTAAAACTTTAATTCTGTTTTCTATGACTTTAAGTCATAGAAACAGGATAAACCAGGTTTGAAAGAGCAACAACAAATGTCAGAGAATGAGAAAGGGATTAGGGAGAAAAGGGGAGTGAGAATCATGTTCGTTAACATCGATTAGGGAGCATAATGCAAAAGAAGTACATTACACAATTTGAGAATTTCATTTTTGTGTAGTTATTTATTTACTTTAAAATATCTGGCATGAGTAAATAACATCGCAATTTATTTTTAAAAAAAAACACATTGTTTAGGAAATTTTTGCAAAAATCAAATAAATTTCAGATTTTAATTCAATTTTCAGGACTTATTCACAAATGAATTATTTAATTTTTTATTTTTAGAAAACCTTTTACCTACACTTAATTAATTTTATGAAATTTCAAAAAATTAAAATTTTGCCTCTTCATATTCATATTAATTCAAAAGCAAGACTCACTGGAGAATTTAAAATGCCAATTTGTTTTTGTCGAACAGAAACACCATTTACCGAAAATCTGCTCCAAATGGTAAAATAAACAATGATATATAAAAGTAGGTACCTCCGTGAAATCGCTAAAAAAGAGCATAGCATGATGAAAAAGACACCAAACTTGACGGAAACAAAATTTTATTGTCTAAATGTTCATGTTATTATTAAGATGAAAGATCAAAGTATATTTGGGGTATTTTCTTACATTTTTTAAATGTTCCGAGCACGTCCAAAATTTTTGTTAAAAATCTTGTTTTTTTTCTAGTCAGCAAAATTGACAGATAATTGATTATGGCATCCATTTTTTTCCATTTTATAAAAAAGATGAAAATCTCAGTTTTAAATTCTTTTAAAAATCAATTATCATTTTTTCAAAACTTATTTTAAGAAAATCAGAAATTATAATATTTATTTAAAATATTTTGAACCAAGCCTGACTTAGCTTCTGTGCTGAAAAGATGTAATTTGAAAATAAAACAAAGCAGGTCATAACCTTTTGCGTCACTTGACAGGTGTTGAATGATGTATTAACGGATTTATGTGATCATAATTTGATCTATGGAAGCCGAAAAGTGAAGTTATTTAGATTTAAGTGAACAAATTATTTACCTCGTTATTTTTAAGGAAAACTTTCAGCGTTCTAATTTTTTTTGTGTGTGTACTTAGCTTTCACCTTTACGATGATCTATGGAAAATATATTATAAAGAAATTAAAATAAGACTTAAGAGTGAGATTAAATTTCATAAGAAAGGTATCTAATTAATTTATAGGTACCTTTCTTATGAAATTTTATCAGAAGTGTACATAAAATACTATAATTTGATGTACATTTATTACATTTTACTTTGTTATTTGTTTATCAATTCATTTTATTATTAATTTTGATATTTCCTTTATGGAAAAATGTCATAACTGAGATTAATATAAAAATAAGATCATATAAATTTCATAAGATGCTACTGATACTTGTAGGTACCCTTCTCAGTTGAAATTGAAAAATCAAATTAACTTCGCCACACGTGTTTCGCAAAAGTAAAGGCCTTAACAGCGGAGAACAATGCTTAACTCAAATAATGCAACTTAATTGTATTCTGGTTGGTCTTCCGTATGTTATAATTACAGCCTGATTATAAACACAAAATTACATTTCTTAATTACTGCGGATCTTCTGATTAGTCAAAATGATACAATTTACAACGCACTAAAAAAAGATCTATCTCATAAGCACACTTAGAAAACCTGATGCGGCTTTTAACTAATTTTATATTTTACCAACTTAAATGTAAAAATCTATTATAATTAAAGAAATAACAAATAATTGTATTAAAAATTCATTTTACATCGAAAAAATTGTCCATATACATAAAAGCAAATAAAAGCATTTGAAATTAAATAATGTATTTGTTTTATTTAGTTTTGTAACTTACAATTCATAGCTGATTTTCAGGTAGTGCGGATTCAATTAAAAAAACAAAAAACAAAAAAAAAACATGATTTGCATTCCTCAAAGCCTTGTGATTTAACTATTGTAATCACCAAACCAGATGCGATCGAATTTCTAGCGTTTTCATAAAATTAGTTATGAGGGAGGGGTAATGAGTATAAAAAAAAATATTTCTGCCATGACTTTAAGGAAAACAACTTATTTACAATAATTTCGATCATCTGTGAATAGTTTCTGAATGTTTCATTAACATCCGACAATTATTTTTTATTTTTGCAAGATTTTCCGAATTAATCATGTGTGTCATACAAAAAAAAAAAAAAAACATGTTAAAAATTGTATATGTTATTCAATTATTGTTATTTTATTTACTAGTTCCGGTGATACAAAAAGAAACATGTTTTTTTTTTTTAAATCAAAATTGTGAATGTTCTAAAAAGGAGGGAAAAGTTTTAAAAAATAATTAAAAAAAACTTAGGTCTTTCCTCTTAATAATAACATGAACATTTAGACGATAAAATTTTGTTTTCGTTAAGTTTGGCGTCTTTTTCATGATGCTATGCTCTTTTTTTAGCGATCTCATGGAGTTACCTAAAAATAAAACTATGGCATTATTATTTAATTAGAATAGCTTTTAAATTAATTGCGTTCATAACTAAGGATATTATTGTGAAGTAATGATAAATTTTTACATAACGATTTCTTTCTTAAAATTATTTGTATTATTCTTCAACTTATCTTTTTTTTCTTTATGCAACAAGCCAAGAGAAACAGACAGATTTTTATTTGTCAGACTTCTCTATAGACATGTCCAAATATTGAAGTTGAAACGAAGAACAGAAAAAAAATAACTGAGATTTGGTCAAATAAATAAATAATACAAAAGAATACATACGGGAAATTATTTTTGAGAAAACATTTCGCTTGATAAAAAGAAAATAGAGAAATGAACCGGTGTTAGACAAGATTTAGTTCCTTGTGTTTAATTAAAATCTGTACATCTCTTGTGATCTACGGAGCCAAATTATTCAAACAAACAAAAAAAAGTAAATACATAACGTTTCTTCCCGCCACTAAAGTAATTTATTGTAAGTAACAGTGAACGATAGACATAACCAGTGGAGTAAAATAAAAAGCAAGCCATTGCTTCATTGCTATGTATGCATTTTTTTTACTTCGTCACCAACAAAATTTGTTTTCGACCAATTTTATTTTTTATTGATTTAAATAGGTGTAACTCCACAGAAACGATTTCGGATTTCTTAACTAAGGTATGGTAACATACTTTTTATCCTAAGCCAAGTGACTGACTTTAATATTTCCAAGAAGCAAAATACTATTTTTCTGTACAGTGTAACCCGGATATAAGAGAGTTGTCGGGACCGGAGACGAAGTCTCTTATATCCGGGTTTGGTCTATTTTTGTTTAGGTAAGTATGGCTCTAATTTGGGACCAGGGAAAATCTCTCTAATATCCGGGTTACACTGTATTTCAAAGCTAATTTAAACTAAAATGAAACAAGTTTTGTTTTACTTTTTCTTTCATTCTTTTTTTTGATTTCAGCGCCATTTTAGCCACTGGTCATCAGAATGTAAATCTGTTTATTAAAAACCCTTCCAAAATGAATATTGTTTAATTTTAAAATAATTCATTTTTAACCTGACAATAGCTGTTTAAGGTGATGACATGCTTACAGGGTGCTGACAGATCTAATGTTGTTCTATGGAGGCTTTATCTGTAAAACGTAACTGAAGAAAATGATGTGAGCCCCCTTTTTATTTAATTTTTAAGTACTCAGTAATCTTAAAAATTTAGGAAAATTTTCTTTGTAAATGATGTAACCTGTGAACCCACTGGAGTGACTACACTATAGGTAGTAACTACCTATACGTATCTGTAAGTCAATAGATTACAGAGTCTAGCTGTGACCTGTTCCAGCTAACAGTCGAACTCTCTGCCTTTGGGCAGAGAGGAACCCGGATGAGGCTCCGCTGAAGGGCAGAGTCTCGTTCGGGGAGGTAGACTGCCCCTGAACCTGTTTATATGGGTTCGAAAGGGAATATTTTTGGCCAAGCCTACAGGCTCGGACAACCCACTATAAACCAGCCTTGTGCCACATGCAACCCTCATGGTGGGGTAGCTAAATATACTAGCTAAACAGTCGAACTCTCTGCCTCTGAGCAGAGAGGAACCCGGACGAGGTTCAGCTGAAGGGCAGAGTCTTGTTCAGGGAGGTTGACCAACCCAATCCCATTATGCATGTTCTATGTGCATTTTTTGGCCAAGCCTACAGGCTCGGAGAACCCATGTTAAAACCGTGCCACATGCAACCCTCATTGGGAGAGGGGGCTAAATATTCTAGTTGTGCTCTGTTCCAGCTTGACAGTAGAACTCTCTGCCTTTGGGCAGAGAGGAATCTGGACAAGGCTCTGCTGAATGGCAGTCTCGTTCAGGGAGGTAGACTAAGCCTGAACCTGTTTATACGAGTTTAAAAGGGAATATTTTTGGCTGTGCCTATGTGCTCAGACAACCTATGTTAAATTCAGCTTTGTGCCACATCTACCCTAGTGGGCAGGCTAATAAATACTGACTAGTTGAGATCCGTTACTCAGCTCTTAGCTGTTGTCGAATTCTCTGCCTTTGGGAAGAGAAGAATCCGGACGAGGCTATACTGAAGGGCAGATTCTCATACGGGAAGGTAGACAGACCTGAACCCGTTTATGTGGGGTTTATGGGGAATTTTTGGCCAAGCCTATGGGCTCAAATTGCCCCACATTAAATTCAGCCGTGTGTCACATCCTACCCCGTGGGGATGTTGGTAAATATTATTAGCTGGGATCTGTTGAGTACAACTCGGACATACATAAGAACTACCAACCTTCCAATAGTAGCACTGACTACTGGATTGACTTGCGACAACCTTGTGCATAACTGTTAACTTTATTCTTATTGTACTGGTTTTGTACAATAAACCTTTACTTATTTTATCCACCTTGTTTTTCAAGTATATATTTCTATTAGCATGGAATATAACAGTAATCTAATGTTTTATTGAATTTTAGAAATGTTGGTTTAAATTTTTACTGTACTTATCGCTCTAATTTTTTGATAATGTTGTGTATGGTTGCCTGTACTTACAAAAATCTGCATGTTTATACACATACAAAAAATACAAAATTCTTTTTAAAATATTCCTGTTTGGGTAACAAAAAAAGATTCCTGCGTGGGTAACAAAAAAAAATGTTTTACAAAGATTTTCGAAAAAAGAAGAAATAAAAAAAATAAAGAACAAAAAACAATTTTGAAAATAATTTAATTCATTTGTGAATAAGTCCTGAAATTTTCATTAAAATCTGACAATTATTTGATTTTTGTAATAATTTTCCAGAGAATGTGTTTTTAACATCAAAAGACACTAACAATTTCCAATACTTATCTTTGGTCCACCCGCTGATGTAAGGAAAACCATTTTTAACCAAAATTTGAATGTTTTAGAAAGGATTAAAATTTAACAGATTAATAAAACATATTAATAATAACGAAAAATCTTAAGATGAAACTTTTTGTCAAGTTTAGGGCTTTTTTCATCATGATATGCTGTTTTTTGTAAAATTTTGGGAGGTAATGTTTCCTTTCTTTCTATCTTTTTTCAAATTTGTCTTTGAAATTTTATTAAAATAGGTTAGTCTTTGCACTTGTCCTCCACACAAGAAGATAATGTTAATTCTATGTTTGTTTCTCTTTCTTTTATTTAAATTAGTTCATGTCCTGATATTCAACATTTAAATTAATTGAAAATTATAGATTTACTTCTGATTTGTGATATTTTTCTTTATAATTATCATGTATCAGCTTTAAACTTAAAGAAACAATATTTAAAAGCTGAGAGAGAAAACTGGAGACTATTGACAAAGATGCTGTTAAAAAATATCAAAAACATGCAACTGACGCAGAGAGATGAGATAGGCAGATTGAAAGATAGCAACAACAGGATTCTACACGTGTTGCATCTACATCTGATATTTTTCCACCGATGTCTTCCAAAGAAAAAACAACCAATGACAGTTTTGAGCCAGGGAGACAATCTAAAGGAACTTACTGTCTCTAGATATGCCATGGAACTTTATTAAGGGTGATGTATCTCCTAACCTTGAGGCATGACTTGCAAATGCCTTTTTATTCAACCTACAAGATATAGACTTTCTTCATCCAAGACTTAGAAGAAAAATATCATTCATAAGTCAAAAATAGACAGAGAAAAATCTAGATTAAAAGTAACCACCCATCAGAAGCATGTTCACAACCATGAAAACACCATCTGCATTGGGGTCAATTGCAAGCTTGATAAAGACACTTTGCAATACAAAGAAATTACAAAGGAAAACTGCAAAAAGAAAATAAGAAAAAGAAAGGACTAGAGTGCCATTTGACTTTCGCCAGAGATGGACACAGAACATAGATATCTCATCCACAGAGTTATTTCTAACACTGGTACAACTTGTGTTGTTCTAGCAGAGAATGTTGATGCTGTTTTAGAATTCAACAGCATAAATTTCATTAAGGCAGTTCTTGTCGATAATACATGTACAAACACTGATTGTGAGGAAGGATCTGTTATAGTTCTGGAGAAAAAGATTCACTTGTGAATAAGTCCTGAAAATTTAATTAAAATTTTCCAAAACAATATGCTTTTAATGGCAAAAAAGATGCTAAAATTTCCTATACTACTCTTTCACCCATCTGCTGATGCAAGAAAACTGAGATTTTTAACCAAAATTTCAAATATGCTAGAAAGGATAAAAAAAATTTAATAAAATAATAAAAAATACATTGGTCTTTTCTCTTAAACACTTTGATGATAAAACTTTCTTTTTATCATGTTTGGGACCTTTTTTCATCATGCTATACTCATTTTATAAATTTTTGAACGTACCTAAATTAGAATTTTACACTTTTCATTTATTGAATACAATAAAACATCACTTTATGCTTTCTGCGATTGAATTAAAAAAAAATAAAGAAACATCTTATGAGAGTTTTGAGCCAGGGAGACAGGCTAAGTGTAATTACAGCCTCTAGATATAGCAGGGAACTTATTAAGGATAATGTAGCTTCCAACCTTGGGGCATTGTTTGCTAATGCCATTTTATTCGACTTAAGAGATATGGGCTTTCTTTGTCCAAGCAGGACATTATCATTGATAAGTAAAAAATAGACAGGAAAAACACTATAGTAAAAGTAACCACCTATCTGAAGCATATTCAGACCTGTGATAATATCATCTGCATCAGGGTTAATTGCAAAATTGATAGACATTTTGCAATACAAAGAGATTACAAAGGAAAATGGCGAAGAAAAATTTAAGAAAACCAAAGGATCAGAGCGCCAATTGACTTTCACCAGAACTGGACACAGAAAGTAGAAACCACATCTACAGAGTTATCCCTAACATTGGTGCAACTAGTGTTGTTTTAGCAGAGGATGTTGATGCTGTTTTAGAATTCAACAGCATAAATTCCATTAAGGCAGTTCTTGTGGAAAATACATATACAAACACTGGTTGTGGGCAGGACTTGTTACAATTCTGCAGCAAAAAGTTAAAAGAATTTGGGCCTTTCACTTCATTATTTTTAAGTACAACGATGGAACTAAAAGAAGCCTTACTACAATCACTATCTCAAGTGTCATCATGTGTATGTATGTGTATCTCTGACAATATTCCGCCAAGCAAACGTATCATTCTATCTTACAGACGGGGCTGGTACTCTTTGGAAATATTGTGTAAATGATTACCAGAATTTACCCCAGGTAAAAATTCAACACTATGACCCTGGAGATAACTTTTATCTTACTTCAGGGGCAATGGAAAATTTAAATGGTGACCAAAGACTGTTCCTTGAATATGCAATAGAAATTTCTTGAGCGGAAAATGAACCCTAAAATTGCTGCCTAGAAAATTGCCTCTCTAAATCAAGATGGCTAACTTTAGCCATCATGTTAAAATATTTATGTACCAGAGAACCCTATCCACCAGAACTCTATGATAAATTGTGCAGTCTTATAAAATTTGTAATTCGAATATATGTAGTTAGTTGATTTTAAATTTCTTAATTTCAAACCAACAGCATATATTTCAATTCATAATCAATAAATTCGCAAGCCAACAACTGCATATCCTCAATACAATCCTGAGAATAAATCAACAGTCAACTGAAATACAGAATGTTAAATTAAAAAATTCACAGCACAAAAATATATTTTTTATTTCAGTAGTGAACCATCAGAAAAGAGATTTAGAAAAAATTACATTCGAATCTGAAGCAACACACTTGCCAAATTTGATTAACCTCTCATAAAATGGAGTTTGTGAAACTGAACTTTATTTTGTAATATTATTAGAGACCTTAACCAAAAGAGTGTGTTTTAAGAATGAATTAAAATCCTTGTGAGACAATCACTAACTCAAGTGTCATCATGTGTACGTATGTGTATATCTAACAAAGTTAATGCAAATATGCTTATTTGCTCTTGCTCTGTTCATTTATTGTAGGTCATATTGAATCTTTAGATGGTGGGAAAGTCCGAAACAGAACACTCTGCCCATTTGATATCTTATAGATATACATTTTATATATATTTTTTACGTAATACAATCTCTAAATATCGTCATGCATATGTATGTACATTTCTAACAATATTAATTCAAATATGTGTATTTGCTCTTGCTGCTTTAGGATTGTTTATTGCTAGTCATATGGAATCTTCAGATGACGGGAAGGTCAACATAGAACACTCTCCCCATTTTATATCTAGTTTCATCAACAAAAACTAAGAATGAACTAAAATCCATGCCAGACAATCACTATCTCAAGTGTCATCATGTGTACGTATGTGTATATCTGACAATATTCCGCCAAGCAAACGTATCATTCTATCTTATAGACGGGGCTGATTGAACCTGAGGTTATATACCTTACCTCCCTACAAAGCAGGATGTGGCACAATGCCGTTTTTTATGTCGATCCCACTTACACTGAGACAAGTTTGTCTAACTCCATAGACGAGAGACTGCCCCTTGGCATAGCCTCATCTGGGTTCCTCTCTGGGCCTAGCAGGGAACTGCCTGGCCCAGTAGATTGGGACTGACTTATGTCAAACTGCAAACCGGCCTATTTTATTAGCTAAGAAAAAAATCCCAGCATCCATTTGTATGCTTTTGCCTATAAAAGGTGAGGACCAAGTCTTCTGCACTCATTCCCAGCAAGAATTTTTGTATGTGTTTATATGCTTTTTCTCTATCTTCTTCAGGGTTGTTTATTGCTGGTTATATTGAATCTTTACTTGATGGGTAGGTCAGAGACAGAACCCACTCCCCAACTTATATTTTCTATATAATACAATCTGTAAGTGTCATCATGTGTATGTAAGTACCTTTCCGATGATTTTAATGCAAATATGTTTATTTGCTCTTCCTGTTTGCCTTAGGATTGTTTATTGCTGGTCCTATTTAATCTTCAAATGATGGAAAGGTTGGAAATAGAACACTCTATCCATTTTATGTCTTTTCCAGCAACAATCAGACTAAAATTAACAAATGCACATAAAAATCAGTGAAGCTACATTCGAAAAATGTTACAAAAATGATTGAAACTTTGAAAATGTCCAAAATGCAAATAACATAAAAAAAAAGACTAATGTCTGAATCAACCAGATAACTGGACAACATTCATTACAGAAAAAAATAAAGTAAGGCTTAAAGGACACTTTGTAATACAAAGAGATTTGTTAATTTCCTACTGAATTCATTTTTAAAAAATGAACTTTATTTTTTAACATTATTAGAGACCTTACCATAAAAATGTCTTTTAAAATTGAACTGAAATTCTGTTTTGTTTCATTGACAATCGAAGTAAAATTAACAACTGCACATATAAATCAGTGGGGCTACCTTTCAAAACTGGTGAAACTTTGAGAATTTCTAAAATGCATGTAAAAATAAGATAAAATAACAACAGTAGCACATATATATCAGAGAAACTGCCTTTGAAAAATCATACAATGATGTTGAAAAATTGAGAATTTCCAAAATGTCTGAAAATAACAATGTTTGAATCAATGAGATGAAAATGAACAATTCTCTGCATTACACAAAATAAAGTGCTCCAGGCTTAACAGTAAAAATATGGAAAATGAATCAGCAAGCAGATTTGAAATTCTGACTGAGATTATTTGAGTCCCGTTCATATATCTCAAATGCTGATAAATAAATTATTATATAAAATAATTTAAAATTCAAATTAACCTGATTCATGAATATATGACTTTATTTCATTCATGTACAAAAAATAATTTCACCCATTCCCATCGGCATATATAAATTTTTAACTGGCTTCCAGGAAATTAATATAGATTATATTTTCTCCTATGCAATGTTTCAACATTTTGTGTTCACTGCAAAGTTCAGTGAAAATACAGACTCTTACACTTTAGTTGTGAATTTTAGTTGACTTTTCTGCTCATATTTGATAAAAATATTTAATTACATACACACGTACTTCACTAGAATATGGAGTCTGACAAGTATGTGCTTGCACATGATATAGCGAACATGACTTTAGAAGAATATTGTTTCTTTCCACTATATGATCACATAGAGACAACCTTGAGTTGTTTTAAAATGCACATCTACAATTATCATAAGAATGTGTCTTTGACTATGGCACATTATGTTGCTGTTTGTCTGTATTACATGCATCTCAACAATTTACCATCTCTGAAAATACAAATTTCTCTCCAGTAGACATTTGGACATGATGCAGTAAAATTGAACTTCCTATAATCATAGATCTAAAAATATCACATGCACATCTTTTCTATCCTGTGTGTGTTTCCATATGGCGCACCAAAGAAGACTTCCGTGAAAATACAGATCCACAAACTTCACAAGAATATGGTTTCTCTCCAGTGTGTGTTCTCATATGGCGCTCCAAAGATGTCTTACCCAAAAATGCAGATCCACAAACTTCACAGGAATATGGTTTATATCCAGTATGTGTGTGCATATGGCACTTCAAATGTGATTTCACAGAAAATGCAGATCCACAAGTTTCACAAGAATATGATTTGTATCCAGTGTGTGTTTGGATATGGCACTTCAAATTTGATTTTACTGAAAATGCAGATCCACAAACTTCACAAGAATATGGTTTCTCTCCAGAATGCGTTCGCATATGGTGCTCCAAATTTGACTTTCGTGGAAATGAAGATCCACAAACTTCACAAGAATATGGTTTCTCTCCAGTGTGTGTCCGCATATGGTTCTCCAAATAAGCTTTCCCTGAAAATGCAGATCCACAAACTTCACACGAATATGGTTTCTCTCCCGTGTGTGTTCGCAAATGTTGCTCCAGACTGGATATCTGTGAAAATGCAGACCTACAAATTTCACAAGAGTATGGTTTTTCCCCAGTGTGAGTTCGCATATGGCGCACCAAAGATGACTTCCTTGAAAATGCTGAGCCACAAATTTCACAAGAATGGGGTTTCTCTCCTGTGTGTGTTTGCATATGACGTTCCAAATCCGACTTCAATGAAAAGGCATATCCACAAACTTCACAAGAATATGGTTTGTATCCAGTGCGTGTTTTCATAATGCACTTCAAATGAGATTTCAATGAAAATCCAGATCCATAACCACCACAAGAATATGATTTGTATCCAGAATGTGTTTGCATATGGCGTATCACACATGACTTTCGTGAAAATGCAGATCCACAAACTTCACAAGCATATGGTTTGTATCCTGTGTGTGTTTGCATATGACGCCCTACCGAGGATTTCTGTGAAAATGCAAATCCACAAACTTCACAAGAATATGGTTTCTCTCCAGTGTGTGTTCGCATATGGCGCTCAAAATAAGTCTTCCATAAAAATGCAGATCCACAAACTTCACAAGAATATGGTTTCTCACCCATGTGTATTCGCATATGTTGCTCAAAAGATAACTTCTGTGAAAATGCTGATCCACAAACATCACAAAGATGAGTTTCCTCTCCAGTATGTGCTTGCATATGGAGCTCCAAATCTGACTTCTGGGAAGTGGCATACCCACAAACTTCATAATAAGGTTTGTCTTCTGTGGGTGTTTCCATATGGTAATCCAATGACGGCTTTTCTTAAAATCAAAATTCAAAAACTTATAAAGAATATTTCTATCCAATGTGTGTTTCCATATAACACACTAAATCTAAATCGTTACAAAGATTTGCACAGTACACAAGGATATAGCTTCTCTCTAATATTTACTCATATATAACACTTTGCTTGTATAGAAAAAAATTCAATGTGCATATTTCTTTTTTGACAGTTAATGTTCTTTGTGATACATTTAAAAATGTAGATACACAATTTTTACATGAATATTTCTCTGCCCTTGATGGAAATTCAAGAGTCTTGTTTTCTTTTAGTTAAATTCCAAATAATAACAGTTATTATGATTTTCTGTTAAGCCAAAATATCTGTGAAGAAAAAGAAATAAAACACATGTTAACAGAGACAGTGAATAATAGGACATGTATTCATCAATAAGTTTATCTTGAATGATTTCATTTGATGTTGAAAAGCATATTACACAATGTACAAGTATTAAAATAATGTTTCTGAAAAAGTTTCAAAAATTTAAGATGTTATTCTTTTAAAGATTTTTCTTTCAACTCTTTTGATAAAATGCATGCCTACACCAGTCTGGCAATTCTAAGTCAGGTCATTAAAAATGATGAACAGGACATTCATTTAGGCATGAATCTTGAAATGAGGCAAAAGACTGTGGCATCATACAAAAAGCATTAAATATAATAAAAAGATTCATTCAGACATGAATCTTGAAATGAGGCAAGTCTACAACATCATATCCAAAAAAGCATTAAATTTAAAGCACAATGACCAGGTAAACATTTGTCTGTCTGTTCTAAACATCAGATTTCTAGGTTTAAAAAAGTTGGAATAGAAAAACAATCTTATTTTTGTACAAATATTATTTTAAACTTATTTTCATGCAAATTTAATTGTGAGAGATTTAGATGGTTTTATTTTTGTCTATTTCTGAGGTATTGTAAGTAATTACACTGTTTACATTGACCTCATTTATATTGCCATATTCACAATGTTTCAGCCATTGTACACCCAGCCATCTTCTCGTGATATTTGGAATTTTAAACAGAAAACTTTATTTAGTCCACGGGTGTAGATTGTTCTAATTCCATGTGCCTTGCCTTTTGGATATCACAGTTTTAGTTAATACCCTGTGATAACTTAACACTCCAAGTTTTTTTGTTTTTCCTTGTTGCAGCCATGAATTGAACTCACAACTCTCTGGGTCAAGTCATTTCTGAAGCAATCAACCAACACTTTTAGCCACTGGACCATGTTAGACACATGCTTTGTTTCAGCTGGTGCAGTTTTTGACTTAGTGTCTGGATGCTGGGTTGTGGTCTCGGTATTTATCAATCCACCCACGAGGATCAAATGTGGCACAAGGCCGTTTTAATGTGGGTATCCCCGAGCCTGTAGGCTCAGCCAAAAATATGGCCTTTCTGAACCCGCCTAGACAGGTTCAGGCCCTGTCAACCTCCCTGGACGAAACCTTGCCCTTTGGCAAAGCCTCGTCCGGGTTTCCCTCTGCTAAGGCAGAGAGTTCGACAGTCACCAAGAGTCTGTCTCTCGGTCTCAACAACGGTTGTGGTCTCACAGACAGGGTGATTCCCATCACTGGTGGTGGTTTGGGCTTCATATGCAGTGGCATAGATAAATGTTTCAAGTTTTAAAGCTGGTATTATCGTGGCTTTGTGTGTTGTAAAACCAAACATCAGTAAGTGGGCATCTGAATTCAATCTTTGTGTTCTTGTGTGTAATTTCACGTTTACTTATCATCTCTCAGTTCATCTCTGTCTTTGGGCAGAGTGCGCTCAGGGGCTTCTCTGTCAAAGAACAGAGGGGCAACTGAGGAAAATAATACTGAACAGCTCTGGGGAACAGCTGCCCAAGGCTGCGCCCTCCCATTTCACCAGAGGAAGGGATCGGTGCTCGCACTGAGGCCAGTGCAACTGACAGTTGCGGGGACTGAGGGGAATTTTTGTTCCTGTCTCGGGTGTACGTGCCCGGGTCCCCACCTAAAAATAGACCTTGTGTCACATCTCGTCCTAGTGGGAGGATAGAGTAAATACCTTGTGTTCTGGTTGTTGAAGAAATATGAGTTGAGTGTGTTGTGGCAAAGGATGATCTGACCGATCACAACCAGTACAGTGGAGGTTGTCAACAACTTATTTATACTTTTGAAAATGGGTGAATCATGATTGCTAATGGTGATGTCACAGTTTAGTTCCCCAACGGCTGATACTGCTATTAATTCCCTTCCTGTTGATGTGGAATAGGTCCTCTCTTTCTTTTGGCAGTGGAGAAACTGGCACAAAGCAGGTGAAGCATCCATAGCCTAGCATTGCTACATTAGAAATGTTGATGCTCTCGACTGTGAAGGCAATTCTAACAAATGGGGACAGAAGCATTGGAGGTTGAATAGGTAATGGTGAATGCAATGGACAAAGGGACGTGACATCATCTCTGGTCTGTGCAGTAAATCTACATCACTGATAGCAGAAAAGGTGTTGATATTGGGTATTGCATCTTCTGTTGCTGCAACATCCAGGTTGGATGTTGCAACAACAGAGGTGGGTGTCTATATGGGGAGTTGCATCCATGAAAACATGCACAACCTATTGTATAGTTTCTACATAATTCAGTTTCCTGATTTTGATCAATGTCTCCACATGTCTGATTGTAGTTTCGATTCAGCATGGATTTTGTATTGTGGTAGGCTTTGTTTGCACCTTCAAGTCAGTCAGCAGTAGCTCATCTGGACACATTGCATGGTTTTTGTTTTTAATAACACTAATTTCTGTTCTCGGATGAGGGTCAAGGAGTTTGGTACAAAACCCAAGTTATTCACGTCCTTTACTGCATACTTCTGACACTAGTTGTTATAATGTGCATATAATTACAAGAAAAACAAAAAAACAAAAGGATTCAAATTTCAACATGTATTGATCAAGTGTGAAGAACATGTACATTTTTTTGTAAAAAAGTAAAAAAAAAAATTGTTAATGTGGTTCTTTAGTTCCTGTTGATAAGGAAAACAATTAGGTGAAAGGATGTTGTCAGTAAGGCCAGGTGCAGGGAGTCGGTCATTTACCTAATGCCACAGATGGCCTGAAAGTTGTGTGATGAGGTTGACGTGTTGTGCCAAACTCCTCATGTCAGTGAGAATGCCATTTTTATATCTGTGGTTTAAAAAGGTGGTGACTCACAGGAACAGTCATTTCTTTTTTTTAAGCATTGTTCATGTTTAGCTATTGTATTTTAGATTCTTGCAGGGATTTGTTTTGTAATGCTAGGAGCTCCCACGCAGAATACTTTTTTTTTTTATTATTTGTTTTCTTAGTATTCACATCTAGCTGAATGTCTAGTGAAATATATTTTTGAATCAGAAAGTTCTTGATTATGTAATATAACATTAATTAAACTTTAAATCAAATAATATTCTTCAAATAAAGTTTTAGAAAAGTATATTTTATTTTGAAAGATTTTTTTTTTAATAAAGAGATTTACATTATGATAGATGATAGAAAATTTCAAAACAACTCCTTCCAGTCAAATGAAATTAGTTTTGAAATACAGCAAAGTATTTTACTAAATGGAAATATTAAATTGAATATAGGTACCTCCAAAGATTTTCTAAGAAAGATAATTAAAAAGGCTTCAAACTTGATAAAATTGAAGTTTTATCATCAAAATATTTACGCTTTCCTTAAGAGGAAAAACCAAAGTATTTTCTGATTACTTTATTAAATTATTTGATCCTTTCTAGCACATTCAAAATGTTGGTTAAACATCTTGTTTTCTTACCTAAGTGGGTAGGACAAAGATTAGTATGGGAAATTTAGTATTTTTTGTGATAAAAAATACATTGTTTTAATAATTCTTGCAAAAATAAAGTAATTGTCAGATTTTAATTAAATTTTCAGGACTTATTCACAAATGAATGAAATTATTTTTTAAATATTTGTTTTTTAGAAAATCTTGGTAAAAAATATTCTGTTTTTTTTTACATCTGTTACCCCAAATTAATTTTGAAATTTTTAAAAATTAAAATTTCTTCATATTTTCATATTAGTTAAAGGCAGGACTCCTTGGAGAATTTAAATCATCAATTTGCTTTTATCAAACAGACATACCATTTACTGAAAATCGGCTCTGAATTATAAAATAAAAAATGCAATAAAACTGACATTTAATTAGAAAAGCTTTTAATTGCTTTTATAAACAAGATATATTATTGATTTTATAAGTGAGATATATTATGGCTATGGTAAATTTAAAGCCCAAATTTCTAAAATTCAATAAAACATTAGATTTATCTGATAATATTTTCCTAAAATTTTTAAAACCACGGAATACTGAGAAATTAAATAAAAAAGGCACATTTGTCATTTTCTTCAATTATGTTTTACAGATAAATCCTCTATAGAACAACTGTCATCACAGTATCAAAACGTCAACAACCATAACTAAACAGCTACTGTTTGGTTAAAAATGCATCTCTGTGATATTTTTAAACTTAAAATAAATAATGTTTCAAATTAAATCAGCTAATATTCCTCAAATAAAATTTTAGAAACGTATATTATTTTGGAAGATTTTTTTTTAATAAAGAGAATTATGAAAAAGAAAATTAAGAAAAAAAGAAATTTTTTCCAGTGTATTTCAATTAGTTTGTGAAATACAGCGAAATATTTTGTTTATTGGGCATATTAAATTTAATTTAATCTACTAGCTTGAAAACCTAAAATAAGATTTTTCGTTTTTAAAAATTTTTTAAACCTTACCACGTTTTATTTTTTTTTTTTTTTCATTTTTTTTTGTGGAGGTTCGTCTTATTTTTACATATCTGACGTGGAAATAACACCTCAATTTATTTTAAAATTTATTTTATGTTTTTGTTAATGCTAAGTGTTTGTCTTTTCTTTCTTTCTTTTTCACAAACAGACATGAATAATTATAAAAAAAAAATGGTGAGGCAAGTCAGTAAATAACGATTTCTTTTTTTTTTTATCAAACTAAAAATTATTTGTCTTCTTCCACTTACCTTTCAGACCAGAGAAAATGCAAGGAGAAAAAAGTGGGTGCTTTCTTTGGGCTCAAATCATTTTGCTGTGATCAACCAAAACTCAATATTTGTATTATTGTTCGTTCAGTTCAACGAAATCAAAATTGAAACGAATATAAGAAATACAAAGGAAATGGAAAAACTCGATACAAACAAGAAATTACTGTTGCTGAGAAAATATTTTGAACGATTATATAAACGAAGCCGAAACAAAACTAAACGGTGTTAGCTAAGATTAAGTTCCTTGTGTTTAAAATCCTGAGAGTTTTTCGCATTTGGAATCGATGCAAGGATTTCTGTGTATAACTAAACTAAAAACATTTAAACGGTCTAACCAAAACTTAATTTCGCGAAATTTTATGAAATTTATCAAGTGGGGAGCGAGTAAAAGATGTAGAAAAAAAAAAGTATTTTTATTATCAAGATTTTCTAAAGAAGAAACATTTCAAAATATTTTCATTCATTTCTGAATAAGTTCAGAAAGTAAAGTTGCATTAAAATCTCACAATTATAATCTGACTGACCTTTTCAAGAATTTACAAATCGATGTTTTTCACCAAAAAAAACAAAAACCAAACAAACAAAAACCACTATTTCCTAATTAATGGTCTCTCCACTCCTCCGCTGACATAAGAAAAACAAAATTTTAAATAAAAATCTCCAAGGTTCTCTAAAATATAAAAAGGATAAAAAAAAAAAAAAAAATTACATAAAAAATCCTTTGTTCCTTCAGAACGCATCTCGATAAAAAAAGATAGATTCATGGTGAAAAAATTTTTTCATCATGAATCTATTTTTTTTTTTTTTTTATCGAATTTTTCAAGGTATATGTTACTATGTGATAAAACGACATTATTTTTGCACCAACCTAATAAAATAATATTTAAGTTGAAATGAATAACACAAAGAAAGACTTGAGAAATGGACTTTGAGCTACCCATGGCAGGGACTTGATTCCTTGTGATTCCTTCCAGGCCTCTAATATTTTGCTCGTATGACATGGCACTCCATTTTCTTGAGAAAGATAGACATTCTTGTCAATCTGATTGGTTTCAAATAGTGGTGTTATAGACAAGCGTATGATTGCAAGAAAGAAATACGACAACAGCAGAAATAGGTTTACGTGGTTTATTTCAACAGGAACGTAAGCGTTTGGGACAGCTACCTTGTGGTATAGTTCATAAGCCGGCTTCGAATCTAGGTCGATCTCTCATAGTAGTTCACACATGTTGACGGTGGTTGATGCTCTCCTGCTGACAGCTGCTGACCGCTCGGGTCTGACCGTGACGGGTCTCGTCTCTGGCCACCTGTTGTTGACTTTTATAGCGTTTTTTTTTTTTTTTTTTGGCTTAACAGGCTCGAAAAACGAAGCGAGTATAATTAGGAGGGAAGCATTTTTATTGGACGAAAAATAGAACACTTTAAATTTTTTATTTTTCGACCGGAACTCATGTGTCGGGAACATTTGTAAACGAAGATAATGGTCATTTTGTGACGGGGCTTTGTCCCGTTCACATACGGCTCTCGCTCTTGAGTATTTGCCTGTAAATCAGCCAACATATGTCTTATTTTATTTTATAACAAGGCTCCACCAGATCTCGGTCTGATTTACAGTGAGCGTTGTTCGTGTATATTTGGGTGATTAATTCATGATAAAGTCTCTGAAGCGTGTGGGAAGTTGTCCCCATGTTCTTCTTATTGGCATTTGTTTTGGTATGGAGTTATTTGCTGAATTATGTGTCCCAGAGAGATGTGGAGGAGGATGATCCTGGTGACTGTTACACGGTGGAGGCAGAGGGATTGTATTAGAAAGATGTGATGGGCATGGAGCCAGTCGTCGGATATGTGCACGGTGAATCCAGATTGTATCACCATCATCGTTTTGCACCTGACACATCATATTGTTCGTTTTTATAATGGTGTAATTTCCTATCCAGGGCAGATGAGAGGATTGGGCAACAGTTGAGTGTGGCCGATGAAGTAAAACCTTGTCGCCTACTTGTATATAATTGGGTCCTTGTATGTGAGGCGATTTAAGTTAGTTTCAAGTTTGTGGTCAGCTTCATCGTTGGCCAGGGTGACGTGGTGGTGAACCTGCTTTAGCAGAGCATTAATTTGCATTCCATATGCTCCAGGATCGTCGCTTGTGATTTCTTTTCTGTGTAGTGTAGGTAGGCCGATGTTGGGGTGACGCCAGTAATGGCATAGTGCGGGGAGACACCGGTGGCGCTGTTGGTCGTGGCATTCATGGACGAAACGACAGATTCTAGAACGTCTGTCCATTCACAGTTCCTGTCTTCGCATAACATATAAAGTGCGTTCTTCATCGTGCGATGTTGTCTCTCGATATTTCCTGAGCTTTGCGGGCGCCAAGGACAGTGAAGTTCTTGCGTGATTGACATCTGGTTACAGAATTGTCGATAGACTTCTCCAGTGAAGTGTGTGCTTCGATCAGAGGATACTATGCGTCGAATCTCTCTGTGTCAAAGGAAGAAATGGTACAGTCCGCGGGCGGCGTCGATAGCACGGTCTCTAGCGCATGGTATCGCTGTAAAATGTCGGCTGAAGCTATCCAAGATGGTTAGGATGTAGCGTTTTCCCTTTGAATTGGGCATTGTGACAAAGTCTATAAAGACGAGATCGAATGGTCTCTTTCCTCGTTTGCAGTGGCCAATGGGCCAGTGGGTACGTCTGCCGTAGTTGCCCTTGTACATAGCACACGTGTCGCAAGAATCGACATAGGTCTTGATGTCGCGGTTTTTGAATTCCCACCAGTAGTTGGAAAGGAGTTCTCGCATAGGGGTAACACCTGAGTGGTTGTTGCCCTCGTGTGCCTCGTAGTTTGTATGGTACAACCAATCTCGGAGAGTGTTTACTGTCTCTTATCATCAAAACAGAGGTGCCTGGTTCTAGAAAAAATTGGTGCAAATGTTTTTTGAAAAGCGTAGCTCGGTGGTCGTCAGGATCGATATGAGGTTCGCTTGGAGTGTGTGACTGGAGGGCGCTGATGATCTTTGCCAGGGCGTCGTCCTTCTGTTGTTCATCTGCGATGCCGAGGTGGTTGCAGATTCTCTCAGCGGGGATGGTGGTGGTGGAGTGATAGGCGAAGAATGCGTTGGTGACGCGCTTGTGGGTGAGGGCGTTTTGTGGTGTGTGAGTTTTGGGAATGAGCTGTAAACCGTTAAACTCGCCGAGGCACCAAGATGGGATGTATACGCGGAGGTCTGAACCACTTACTTCGAATGTCCTGCCTGCCGGTGTAGGGTCGTTCGGGGCTTTCGTTTTCTTATGTCCACAACCTTTGCTGAGCATGTCAGCCCATACATTTGATTCGCCTTCAACATATTCCAAGACGAATTTATAACATGAAATTTCTTCTTGCCATCGTCGTATTTTGGCATTATTGAACTCTCGTTGGACCAGATATGTCAGCGATCTGTGGTCGGTGAAGATGACGAAGGGGCGGTTGCGAAGGAAATAATCAAATTTCAATATTGCCCACTTTATTGCATATGCCTCTCGTTCCGTCGTGGACCAGTTCTGTTCTGTGGAGTTGAATGTATGGGAAGCGACTGCTATGATATCTTTGTTCCCGTTGTCGGCTTCTTGCATTAAGATTGCTCCACATGCGACGTCACTGGCGTCGGTGGTGAGTGTGAAAAGTTTGGAGAAATCTGGAAACGAGATGACGGGTGGCGAAGAGAGACGGTCCTTGATTTTTTTAAGGCTCTGTCGGCATTTTGCGTCCAGACAAACGGTTTATTAACCTTTTTGAGTTCGTGTATGGGACCCATAAGTTTTTGTAGCAAGGGTGTCAAATTCAAGGGTGAAAGGGACGCAACTCTTTCCGTCGGAAAATGTCTCACACGCTGCAACGCAAAGCCATCTACACCGAACACTGGTGAAAAAATGGTGTCCTGTTCATTTTTTTCCCTGCTTTTATGGAGTCCAGAAACACCTCATTACCATGCGTGTAACGCGACTTTGCGTGACCGCACGAGACCGTAAATATTAAAAGTCACGGACGCCATCTTGGATCCTTTCCTTTCGTAACCCACAGGCCAGACAGACGCGAGGGCGTTTGGGAGGTAAGCCATTCCTTTTTTCCCCACAGTTTTGAAAACATATCTGACCTGATTTGTTCGTGAAGACATGTCTGTTCCACACTAAACGGCCGATAAGGCTTTGTAATTCCTTTTTTGATGTTGGAGGTTTCATTTTCCTGGTGGCACGAACGTATTCTGGATCAGCCTTGAATCCTTCGCTGTTTACAATGCGTCCGAGGAATTTTGCCTCTGATGCGAGGAAGGAACATTTATCAGGATTCAGCTTGAGTCCGAATTTTCGGAGGGCAGTAAAAAATTGTTCGAGGGAGAGTATGTACTTCCTAAATGTCCTAGCGTGGACCAGGTTGTCGTCGATATAGGAGGAAATGTTGTCACGGGATGTGACCGTGGCTAGGGCTTCTGCTATGCAACGGGAGAAGATTTGTCCGGCAGATGTAAGGCCGAAGGCCAGGCGCGTGTATTGATAGCATTGGTCCTTCCATGTAAATGCTGTTTTGTATCGGTCTCACTTGTCGATCTCACTTTGCCAGTAGCCGCTGCGTAGATCGAGGATAGTAAAATATTTATTGCCTTTGCCGGTTTTGTTGAACAAGTGGTCGATCCTTGGCATTGGGTAAGGGTCAAGATCGACTAAGACCTTGTTGAGAGTTCTTTTAAAGTTGGCAACGACATGAATCGATCCGTTTTTCTTGCGTACGGCAAATACAGGGCTATTGAAGCCTTTGGGGTCGCTGCAGTTTTCAATGATACCTTTATTAGCCATGCACTTATTTTCGGTATCTACGTCTGCTTCCAAAGCCTGGGCTATCGGGTGTTGTTTCTGGCTGCGAGACTGGCCGTTGGTTGGTATGCGGATGGGTCGGATGAATGTGCCTTTGCTGCTGCTTTCTGTGCCGATAATGTCAGCGTAGCGAATGAGTAAGTTTGCAGTGGCTTCTAGTTCGTCTCGGCTCGGTTGTTTTGCTAGCGATAACCCCGTGTTATGCTTTAGCCAGGTTAGCTTTTGATCCAGTGTCTGGATGTTGGGCTGTAATTCCATGGTAGGCTGGTTTTGGATGATGTCAGCTTAGGCGCCATATGCTGGATCGTTGGTTGACGATGACGGTGATATGATTGCGGCTGTGTGTGTTGTGTATCCTGAGGAAAGTGTGCGTCTGAATTCTATAGTCGCATTTTGGTTGTCGATTAGATAGGAATCGAGCGTGTTGTGACATAGGATATTTTGGCCGATCAGGATTGGTGTGGTTTGGGTAGTTACCAGCACGTTAACCTTTTTGAATGTGGGTGAGTCTCGACTGCCGATGATGATGTCGCAAGTCAGTTCGCCGAGGGCGGTGGTGCTGCCGTCGATTCCTTTTACTACGACGTCGGAGCGGGTCATGAGTTTCTTGGCTTCTCTGGGTAACTGAGATATTGGTACGATGCAGGTGGAGCATCCAGAGTCTAGCATTGCGACGCCAGAGAAGGTGATGTCCCTGAAGTTGAAGGTGGACTGGACGAGCGGTGAATGGTGAGCGAGTCCTTGATAGTTGAAGGTGTGATGGCTGACGTAGGGGCATGGCGAACGAGGCATCACATCTCGTCCTGCCCGAAGCGAAAATCCTGTTCCACATCATTTATGGCTTGTATATTATCATTTGTTGCGGCGATGTGGGCCTGTGCGCGAGTGCGAGGTGGGTGGCGATATAGGCAGTTGCGTCCATGGTGGCAGGGGCGACCTCTGAGGTAGTTCTTGCACACGCTGATTCGTGGTGTGTGCTGATGGTTTCTGCGTGTCAGATAGTGGCCATATTCGGGAGGGTTAGTGATGCCCGTCTGCTGTAGGTTTGGTTGGCTGCTGGGTCGGAGTGGCGCGTTTCTTTGGTTTGACCGCTGTGGTTTCTGTGTGAAATACACTACAGTGTTGTGCGAAGTCATGTCGTTGGATTTTACACCGCGATCAAGGTATATTTGCGCTTCGGAGGCTATGCCAATGGCTGAATAGTGGTTGTCCATTGTCTTGACGAGATGTGGGTAAAAATTTGAGTTCCAAATTTTCACCTTTTCGCTCATTAGCATAGCGCCGATGATGGAAATAAGTCCATCAACTGTTAAGTCTGTATTTTTGTCTTTTTTGTATTTGTTTTTTTGTGGGCGGCTGCCTCTTCAAGGGTGTTTTCGAGTCGACCCGCGAAGTCTGTTAATTTTTCACCATCTCGCCGTTCCAGATCCCAGGCTTGACTGGGGTGTTGGAAGTTAGTCATCTGGCTTCCGTGGGCTCCTAATAAGTATTCCTTCAGTTGTTCTAAGGTGGATATGTCCTTTTTTGAGTCAACCATCTGCTGAAAGATACTTTGGTCCAGTAAATCTTTAGCAGACTTGAGAATTCGCATTCCAGGCTGGGATAAGTGCTGAGTTATGGCGTGACGTGGATTGTGTATGCTTTGTTTAGGGCCGTGATGAATTGGTTCACGTCGTGTCCAGGGTGAAAAGTTCTCTCTAGCTTCAATATGTCGCGTATGGTTTGTTGGCGTATCATTAAGCTGTAATCGCCGTTTGTTTGAGCGGTGGGAGGTGTTGAAGTAGTTGATTTTAGGGCAGTCAGCATGTCGTTTATGTCGGCTTGAATTTCCTGTATCGTGGCTTCAGAAGGCTGTGTTGGTCCCGTTTTCAAGTTGAATAGTAGTGTTTCCTGTTCCTTGATGAGAGTAAATAGTTCGGCTCGGGTGAAGCTCGTGTAGTCGGCAATATTTCTCTTGCTGTACGCTTCTGACACCAGTGTTATAGACAAGCGTATGGTTGCAAGAAAGAAATACGACAACAGCAGAAATAGGTTTACGTGGTTTATTTCAACAGGAACGTGAGGGTTTGGGACAGCTACCTTGTGGTATAGTTCATAAGCCGGCTTATTGCAGTTGACGGTGGTTGATGCTCTCCTGCTGACAGCTGCGGATCGCTCGCACTGACCGTGACGGGTCTCGTCCCTGGCCACCTGTTGACTGCCTGTTGAACTTCCGTGTGACCCCTTTTATAGCGTTTTTTTGGGAGGTGGGGGCTTAATAGGCTCGAAAAATGAAGCGAGTATAATTAGGAGGGAAGCATTTTTAATGGACGAAAAATAGAACACTTTAAATATTATTTTATTTTTCGACCGGAACTCGTGTGTCGGGAACATTTGTAAACGAAGATAATGGTCATTTTGTGACGGGGCTTTGTGCCGTTCACATCCGGCTCTCGCTCTTGAGTATTTGTTTGTAAATCAGCCGAGATATGTCTTATTTTATTTTATAACAGTGGGAGTAGTCCTTTCTTTAATGTTTGACAGTATTTTGAACCAATCAACCGCTCGTCAACAAGAAACAGCTCAGATTTCCCTCCAGATCAGACAGCGTCCCACACCATAGTAATGGTGTGGGACGCTGCGGTAGACCTCCCTTTTCGTTACATAGACATTGAAAATAGCAACATTAATTGCAAGAGAGTTAATAGTATAAATAATAACAGTGTCAATGAAATAATTGTCCTTTTCAGACACCGCTTTTTTTTGGGGGGGGGGGGACAAGAAGGTTTATGTTGGCCATACTGATTGATCTCAGTTATGTGTCATGCATGCTACACGTTTAGGCGATCATGTATCTTTTGATACATGACTGACGAGGCAGATTTTTTTTCCCCGCAGTAGGTTGCCATTCCTTTCTGCGGTAGACCAGTTGCCATCCAGGGCTATAGAACCCGATCTGTCCTGCTATTTACCCATAGCTGAGGGGGAGAAGAAAAGGATTCACACCTTTCCCAAGGGTATTAGCACGTAAATGGATTAAATGGACATAATGGATTCGACTGGAATTCGAACTGGGCTCCTTAAGCTGAGTCGCTATCCATTACTCCATCCTGCCTCCTCATTGAAACTACGAACTTAAAAAAAATTTCCGATTTATTTTCCTGAAACAAACTAATGACACAACTTCAAATGTGTAAATTTGTAAATAAATTCCTTATCCTGTTTTGTTAAAAATTACCCACCTGTTTCCTCGTCTTTATTACCCTCCATTAATCTTCTCAGCATGGGTAAATCAATTATTCATCTTAATCACAAAGTCCCACGCCATTATCATCTTGTGACCCTTGATGTGTGAGGAGTTATAAATATTTTTACTGCATTCATAACAAGTAAAACATGTCTGAAAATGAACATGAGATGAATCAAGCATACACAGAGGTCAGTGAATCGATACAAACAGTATCCATTTAAACTATACGTGTTTATTGAATTAAATGTGATTGCATGGTTCTCGATTATGGAGGCACAGTTCAAGATTATGAGGACAAGAACACCAATACAGCAATTTTATCATATGTCGGATGCATTACCGCAGGAGATAGTATGCAAGCTACTACCTATCATTTTACAATCAGGAGACTATGGTAAACAAGAAGTAGTTGTAACTTTGCATGTGAAATCAAAGCTAGAGTTGCTTGACAAATTAATGTCTTCTTTCACTCTCACAGACAGACCATCCATTTATCTAAATGAACTGATGACGTTAGCAACAAAAACTGGCATGAGTAGCAAAATCATATGGCACAAATTCATCCAAGCAATGTCAATTAACATAAGACCAGTCCTGACAGCACAAATGAATTCAGAGACGGAAAGTCTTGGGAAGATAGCTGACAACCTACTGCTTTATTTTAATAAGCAAATCCCCAGTCCCATTCGGCAGGTTTGTAGAGGTTGTGTTAACTGATTAAATTATACAGATCAATAATTGTTGAGTAAATAGTCTGCGTGATGAAAGTAACAATTTCCTCTCACATTAAAATTTCAGTAGTCAACAAACATAGAATAAGGACAACATGAGAAACAACAGTCTTTGCACAACAACGAATAAAATATTTATATATAACCAAGAGGTACAAACAATTGGAGTAAAGAGGTAGTTTAAAAAGTTCAAATGTCCTTTTATGTTTGGATTGAAGTGTTATCAAAGTTCTGGTTTGATAGATTATAAGTTATTGGACAGTTTGTACAATAATGAGAAATGTGCCTGAGTATTATTGTAATTTAAGGAAAAAGTAAACAGTTCAAGTTTGTACTAAAGTAGAGAAGTGTTGTTCGCGACTTTAATGTTTAAAAAGTTATCGCTCTTTGACTTGTTTTCACTTGTCACTTGAAGAGCATCACAACCCAGCAAGATTCAGATACCCTTAATGCACAAGTAAGAACCAAGTTATAATGTGCGATATATCACTATAATTGAGACCTTTTGAACCACAGAAGTTCAGGAAATCAGTATTTGATAGTTTGTATGCATTATCACACACAGGAATATCAACCATCTTACGTTTATTCAATCTTGGCATTATTGGCTACAGATGGACAAACCAGTTAAAGAGTTCTGCAAAGAGTGCTAAAATTGCCAGCAAGCAAAAGTTACTATACACACTAAGAATGAAGTGCACCCTTTCAAACTACCTTTTAAATGCTTCCAGACAGTGCATTTGGACATTGTGAGTCCATTGCCACAAGTAAAAAACAAACAGATCCCTATTTTGTGCCATCATATATTAACCATGATTGACTGAGCTACTAGACGGATAGAGGCGGCTTTTGTTGATGTTATAAAGATTAGCATTTCATTTCCAAGCTCCGTTTTGGTTCTTCCTCATTCAGTAACCCATTCTCGGTTATGACACATAGATAGATAGAAGAAGTGTCAGAGTATTATACACCATATCTATGAACACTAATGGGCATGTCCCAATTCTCGGCAAGTTCCAATTCCCATTGTGTTTGTTATATTCACTTAATGCACAAATACCTTTGTGAAATGTATAAATCCATCTCTTCTCTCCACAGTTATGGGTTAATTAGTAAGACTTGTATCACTAAACCATTATCATCTCAAAAAAATATTCTTACAATCTAAAACTATTTTTCTGGCTTTAAATAGCATGCAAAGGGTTGCTAAGTCATAGAAACTAAATCAATCGTCATTGTGTTATATACTGTACTATGAATACTAATGGGTATGTTGCTGATCCTCATAAATACGTTGGACATTATTGTAAGTGGGGGTAATGTGCTAAGTTCCTCTCCAGTTTCTTTTTCCCCCCATTTCATCTGGATCAGCTTTCTTTACTCCCTATGTCCGTATTTATTTTCTCCTTTCCCTCCTTTATAGCGCGAGAGCCTCTTGATTTTGTCCAAGGGAAGAATACAGCAGTCTTTCTTTTTGAGGGTCAGATGGGCCCTACAGTTATCTTTATTTGGTTTGTTTTGATATTTAGTTTGTATTTTGGGTTCATCCCTTCCCTTCTCATTGTAAATCATCCATAGATTTTCATGTATAAATTTTATAATAATTCAAATTTCTATCTCATAGGGTGCATTTTTTAGTTTCCCAAGAGTATGCAGAATTATGGTATATGGAGGATTGATTGGTGATGGATGAGTTTTTGTGGTGAATGAGCCAATTGTAACAAGTGAATGAGTCACAAATCGAATTAACTGGGTATAAGATAGTGACGACCAGCCTCAACCCAATTCCCCTTTTCGGCCTTGTACCACAATTTTGTACTTGTACAAAATAAATTTAAATATGCTAAGTAGTCCACCATAAGCAATGGTTTTACCTACTTCATGCTGCTGGTGAGTATTGTATTTCGTTGATGTTATAAAGATTACCATTTCATTTCCAACATCCATTTTGGTTATTCCTCATTCAGTAACCCTTCCTAGGTTACAACACTGACAATCTGACTAAAATTAACATCTGCACATAAAAATCGGTGAAGCTACCTTTCAAAAGTGGTGAAACTTTGAGAATTTCCAAAATGTATGAAACTTAGGAAAATAACATCTGAAAATAATGTTTGAATCAATGAGATGAAAATTAACAATTTAAGAGTTTTCCTTACACAAAAGAAAGTGTTCATGCCTTAACAGTAAAAGGGAAAATAGAATCATCAAGCAGATTTAAAATTCTAACAGAGATAATTTGTGTTCACTTCACACGAATATCCAAAATGTTTTTATATATTTTCTAAAAAGCATCAACTGGTAAAAAGGTTAATTTCCAACTGAATGTATTAACAAAAAAAAAAAAATGAACGTTATTTTGTAACATGAAACATAATTGTAACATAACCTAAAGAGTGTATTTTAAAAATGAACTAAAATCTGTCCAGTTAAGAGTGAGAACTAGAAGACTTTACTCATATTTTGTATCATTGATAATCTAAAACTGCACATAAAAATCAGTGAAACTATCTTTTAAAAATGGACAAACTTTGAGAATTTCCAATAACAACAACACATATATATATCAGAGAAGCTACCTTTCAAAAATGTTACAATAATGGTGAAAGTTTGACAATTTCCAAAATGTATGAAAATAACATGTTTGAATCAATGAGAAGAAAATTAACAATTTAAGACTCTTCATTACACAAAATATGTTCATGGTTTGACAGTAAAAATATAGAAAATAGAATCAACAAGCAGATTTGAAATTCCGACTGAGATAATTTGTGTTCAATTTGCACTTTTATCTGAAATCTTTTAACACATTTTATTAAGAGACCTTGAAAAAATGCTAATAATGACAAAAACCAATATTTACCTGATTCATGAATATATGACTTTATTTCATTTATGTTCAAAAAATTAATTAAATTCAATCAAAATAGAGTATATTTTCTCTTGTGGTATATTTTACGATTATGCTTTTAATGCAAATTTTAAGTGAAAATATAGATTCTTACACTTTAGTTGAGAATTTTTGTTGACATTTCTGCCTATATTTGATAAAAATGTTCAAGCCTATTACTAATTGAAAAATTTGTCAGATATTTGCATGAGTAAGAATCAGAATGTGTTTTTAAATCCATTATATTTTCAAAATATCACCCATACACTTTACAAGAATATGGCTTTTGCCTAGTGTGTGCCTGCATATGATGTAGTAAACATGATTTTGGAAGAATGTGGTTCCTTACCAGCATGTGATTGCATATAGACCACCAAACTTGAGTTGTTTGAAAATGCAAATCCACAAATTTCACAATTTTTTTCTTCTCATCAGTGTGTCTTTGAATATGGCGTATTATGATTCTCTTCTGTGTGTGTTTACTTACAGCTCAATCATTTCTGACATCTTTGAAAATGCAAATCTGTATATTTCACAAAAACAATGTTTCTCTCTGGTAAACATTTGAATTTGATGCAGTTGCATTTTCTATAATTGGAGACCTACAAAATTTACATGGATGTCTTTTTTATCCTGTGTGTGTGCACATATAGTGCCCCACAGAAGAGTTCCATGAAAATGCAGATCCACAAACTTCACAAGAATATGGCTTTTCTCCAGTGTGTGTTTGCAAATGTTGGTCCAAATGGGTCACCTGTGAAAATGCAAACCCACAAATTTCACAAGAATATTGTTTGTCTACACTGTAAATTTGCATATGGCACACCAACATGACTTCCATGAAAATTCTGTGCCACAAATTTTACAAGAATGAGATATCCCTCCAGTACGAGTTTGCAGATGGTTTTCCAAATCTGACTTCAATGAAAAGGAATACCGACAAAATTCACAATATAGATCATATTCAGCATGTCTGAATATGGTGCACCACACATGACTACTATAAAAATGCAGATCCACAAATTTACAAAGAATATGGTTTCTCTCCAATGTGTGTTCGCATATGGCGTGCCAAAGACGTCTTCCCTGAAAATGCAGATGCACAAACTTTACAAGAATAGGGTGTGTATCCAGTGTGTGTCTGCATATGGTGCACCATACTGAACTTCCGTGAAAATGCTGATCCACAAACTTCACAAGAATATGGTTTCTCTCCAGTGTGTGTTCGCATATGGCGCCTCAAAGCTGATTTCACAGAAAATGCTGATCCACAAACCTCACAAGAATATGGTCTCTCACCAGTGTGTGTTCGCAAATGTTGGTCCAAATGGGTCATCTGCGAAAATGCAGATTTACAAACTTCACAAAAATACGGTTTCTCACCAGTGTGTATTCGCATATGTTGCTCTAATGATAATTTCTGTGAAAATGCCGATCCACAGACTTTGCAAGAATATGGTTCCTTTCCAATATGTGTTTGCATATGGCGCCCCAAAGATGTCTTACCTGAAAATGCAGAACCACAAACTTCACAAGAATATGGTGTGCATCCAGTATGTGTTTGCATATGGCGCACCATACAGAACTTCCGTGAAAACGTAGCTGCACAAACTTCACAAGTATACGGTTTCTCACCAGTGTGTGTTTGCATATGGCGTACCAAACATGTCTTCCCTGTAAATGCAGATCCACAAACTTCACAAGAATATGGTTTTTCTCCAGTGTGTGTTCGCAAATGTTGATCCAAGTGGGTCATTTGTGAAAATGCAGATCCACACACTTCACAAGAATATGGTTTCTCACCGGTGTGTATTCGCATATGTTGCTCCAAAGATAACTTTCGTGAAAATGCAGATGCACAAACTTTGCAAGAATATGGTTTCTCTCCAGTGTGTGTTCGCATATGATATACCAAATATGATTTCTGTGTAAATGCTGATCCACAAACTTCACAAGAATGAGGTTTCTCTCCAGTATGTGTTCGCATATGACGCTCCAAATCTGTTGTCCGTGAAGATGCATATCCACAAACTTTACAAGAATGAGGTTTCTCTCCAGTGAGCGTTCCCATATGGCACCCCAAAGATGACTTCTGTGAAAAGGCAGATTCAAAAACTTCCCAAGAGCATGATTTCTCTCCAATGTGTGTTTCCATGTGGTAAAGTAAATCTAAATCATTACAAAGATTTGCACAATTTTCAAGAATATGTCTTTACTCATATGTAACACTGTGCTTTTATATAAGACAAACTACACATTTCAATGTACATATTTCTTTTTTTGACTGTTATTGTTCATTTTGATACTTTTGAAAATGTACATAGTCAATTTTTAGATGAATATTGTCACATATATTTTTCTGCCCCTGAAAGAAATCAAAAGTCTTGTTTTCTTTCATGCAAATTCCCCAATAACAGTCCCTATGTATATCATGATTTTCTGTTCAACCAAAAGTTCTGTGAAGAAAAAGAAATAAAACATAATAGAGACAGTGAATAATATATGACATCAGTTCATATTTCAACAGATAAATTAAGCTGTATATTAAGATTACATTAGATCACAGGGGACACCATAATGCAGCAGTCAAGAAAGATCCATAATAAAAATCTCACTATTTTTGTCTTGAATTATTTGATGTTGAAAAGCATATTACACAATGTAAAGGTATAATATTTTTCTGAAAAGTTTTCAAATCTCAGAGATTATTCTTTTGACTTATAATAAACTGTTTTGATAAAATACAAGCATACAACAGTGTGGCAATTCTAAGATCATTAAAAATGATTCCATTAGGCATGAATCTTGAAATGAAGAAAAAGATCAATAATAAAAAAATCAATAAGTTTATCTTGAATGATTTCATCAATAAGTTCAAAAGTCAGTAAGTTGGTCAATAAGTTCAAAAGTCAGTTTAAAATCTATGTTTATCTTGAATTATTTAATTCCAAGTTGAAAAGCATATTACACAATATACAAGTATAATAATATATTTCTGACAAATTTTCAAATCTCTAAAATATTATATTTTTAGCGATTCTTGTTTTGACTTATAAAAAATAAACTCTGTTTTAATAAGATACATGCATAACTGATCAAGTGCCATACACAGAAATGCATTGATTTTGTCTCCTAAATTAGGATTATTTACAAACCATTGAGAAAAATGTTACTGTGAAAATATATAGGCATTCATTTAGCATTGCATTGTTATATAGGAATAAAGTGTCACTGCCGACACTTGTGTTTGAATATAGATTGCCAGTAAGCAAACACAGGCGATCCCATTATTCAATTAAGTAGACCATATAACCATAGAGGAACGGCATAAGTAGGAATTAACTTTGCATCTAACTGATCTCATTTCTAGTCTATCCTCGATACTATATGGATTGGCATTTCTAGTCTATCCTCCATTACTATATGGACTGCTATTCTCTAGTCTATTCACTGTACTATTTCTCTACTTGTATCACTATACAGATTACTGTTTGAGCAAGTACCATTAGTGCAAGTGATATTCGAAGGCTTCTGACACTAGTATTGTTCAATGGCATTACTATAGTTGTAACTGTGATTAGAGTCTCTACTGCAACATGCCTCTTAATCGTGTTTTCAAATTGATTTTGTGCAAAAACAATTGTGTTTTTCTGATTTTTGGTGCAGTCAGAACTACCGCAAGGTAATTTTACATAGTCCTGTGAAGTTTTGTTGAAATCAGTTGAAAAATGTAGGAAATCCGATCCAATATATAAACGAACAGACACACACACACACACAACCTGGGTTTTATAATAAGTATGATGTACACTATTGTCTTGAGAAAAAAATTAGTTTATTGAATCATGAATTTTGACAAAAATTATTTTCATGTTTTAAAATTTTAATTAGAATAAGTTTTAAAGTATTAAATCTTTTAAACTTCTGTATTAATTTGTAACAATCAGATAATTTTATTAAATAAAAATTATATTTATTAATCATAAATGGAAAGGCTAAACACAGTTCAGTGAACCCAGTATTTTAAAAAAGAATTAAAATATTATTTTGTGTTGGTATATTCCAATTTTTGTATGTACAGATGTCCATACACAATAATATAATAAAATAAAAGCAGTAACTATAGTAAAGTTAAAATGTTTTGGTAATTTTGTAACATTTCCTCAACAAGTGTCTTTGCCAGTAAGACAATGAAACCAAATTACCTAAAATACAATAAAATATTAAGATGTTAAACATTCTATCTTTAAATTTTTTTAGATTACTGAGTAGTAAAAAGATTAACTAAAATAAGCATTTAAGTTGTATTTGTCATTTAATTTTACTACAAGCATTTCCTCCTTACAGAAATCTCAAAAACACCAAGATACCGATAGATGTGTTAACGGTAACACCTCATAAAAACACACCTGTGTTAAAAAAATGCTTTCTGTAATAATATTTTTAACTAAAAGTAATATTTATTTCAATTCAGATTAATTAAAGTTTAAATCAGTTAATTTTCCACAAATAAAATTTTAGAAAGGTATATTTTATTTTGAAATATTTTTTAATAAATAAATTATGTTGTGTTGACAGATTTTCCAATTTCAGCAAAAAAAAAAAAAAAAAAAAAGTAATAATTCCAATCCAATCAATTTAAATTCATTCTGAAATATGGGAAAATATTTTGCTTATTGGAAATAAGTTTAGCTTGGAAAGAAGACTAAAAAAGATTCAAGAAAAATTTCCATTTTAAACCTTACATTTTTCCTTAGGCAACTAATTAAAAGTTCTCTGATGACTTGTCCCTGTAACTAATTAATATAAACATTTTCTAAGCAATACAAAAAAAAAGAATTTCTTGAAATTTTATAAATGTAGGGGAGTAGTAACATGTAATGAAAATATTTTCTTAAAAAGAAACTTTTTCTTAAAATAATTTCAATGTTCAAAGTTTCATTAAAATCCAACAACTATCTGAATTTTGCAAGAATTTCTGAATGAATATGGTTTTCACCGAAAATGATGCTGAAATTTCCGTACAAATTTCTGATCCCACACTGACACCAGAAAAATAAAATTTTCAACCAAAATTGCCAAAGTTCTAAAAAGGATAAAAAATAATTTTTACGTAAAAATTCCTTAGATCCTTTATTTTAATAATAACGCAAACATTTTCTTGATAAAATGTTGTTTTATTACGTTGCTTGTTTTTTGTTTTGTTTTTTTCGTCTTTTTGTGCATTTCTTTTCCATCATGTATCTTTCTTATTCTTTTCTTACCGAATTTCGGAGTTAATTTTAAAATATCTGACACTTCATTTTATTTTTTATTTTTTTTGCTGACTAACAGCATTTCACAAAACAAAAAAAAAATGGAGAAAAAAATGATGAGGCAAATAAGGATTTCTTTCTTATCAAAATTTATTTGTATTCCTCAACTTACCTTTCAGACCAGAAAATGCAACGAGAAAAAGAAAAGGGGGACGATTTCTTTGTCGGATTTCTCTGTCGATCTGCTGAATTACTTTAAAAAAAATTAAAGAAGTTGAAATGAATAACACAAAGAATTGAGAATGACAAAATATATATATAAACAGAATACAAACGAAAAATTACTTTAGTGAAAAAATGTGTCGCTTGATAATGTGAAACCAAAGAAATTATCCGGTGTTAAGCAAGATTTTGTTCCTTGTGTTTATTTTAAAATCTGTACATCTCTTGCCATCGATGAAACTTAGTTATTCATTTCTTACCCTACCATGCTAAGTTATTCAAACAAGACTAAGAGTGAATGCATGACGTTTCTTCACGCTGACTGCCCTAAAAGTAACTTGTTGCATTGTAAATCGTGAATCCTTTCTGATATGGATAGAATAAAAATAAGCATTACCAGTGGATTTAAAAAGGAAGCCATTGCCACGTTATGTATCCTTTTTTAATTTTTTTTTTGTTCTTCGTTGCCTACAAAGTTTTACTTTTATTTTCTACCATTTTTTTAAAAATTTTTCAACGAACTTAAAAGCCGCCATATCGAGCGGCATTTAAACGAGCTCCTGTAGAGAGATTAATTAAGTGGACCTTTGACTTGTTCAGCAGGAGTTTGAGAGTCCCTAAAATATTTGCATATTCTCAGCTGCCGTTTGATCTGAGTTCTCATTTGCACGGGACTTTCTTTTCCTCGTTGCAGCCTTGGTTCTTTTGATTGCAATCTGGTCCTCTGTTGGAAGAGATTTCTTTTTGCGAAGCATACTGCTATCGTACGCGATAGGCAACAGTAAACTACAGAAGAACTCAAAATTCATCGATTCATTTATATTGCATTAAAAGCTTACCTTTTAAAGGTTCAACGATAATTCTTCTACCGCCACTTAAAGACAATTTGATGTACGTTGGTTGGTACTTACTTTGTTTCTACACAAAAAAATTATTTTTATTTCATGGATAACTTTCGCTGGATTTCGCAATTAATTTCAGTTATTCCCAAATTTATTTCAAAGTTATAAAAATTGTCATCCTACAGGAAAATTCGTCGAAAAAAATCACGTAAAAAGTCACAACCCCCCCCCCCAAAAAAAAAACAAAAAAAAAAACAATCGCAGAAATAAAAATCCAAAATTTTAGGATTGCGGGTCCGAATCCGACCTGGGATGTTTTTAATTTGCCCACGGAGTCTGCCTGATTCCAAAATGGTATATGCTGGGCTGCAGCTTATGTTGACAAAGTGCAACACCCTGACATTCACAGTTATTTGTTACCTCGACAGGAATGCTATACCTAAAAAATTAACATTTTTCTGAGAAGCAGAATACAATTTATTGACTGGAAGCAGTTTTCATTCTTAAATTGCTAATATCTCTGATTTTGATATGCTATTTTATTTTATTTTTTTTAGCAAGTCAGTGGAGTTACTTACTTAAAAAAGTTACAAGCAGATTTGAAGACAGTTCTTAATAAAGCTAATTGTAGATATCGTATATCAAACTTCTTGTGTAAAGTGTGCACTCTGCACAACTAAAAATTACTTGAATACAATCTGAACGGTTTTTTTATATTTTTAATTTTTTCAACGACACAGTAGCTTTTAGGAAATTATTCTAATCTAAATATTTAATAATTTATTTTATTGAAATTTAGGTTCTTTGAGTCATACTTGCAAAGACACTTCTTGAGGAAATGTTACAAAATGTCAAATGACCAATAAATTTAAAATTTACTAGTAATTATAGTAAATTTTAAAATTATTGGTTCTTGTTTTTTTTATTATGTCATTAATGGTAGTTTTTATTTACAAATATCAGCATGTTTATAGTACACACACAAAAAATTCAATTTTTTTTAATTTCTGGGAGTCGTTGAACTATAGTAAGCTTTTCCATTTTAAATATAATTTTTTTTTTTTTTACTTAACTTTATAACAATATCACCTATCTATATGGTACAAAAACTAATACAGAATTTTAAAAGATTTAAAACTTTAGAAATTATTTTACTTGGAATTTGATGACGACAATTCTTGTAAAAATTCATTATTAACAAAGTTGATTAGTGTCCATAATATTCATAAGAAGAGCAATTCAAATATTTTGTAATGAAATATAATCTATTAGTTTTATTACATTTTTTTGTCTTACGATTCAAAACAGATTTTCTGTTACATAGGGATTCGGCTTGAAAATAAAAAAAAAATTGAAAAAATTTTTAATAAAGAAAATTATGTTGTGTTGACAGATTTGTGACATTTATTTGTCCATTTGGACAACTAACTTTATAATTTTTATTTTTTTACTGATAAAATGAAAAACGCTCATTCCAAACAATTAGTTTGAGTGCAATGTACTCTTTTTTTAGTCTTTTTAGTCTCTTTGCTGATTGGAAATAATATTAGCTACAAATTAAAACTAAAATAAAAGCTTCAAGAAAGGTTCTTAATTTTTAAAATGCATTTTATTTTTCAACCTGAGGTATCGCTTTCCTTTTTGATACCTCATTTAAATTAAGTTTTAAATCAAATCACTTAAAATTTAATTTATAACATATATTTTTTTTTTTAAATTCAAAAATTTCTATGCTTTGAAGATTTACAAAGAATGAAATTTCTAAGTGAAGTAATTAAATTCTTATTATTCCATTTGCTAAAATTTTAAAATATTTAAAAAAATAAGAATGGTTAAAATTAAAAATGTTTTTGTTTTTTTTAAAGTAAACGATTCACGGTGTTAGTCCAGATTATAATGATTACTGTTGTACATTATTAGGTTTGTTTTTTCAATAATATTTAAATTTTATATGAAATCTACTTTACAAAAATTAGAATGTAGTTATAACAATTCGTGGATTTGGGAAGTGGGCAAACGTGAAAAAACGTTTTACTCTCAAAATAACATGTAATCAGAGGAACCAAATTTTGCTAACACCGCTTACTTTTCGTTCGTTTTCTTACGTCATCCAGAAACGACGTGTTTTTCCTGAAAAGCAATATCAACTGAGTCACGGTTTGTTTTACATTCTTAATTCTTACTTTGTTGCATTCGTTTCAGCTTCGACATTCCTGAACAAACATTGGGTAGGTTGACCGAGAAATATCAACAAAATCATTTGAACACAAAGAATGATATAAGGTTTACTTTTGTTTTTATATCATTGCATTTTTTTAAAGTAGAAGAACGCAAACAATCGTTATTTACAAAATTCTTTCTCCATTATTTTATTTTAATTGTTTGCTGTTAATATTGAAAAAAAAACCCCAAAAAACAAAAAAAATCCGAGGTTCAATTTCATCATATTGGCTGTTTTAAAGAAATAATTTTTTTCAAATACAAACAGCTCTATAATTTTTAAACTTTAAAGGAAATTCGATGGTGTTTTGCTGCTTCCCTTTCAAGTAGGATCTAGTGAGTTTGGACATGTCGAATAAAAAAAGAGCAAAAATATTCGACTTCGTATTACTATTAATTCAATTATAAATATGACTTTTTTTTAATTCATTACTGAAGTTTATCTTTTGTTCTTGTTTTGACGAATATTTTAAGCTTATATCTTCTCCTTTTAGCTGTGTATAATTTGTGAAGAAACTGACTGTTCGTCAGGAATTTTTAATAAAGAAAATTATAAAAAAATATAACCTCAGAGGTAAATTGATATGTATGATAGCACGGGGCGGGGGATTACAGAGAAGGATTTCTCTCCTACGATCAAAAATTAAAACTACTCTAGATGTTGTACATCAAAAGGAAGAACTCTGCATGAAGTCATTCTCAGCTCTATAAAAGAATATACTAGAGTGCCTGACAGAGGTTGAGATCTGTGTCAATAAAATACAGCTTCTGTCTTCTTTTGAGGATTGGGAGGAAATCAAGAAGGAGTCTCTGAAGTATACACTAAGGTTCTGAAGGGAGCTTGAGGATTCCTCCCAGCTGAAACTAGTTGCCTGAATTTATCATATTCATGTTCCCCAGAGATTGATAAAAGTCCATCCACATTTGTAGTAAAACCACCACAGATCCAGATTACTGGCCCTACATTCAGTTGTCTGGAAAAGCACTATGACCGAATGAGTTTTCAGAACTTTTTATCTTGTTTCAAGAACATGGCCAACAATGTGGAAAGGGCAAACTGTAAGAGTTCTTGGATTGCAAAGGAAATATCTGTCACAGATTACTTCAACAATGAAGAGAACAATTCACAAGTTCAAACTCGAATATCGGGGCAGAAAGAAATATCAAAATCTCAATTTGCAGGTACTATATCACAATGCATGTAACCAGTCAGAAAAATGACTCACTCATTGACAAACGTGGTAGCCAAATACACAAATTTTGTCTTTGTTCACCGATTCGAGAACACCAACTGCTTTTAATTGAACAAGCATTTATTTTTTAATTTGTCGACAACTGGGAGAGGATGCACAATATTAGCATACTCAAAATACTGTTATGGTGACTCCTGTGACTGACTTGTTTCTATTTTGAATATTCGGCATATCATGCAGAATATGTGCACTTTTTTTTTTGGCAAGTAACTTCCTTTTTCACCACATTTTCTGTCCTAGGATACATGCGACATGCTTTCGCTTGGTTTGACCGCTACAAATGAAAACAAAATTTCAAGATTTAAGTTTATATCTTCTCCTTTTAGCTGTGCATAATTTGTGAAGAAACTGACTGTTCGTCAGGAATTTTTAATGAAGAAAATTATAAAAAATATAACCTCAGAGGTAAATTGATATGTATGATAGCACGTCAAATGCCGCCTTATCAAGGATTTTCTTCACTACACAAGCTTCCTAAAATACTCCTTCTCTTGTAGACTCTTACTGCTGATTAATCATCTCGGCATCAGCATCTAGAATTATTGAGTGGCCCTCACTGTCCTGTCAATGAGGATGAAATCATTGATAATATTTTTTCGGACATACTGGACCTCCATTAAATGGGAGAAGTCTTTTTTCACCTTGCCAGAGTTCATTTCTAAGACAGCCTCACATGTGGCAGAGATGGAAAGCTCCATCAGCTGTACCTCCTCAGATGACCATTCTTCTGTAGCTCGCCTCATAGCAAAGATCCCATTCTCTAGAGAAAAAGGTTAATTAATTCAACTATCTGGTAAGAGAATTCCTACCTTGTCTTCCATCTTATGGGATACAAGAGAAGCTGTCAAATGCCGCCTTATCAAGGGGAGTGATTCCCCTGAATCTACCCCTAATTCTGAACGAGGAACTCTTAGAGACGCACAGTCAATGCTACCTGGAAGGATTTTTCCTTTCATGTTAATTCTGTGTTTAGGCTGGACTATTCCTAGGTTAATGTGAGGCATTGACCTGTTCATTGATGAGGAGAGCTTAATCAAGTCAGGCAGCAAAATCAGTAGTGCTCTTCACTTCAACATGGAGGTTAAACAACCTATTCTGTTGGTTAAACATCGCCTGATAACGAGACTCATCATAATGAATGGTCATCCTGGGTATGACGATAAACTACATCCACGTCCAGGGTAAGATGGTAAACTATGTCCAACAGCAAGGCCTTTGATCAGGACGTTTTGAGGAGTGTGGAACCACCTCTTCTAGCTATGAACACTATCATCTTGGGTAAAAAAAAACACATTTTTGATCAATAATGAATTTTAACAAGAATTGTTTTTATTTATTTTATTTTAATTAAAATAATTTTAAACTTTTAAATATTTTAAAATTTTGTTTTCATTTGTAGCAGTCAAGTAATATATTTCCTAATCATAAATAGTAAAGTTTAGTACATTTCAGCAAACCGTAATATTTTAAATATTTTTGTGTGTATAAATGTGCCAATTTTTGTAAATAGGACCAACATACACACCCTTATCAAAAAAAATAAGAGTGGTAACCATAGTAAATTTAAAATTTATTGATAATTTTCTAACATTTCTTCAACAAGTAATCTATAAAGTCAAAGTGCCTAAAATAAATAAATTAGAATGCTTAAAATATTTAAAATTTTTAAGATTACTGGGTAGCTAGAATTTTTACCAACTGCATTTATGCTGTATTCACCATGTAATTTTATTATGATCATTTCCTCTTTAGATATCCCAATCATCAGGTTGTTGATAAATGTGTCAAAACCTCATAAAAACATCCACCTGAGAGATGATAAAAAAATTTCTTTTTTACAATATTTTAAAATAGAATGATGCTTTCCATGTCCAATCAACAAGGATTCGACCATCACATACGTGGATTTTTTTCAAATTTGGTCCACTTATAGAGTTCCATGATATAAATTGAATGGTGCCTATTTTACATCACTAGGTCAGAGTTCTGGAGATATGATCCTTTGACCTTTGCCGAAAAGGTGAATTTTGGAAAATTGTCACAAAGATTTTGGTTGTTTTTTCGCAAAGTTAAATTATATACATTTTAAAGTACTTGCATAAATCTAAAATGTGATACATTTTTTGTTTAGTGGTAAAATAAAATAATTTGATTTTAACCTTTGACCTTTAATTTCTCAAAAACATATATTTAATTTGTTTTAAAATTTGTCTGCATTATGGCAAGATATATTCAAAATTTTGTGATGGACTTTGGTCTGGTCTAAAAGGGTTTTACTGAATTTACAATTCAAAATGGCAGATTTTGGCATCTGCCACTATATACTATATATATACCCTGCAACCATTGGTTGTGCTGGTCTCGGTGTGAACACTGATCCCTCTCTCTGGTGCAAAGAGAGGGCATGGCCTCAAGCAGCTGTTTTTTTCAGGGCTGGACACCTCTCAGTATAATTTTCCTCAGTTGCAACTCTGTCCTTTGACAGAGCCGCCTCTGAGTACACTCTGCCCAAAGACAGAGACGCAACTGAGAGATGATAAATAATGTGTTACAAACCACTCAAATGTGGTTTACACACTCTTTAGTAGTACACTAAATGCACAAAATTGTCAATTTTTTATTTTTGTTTTATTTCTGCTTTTTGCATCTCAACTTTCAAAAGTTTATAAGTTCTTCCAGTGTCACTTATGGGATCAACTCAACTAAGAATATCAGAATATTTCAAAATTAATATATCTAGATGTGAGAGATAACAGAAAAATTGGGAAAGGCCCTTCGGTTGTATAAATGTCAGTTTTACCTCTTCATTATCCGGATATGTTGCTTCATTGCATATAACAGCAACTATACATTGGCAGTAATCAGTTAAATGACATTGTTCACTTTGAGTCAGAGCCCGAAAATGAACCCCCACAATCATCACCTTCATATTTTGATGTATTATGCAAATGCAGATGCAGTGTGATCCAGCACTACCTGCTAGGAGACATTCTTTTGATCTACACTCAGCAAATTTCAAAAAAAGATTTCTGCTTGGATTTTTTTTCAGCTCACAGAGATATTTTTGTTCCTGAACTCTTCATGTTACTTTAGTCTCATTGAAGGGGTTATTATTGAACAAGAATCACTCACACATTCATTGACATCCTATTATGAAATTATCAATTGGTATGAAATGAAAAGCAAACATAATTTGATCTTGTTTTATGACTTATGATAAATTGTCATTTGACAGCAAATTCTCTTCTTTGAATCACATTTCATTTTTATGAAAAATGAAGGAATATTGTTTTATTCCATTCATGAAGGTGATCCAGTTAAAGCAGACTTTCAGAAGAATTGTTGACCATGATTGATATTCATTTTTTACCTGTTTTGTAGATGTATGGAACTTTTCCCTTCATGCTACCAAAAACATTTGGTTTATTTATTCTCAGTGACTATGCAGTCTTCAAGAAAGGAAGGTTTGTAATCTTAGTGAGCAGTTCATTGTTGTGGCATGAAATTCCAAAACACTCCTTTTGTTGATATCCAAAGAAATAGAAAAATATGCTGACCTGAAACTATTTATACATCTTTATACAGACAGCAGGGCAGGTGCAAGGGTCTTGTGCCCCCATCTCAAATTACAATATACCTTGCCCCTCAATCCAGCTCTACTCTTTTCATATGGTAGTATTCATATAAATACAAATTTTATTGTAACCTAATTATGTACAATAATGGATCACATGCAATATAGCTGAACAATTCAAGTTGAAAAAGTTGAAAATAAATACAATGTATCTAAATGCAAATTAGAGACATGTCATAATAGATCATTCCATCTTAAATAATCAATGTTTCGTGGCAATTTTTAACATCAACTTGCGATTTTTCTTGTTGAATAATTTTAACACATTCAACATTACGGATCAAAAATAATGAATTTTATATCATGTTTTTCAAAACTTAGTCTTGAGTAAAACAAACCCACAGATTTGGGAAAAAAAGACCAAAGCGACATCAGAATCAGCAGTTTTAATCCCTTAATAATAGTTGTACTTAGTTTAATTTGTAAATATAGAGGAAAAAAGCAAATGTTGATACATTAGACTTTCTGGGGCCTTCAATCAGGTTTACCCAAAGTTCAATAGATTCAGGAGTAATACACACTGCCTCTGGCAATACCATTTATATATTGGACAAAGTTGAAAGGTCAAGTGATCTTGTTTCAGTTTCCAAAACCAATGTCTTTAATTTTCTATGACAGCTACATTATTTTCTGCTTGTGCTCATTTAAGATAGCCTTATTATATAACAACATCTAACTATTACAATATAAATTAATTTTATGTGTCATTCACTCTCTTAATATATCTTCGATTGCTTTTTCTTTACAGATTCTTCAGCTGTACAGAAAATCCTGATATACATGAAAGCTGTCATTACTGGAAATTTGGATGAAAGTAAACAAGATTCTTGACTTTCCATTGAGAACAGAAATATATACTACAATATTCTTGTAAAAGTTGTGTATTTTTGAAAGTGCCACAGTGAGTATTAACTGCCAGCAAGCATGCTTTGAAAGGTATGGTTTGTCTTTTCTGCAAAGGCAGGATGTTGCATATGAGTAAACATTAGATGGAAGCCATATTCTTCTGAAGTTTGCAACTTGTTCTAATGAAGTCAGGTGTAGTCTTCCATACTGAAACACTAATTCGAGAGAAACACATTTTTAGATCTGTATTTTCATACAGATCATATTTAGTAAGACACAAGAGAGAACCTATATTATTGTCAAGTTTGTGGATCTGCATTTTCTTTTTGGTCAGTTTTAGTATATCATATGCAAATACACACTGGAGAGAACCCATATTCTTGTGAAATTTGTGACACTACATTTTCACAAATGTCAGCTTTGCAAGTCCATGTGAAAACACACACTAGGGAGAAAAGATATTCTTGTGATATTTGTAAATCTGCATTTTCAAATAAGTCACATTTTGAATGTCATAGACGTATACACACTGGAGAAAAGCCATATATTTGTGAAATTTGTGGATCTGCATTTTCACAGAAGTCACATTTGTCATACCATATGCGAACACACACTGGAGAGAAACCATATGCTTGTAAAATTTGTGGATCTGCATTTTCAGTGCAGTCAACTTTGAGGAACCATATGCAAATACACACTGGAGTGAAATCATATTCTTGTGAAGTTTGTGGAATTGCATTTTTACGGAAGTCAGGTTTGGAGCAGCATATGCGAAGACACACTGGAGAGAAACCATATTCCTGTGGAGTTTGTGATGCTGCATTTTCACGGATGTCAGCTTTGCATGTCCATGTGAAAGTGCACACTGGAGACAAACCGTACACTTGTAAAATTTGTGCATCAAGGTTTTCATGGAAGTCCCATTTTGAATACCATATGCGTAGGCACACTGGAGAAAAGCCATATGACTGTGAAATTTGTGGATCTGCATTTTCAATGAAGTCACATTTGAAGGGCCATATGCGAACACACACTGGAGAGAAACCATATGCCTGTGAAATTTGTGGATCTGCATTTTCACTGCAGTCAAATTGGAAGAAACATATGCAAATACACACTGGAGTTAAATCATATTCTTGTGAACTTTGTGAAATTGCATTTTTACGGAAGTCAAGTTTGGAGTACCATATGCGAACACACACTAAAGAGAAACCATATTCTTGTGAAGTTTGTGGATCTGCGTTTTCACAGAAGTCACTTTTGGCACGCCATATGCGAACACACACTGGAGAGAAACCATATTCTTGTGAGGTTTGTGAATCTGCATTTTCCCGGAAGTCACATTTGGAGAGACATATCCGAATACACACAGGGGAAAAACCATATACTTGTGAAGTTTGTGGATCTGCATTTCCCCAGAAGTCATATTTGGTGTATCATATGCGAAAACACACTGGAGAAAAACCCTATGCTTGTGAAGTTTGTAGGTCTGCATTTTCAGTGAAGTCAAGTTTGGTATGCCATATGAAAACACACACTAGAAAGAAATACATTTGTAAAGTTTGTGCATCAGGGTTTTCATGCAAGTCACATTTGGAGCGCCATATGCAAACACACACTGGATAGAAACTATATTGTGAAGTTTGGGTATTTATATTTTCAGATAAGTTTGGAGGTCTACATGTTTTCTTTTGAGCTGTGAAGAAAACTGTGAAATTAAGTTCTTAATAAACTCAGGGTGGTTGGAAAATTTCCTCAAAATATGTACAACTCCCTTGCCCCTCAGCTTCTATTCGACAACTAAAAGTATGCAATTTTATTGCAATTTTCTCTAATAAAGACATTGTTTAAAAGCTGATATAACAATAATTACTTACATAGGTTTTTGCTTCTTTCAGGTGAATACTGAAAATGAAAGACTTGAGTAATTTTAATGACTTTTCCAAATTATGAATAAACCTTTTCAAACAAGGACCAAATTCCATCAAGAATTATCCTATGTTCATTTTGGAAGAAAAACTAAAAATAATATAGTCGAAGCTTTCAACTTTTTGGGGTCATCATCAGGGTATGTAGAGATGAATTTGTGAATTTAATAAATTTCAGAAATGGTGTAACAACAATGTTTTTAAAACAAAGCTGTTAAACATTAGATGTCACATGATAAATGTACATAGAATGCATTTTTTTAATTGTTAAATTTTCTTAATCTTTTAAGTCATAAAACCAATGAAAGTTGTGATGTAAGCAGGTGTGTTGAAAGAAACTCTAGTAGGAACCAGAAACTCAATTCTAAACTTGAAACAAGGGATAAGCATCTCCTCCTATTCAAAGGACCAGTGGGGGATGGGTCTCGACCTACGTAGTCTTTTGAACAGGAATAGAGGTTTATCCCTCATTTCCTGTTTAGCATTGAGTGTACATTTATTTCTAAAGTCTGCTTCAATTCTATACTTCTAAAGACACTGTCTAAATGCTGAAATTATATTTATAATTTATTTTTTTTCTTTCCTCAAAAGGAGAAAAAATAGGTTCGCCTATCATCCAGTTGACCTACCTTCCCAGTCTTTTGAAAAAGAGTCAAGATTTATCCATAGTTTCTTGTTTAGGATTGGCTTTCCAGTTCCTTCTAAAGTTTACTTTAACTCTATACTTTTAACGCCTCTGAAATTTTATTTTGTTTTTTTTCGTTACTCAGTAATACTTGAGTAATTTTAATGACTTTTCCAAATTAGGAATAAACCTTTTCAAACAAGGACCAAATTCCATCAAGAATTATCCTACGTTCATTTTGGAAGAAAAACTAAAAATAATATAGTCAAAGCTTTCAACTTTTTCATCCAGTTCAGACGACTTTTTGAACAGGAGTAAATGTTTATCTATTGAATCCTGTTTAGGATTTGGATTCTAGTTAATTCTAAAGTCTTTTTCATTCTCTTTCACTCCCAGTAGCTCTTTGCATCTTAGTGGCATTATAACCTTGTTTAGGATGAAGTGATTTAAAAAATGAGAAAATATATACATTTAAGGATGCTGGCTCTTAAATCATAATTGTTCTTATTTATTGGTGACTGTTTTTGTTGTATGAATATAAGGACTAGTCATAGTATGAAAAACTTGATGATTACAATTAATCAACATGTCTATCATTTTATGTGTGTGTATAATGTTTTTATTAAAATATTGCCTCTGTTGTTGAGAGTAAGTTTTTTTTTTTTTTTTTTTTTTTTTTTTAATCTAAATTGCTTTTAAAATAAACATAATAGACCGTATATTATAAAAGAAGAGCTAGTTCTCTGTCCAACACACACTGTCTGCATGCATTTTTACATTCACATATATATGAATAAAAATGACAATAGGAAAACTGGTAATTGCTGACGCGTTTCATCTAATGTGGACTTTATCAAAGCAAAATCAAAAAAAAAAAATTTTTTTTTTTTTTTACGTATTTTCCTTTGATAAAGTCCACATTGGACGAAACACGTCAGCAATTACCAGTTTTCCTATTGTCATTTTTATTCATAAATATTGTCTTCTCTACTGGTTAAATCGGAGAAATTTTCATATTCGCATATATGTGTATATCTGTTGTGTGTGAGTGAATTACGTATTCTTGTTCCAGTTAATGTACACACAAACATACACACACATACACAATTTCAGAATTGGAATAATACATTTCTCTTCCATTCAATCTGAACAAACCATACCTTCGGATAAGCAATAGAGACCTAAATTTGGATACAATGTAAATCAAATTTTTATTAACAGCTTCAAGACTATCACATTCTCTCTTTGCTTACATGACCAAGAAATAAAAAAAAATAAATGAAAATAATCCGTTTTTCTTTCTGTGATAGCGAGAAACCTTTAATATCAATAATTATTTTACTCAATGTATTGATAACAATTTATTTATACCTAACTCAATTGATTCCTGTTATATATCACTATCAGTCTGAATACTTAATTCTTTAATCAATTCATCTCAAGCGAGGCAATAATGCCACTATACTTCTTCGTAAGAGGATACAGGAAATGAAATAAAATAAAAAAGACTTCAGAACCCCAGTCTTAAATATGAAACAAGGGATAAATCTCTACTCTTGTTCTAAAGACTAGGGAGGTTTGTGAATCAGACATTAGGCAAAGCTATATACTCCTATTGAGAAAATAAATAGCAATTAAAATTTCAGAGTTTAGGCAAAGATGTTAGAAATTTAGAGTTGAAGTAGACTTTAGAAAGAACCAAGAAATGCACACTGGTATTAAAAGTTTAAAAATCTCTACTCTTGTTCTAAAGACTAGGGAGGTTTGTGAATCAGACATTAGGCAAAGCTATATACTCTTATTGAGAAAATAAATAGCAAATAAAATTTCAGAGTTTAGGCAAAGATGTTAGAAATTTAGAGTTGAAGTAGACTTTAGAAGGAACCAAGAAATGTACCCTGGTATTAAAAGTTTAAAAAGTCTTTTTAAATTTTGTAGAAACATTTAAGTTTACATTAATTTAAAATATACATGTACATACATACCTATGTAGATAAACAAATTTAAACAAACTTGAAATGGACAGCTGTGCTGCAAAGACTCATTCCCTTTTCTGTCTGGCAACAACCACCAAGTACAGAGAAACCCGGATATAAGAGAGATTTTCTCTGGTCCCAAATTAGAGCCACACTCACCTAAACAAAATAGACCAAACCCGGATATAAGAGACTTCTCCAGTCCCGACAACTCTCTTATATCCGTGTTACACTGTAGCTGGAAAACGGTATAAGCTGATTCCTGTATTTTAAACTGAATATATTTTATAATACCTGCAGGACAGGTTGAGTATCCTTTATCCTAAATTCCAAAATCTGACAACCTCCAAAATCCAAATGTTTTTCATGTACGGACATGTGACTTGCCACAAATGGAAAACTTTAGAAAGTAAATGGCTACCCATTGCATGATTATTGCATTACCGATAAAATGCTGACTTTTTCAGTTTCATTAGATTTAACTGTAATCAGAATCCGTGTTTTGTTTTCATACAAATCCTGTACCTGTATGTATCGTAAAATTTTAGTCAAAATATAACGTCATTAATAGAGACTGATAGCTTACTATATTTTCCTTCTCACACTCACAGTGATGTAGTTACTCGCATCTGACATAGAAATAGCGTTTAGCATTGCATTTATATATTTTTTGTAAGTAGTGATCATGTTTTTTGCACACGTACAATAAGTACAAGACATTTTTGCATGAAATCTTAATTTCACCACTTAAAAATCTACCTGAGCATTACACGACTAGTGTCATTACTTGTATCTGTATGTACACAAAATTTATTAGATTTTACATAAAATTATTTTCAGGGTATATTTATAAGCTGTGTTATGAAATGTAAAGAGATATTGTGTTTGTGCTTGGGTTTCATTCCCAAGCTGCCCCATTTTATAAATCTTACTTATTATAAAACGCAGATTGTGTGTTTGTGTGTGTGTGAGTCTGTACGTTTATATATTGGATTGAATTTCCTACATTTTTCAACCGATTTCAACAAAATTTCACAGGACTACGTAAAATTACCTTGCGGTGGTTCTGACAGTACTAAAAATTGGAAAAACACAATTGTTTTTGCATGAAATCAATTTGAAAACACGATTAAGAGGCATTAATGAAAGGGGGACAACTCCTATCGAGTTATACTTATTAATATCGAGTTATACTTATTATAAAACCCAGGTTGGTTGTTTGTGTGTGTGTGTGTGTTTATATATGGGATCGGATTTCATACATTTTTCAACCAATTTCAACAAAACTT